>WAAB01003578.1:46377-108155 GCA_013389865.1 Piaya cayana | reverse complement strand
TGAGAGGAGACCTCATTGCTCTCTATAACTACCTGAAAGGAGGTTGTGGAGAGGAGGGAACTGGCCTCTTCTCCCAAGTGACAGGGGACAGGACGAGGGAGAATGGTCTCAAGCTCTGCCAGGGGAGATTTAGGCTGGATATTAGGAAAAAAAATTTCATGGAGTCATTGGGCACTGGACCAGGCTGCCCAGGGAGGTGGTTGATTCACCTTCCTTGGAGGTGTTTAAAAGATGGGTGGATGAGGGTCATGGTTTAGGGATTGATGGTAATGGTTGGACTCTATGATCCAATGGGTCCTTTCCAACCCAGAGATTCTATGATTCTAAGATGACCAAATTTGGTCTGTATAATCTCACTCAAAATATACTGAAGTAGTGTAGTGCCTGCTCTGACCCCAAAGCATTCTCCATTTGAGAAAATGCAGTCTGGCAAAGAAGCAATGTTATGTTCAGGTCCCATGTGACAACATTTTCTCAAATATGTTAACCCAAATTCCTTTCTAATGGCTGGAAGTGCTTTGTGGGAGAAAGGAAGGAAGAGTGGGAGGAACAAGAATTTTGCTTCCTGATTTTAGTACAGAGAAGATAGTATTTTTCATCTTGGTGCTAAGCAACAAATGTTTCCTCCTTGTCCATTCAAGGTTTGTGTTTTAATCCATTTTCTCCTCTTTATTTCTTTCTTATCCTCATCTCCTTTCATTTACTTGAAAAAGCTGTTCCATTCAGTTTAATTGGAACAGATAGAAATATAAAAAGTTCCTTTAAAAAATATAAATAAATTATATATATACACACACACTTATATTTTGATCTAGAAAGGAAAAAAAATCAAATTTGAGAGTAGAGAATATGTAGAGATAGTACTCACTGTTCTGATAGTGAACTCTAATTTTAGATGTGTTTACAAATCTGTGCCTCAAAAAAAATTACAGACAGCGATGCTCTGTAATACATAGGTTTGCTTCTTTTACAGATAATGCTTTTTGTTAGGAGGTAGTAGTTGAAATCTTCATGTAAAGTGATTGCATCCTTCAGAAACAGAGAAGAAATGGTCTATGAAGTTCACCAAACACTTCGCCCACACACATATAACTTCTCTCTCCACATAAAAAAACTTCTCTCATTTTCCCACCACCCCTTCTTTTGACCTTGATGCATTCAACGTTTTCTACAATTATATATTTTGCATCTGAATTTAGTGCTTCTGACAAGTAACAGCTACTGGATCAACAGCCTGAAAGAATGACAACCTGTTTATCCAGAAAAGGGATATAGGAAGCCATAGCTCTATCTACCATGTTAATCCTACCATGTTCTTGGAAAGGAATTTTCATGGGTAAATTGCAAAGCACTTAAGGAGGTCAGTATCTTTACTCCTTTTGCCAATGAGAAGACAGAGGCTTGGACAAATGTGGATTAACTTGGCCAGAGTCAACCAAAAGAAGTGTTGCAAAGCTGTGTATGAAATCCAGCTCCTTCAGGGTCAGCCCTCTGTTCAACTCATCCAACCATTCCCTGTGTCACAGAGACAATACATTTGCTACAAAGCTTACCCCAGCCAAAGTGCATTTTGTGGTCAGATGAACACACCATGGACAATTCAATCTGGAGAAACAACCAGAACTGTCAAAAACTTCTTTGTGGTGTCCCTCTGCTCACCATAAATGGTAAGACTCATATTCCTACTCATTTCTCATAGGCTATTAAGGCAGCAATTAGTGGTATTACTGCAGTTGTGTATAACCCTGATTTTAGACATTGCCTCTTTTTCAGACATGAGTAGGATAAAATTGGCAGACAAAAATAAAGTCCTTCAAAGTTCTTGTATATCTCCTGCACCTCTGAAGACCTCTAAGTAGGAATATAATACTTGAGAAATGCTACAAGTCTGCCAAGGGACAGAAAAACAGCACAGAAGGTTGTATTTCACATTGAGAAATTCAGATGACTTGAATTTAATTTACTATTTAATTCAATGGTAAGAACATTACAATTAGCAGTGTCCTCTATTTATCACCCTTGTGGAATAACAAAGCTCTTTGTTCATATCACATAACCACAGCTAAAATCTCTCAAGCACCAGCCAGAAAGTAGAAAGATGAGAAACTGAGGTGGAAGGTAGGGGGTAAAAGTCAAGGTCTAGTCTTGTTTAAGTTGCTTTGTTCACCTGAAGATGCATGATGTTTTGCTATGACCACTCTACTATAAAAGAACATTAGATTTCCTGCAATGGAAAGTTAGAATTGTTTCAGAAATATACACTTAATACAAGTAGAAAGAAAGAAAAAAGGTTGAACTTTCTTTTTTTTTTTTTAAATAACACTCTCTAAATGAACATTTTTCCAAACACAAATGTCCAGAGGGACCTGTATGTCTGAGATGTAGACTAAGAGACATACAGCTAGCTCAGGCCAGCAATAAATTAGACCGAACTTTGAGTCTTCTCCAGGTGATGTGAAGGTGTCCAGATGGATGTCTGCCTCACCCTTGAATCTTACACTGGCTTAGATACAGGAGATCAAGATTTGTACTAGAACTCCATTGAAGATGTAACAGAAGGGATATGGATGAGCAAAGAAGAGGTACATGGATCGCCTGAAGGTGTAAGGGGAGAAAAAAAGATAGGGAACAAAATGCAGACAGGCAGAAAGTTCAGAATACATCATATACGCATATCACACCCTGTCTCTCAAAGAAATTAGTGTCTCACTCAAGCAGGATGTTTCAACCTCTGCTGTATAAAACAGTACAAATAAGTTAAAACACAAATGGTTAAACTCTCTCCCTCCTTCCAGTTCTTTATGTAAAACTTTGAGATATTTTCACCAAATCACCTCCGATTTTCTGTCACTTTCTGTGAGTCTGCATCATTAGTAGTTCTCTGGCTAAATGAGATGAGAAGAATCGATGTAAAATTGCATCCCCTCGATGCCATCCTAAACAACCCTTTCCCTCCTTGAAGTTGTGCCAGTCAAACACTGCATGAGAAGATCAATGTCATGCTTCTTGCTGATTTGGAAGTTCACAGAACCATAGAATCATAGAACAACCAGGCTGGAAGAGACCCACTGGAGCCTCCCTACCCTGCAGCAGATCAACATTTTCACCCAGGTTAGTGTCGTCTGCAAACTTGCTAATGGTGCACTCGATGCCTTCATCCAGGTCACTGATGAAGACATTGAACAGGGCTGGACCTAGCACTGAGCCCTAGGGAACCCCACTTGTAACTGGCCTCCAGCTGGAGTTAACTCCATTTCCCACCACTCTCTGGGCCCGACCATGCAACCAGTTTTTCACCCAGGAGAGCATTCCTCTGTCCAGGCCAGAGGTTGACAATTTCCATAGCAGAATGCTGTGAGAAACTGTGTCAAAGGCTTTACTGAGGTCCCGGAAGATACATCTACAGCCTTTCCCTCAT
Organism: Piaya cayana; assembly: GCA_013389865.1. NCBI lineage: Eukaryota > Metazoa > Chordata > Aves > Cuculiformes > Coccyzidae > Piaya > Piaya cayana. The sequence continues at coordinate 104,737 of WAAB01003578.1, read as the reverse complement.
CCAGCAGATGAGTCACTTTGTCATAGACGGCGATCGGGTTAGTTTTGCAAGACCTGCCTTTTGTTAACCTGTGTTGACTGGGCCTGATCACCCGATTCTCTTGCATGTGCTTCATGATAGCACTCAAGATCATCTGTTCCATGACTTTCCCTCGCACTGAATTGTAGGTTCCGTTCCCACCTTCACCACAAGCTTCCTAGGTAATAAACAGGTTTTATTTTCCCTTCTTATAATAAGCATTGCATTTCATTATCCTATAAGGAACTTTGGTGGATAAAACCTCGGTGATATTTCAGCAGATCAAATTCAAAGCTGGTATAAATTTTCTATTAGAAATACTTTTGAACTGAGGGAGGGTACTTATCTTAATGTGCATGCATGAACACACACACACAAAATAGTAAAAAACCTCCACATCCTCATTTCTAAGGTTGCTGTTAAAGACAAGGAAAAAATCCAGCAAAAGTTTCAGGCAAAAAAACATAATTGCCTGTGTCCCCCTCCCTGAGTAAATTTTTTCAACAAAAATGACCAGGAGCTACTTTAAGAGATATATGCAATCTTTTTTGTTTTTCATTCTAGTTCTTTTTTAGAAAAAATTAGTACATTCTGATCAAGTCCCTAAGACAAGCTAGGGTCACTCTAGAGCTACAGTTTCTTTACAGATAAGTTTTTGGGGTTTTTTTGTTTTGTTTTTTTCCCCTTATTCTGCTGGCAAAATTGAACTGTGGAACTAATTGTGAACACCATAAAACTTTTCCTCTAAACAGGCAGGGCCCATGAAATGAGGAGTTACAAGGTGGTAGTTAGGAGACAGAAAGGAGTGTAATTCCACACAAAGACAGATCATTCTAATCAAACAGAATATTTAAAGACACATTTTGTCTTTTCTTCTTTATTGGTAATGAAAATAAATCACAAAGGTAACAAAATACTTGGTGGTCCCCCTCTCCCCCTGCCCCAAATTACCTGCCCTTGAGCTCTAAGAGAATAGAAAGCATGAAAGAAATATTGGCATGTTTTATTTTGGACCATCAGGCAGCAGTTTGTACTGATGAATGTATTTTTGAGAGCATACAGCTGCCTTATTCACTAATTAAGGCTTCTGAGAGTGTAATGAAAAAACTGTGTGATTTCACTGCATGGCAAACAGCCAGCACAATTTGTTCCAGATACACAAAAGAGATTTGAGTTGCAGATTATCTGGGTATGGATAGGGTAAGTTTCATGCAGGTGTGCAGAAAAAGCAAGAGAAAGGGAGCTGGCACTGTATTCCCTGCACATTTGCAAATCCTAAACTGAAATATCTTCCAGAGACAAAACTCCATAAAGCACCAGTGACATTTACTATTTGTTGCAGTGTAAAAACCCCTACCTGAGTAGCAGACGGTATATGCCATACGTACCTGATAACACTAGAGGGAGTGAGTAGAAGAAGAGGAGGAAGAGTAGGAGTAGTTTAATTTTTTGTTGAAAGTGGTAAATTTGGAGGCTAGTGTAACTCTTATGGCAAGAAGCATATTAAACTAAAAGACAGTATCTCTGCTTTGCATTCCTTAGCTGATGGGGAAGTCCCTAACCAATCAACATCTTTTACTCTTCCTACAAATGGAAAGAGAAAAGACTGTTTCACATTGTAAGAGTGGACACCTGTAAAACAGTTTAGGTTTGCTGAAAATCGAGCAGCTCCCATGCAACACAATTCAGACTAAACAGTCTCCAGAAAATGGCTGGTGTATGAACACATCTCTGAAGGCGGGTACTTCAGCAGTCAAAAAGATGGAGTCTAGGCAAACGTCCAAGACCAGGAACCCTCAGAATTGCTGATAGGCTAAAAAATCACCAACTTCACAATAGCATCTATCCCAGACCACCACTGCAGTATGTCGCCCTGGTCAAGCTGGCAGCAGCACTCAGCTAGCAGAAAGTGTGAAAGGTGCATGGTATCAAATTTACATGTATCAAGCAGACAACAATATGACCCAAGTTAAAAAGATACTAATACATAGCAATCTACCAAATTTAAATTATGGGCTCTTCTGATATACAACTCCACGTCTGTATCTATTTAATTATGATCATAAGGAGACTGAGAGGAGACCTCATTGCTCTCTACAACTACCTGAAGGGACGTTGTGGAGAGGAGGGAGTTGGCCTCTTCTCCCAAGTGACAGGGGACAGGACAAGGGGAAATGGCCTCAAGCTTCGCCAGGGGAGATTTAGACTAGAGATTAGGAGGAAGTTTTTTATGGAAAGGGTCATTAGGCATTGGAATATGCTGCCCAGGGAGGTGGTTGATTCGCCTTCCCTGGAGGTGTTTAAGGCACGAGTAGACGAGGTCCTGAGGGACATGGTTTAGTGTTTGATGGGAATGGTTGGACTCAATGATCCGATGGGTCTCTTCCAACCTGGTGATTCTGTGATAATCTCTATGTCTATCACCAGCTGGAACATACAAGGCTTGCTTTTCTTGATATTTGGAAGAACGCCCCAGTCTATATCCCAACACTTTATAAATATCACTTTTCCTACCAAGTCCTCTATACTGTAATCCAGATTATATCCCAAATCTTCAGTCAGAAGTCATCAGCTTTCAGATATTATGGAGAATATTGATCCAGGGAGAAAAAAAGTCAATGAACCAGATCCCTCTCACTACTGGAAATAAACACATTTTTGGAGATAAACCTCACCTTCAGTCACAGTTTTGACAGTCTGATCAGTACATGGAAAAGTTGTCACTGAACACATGCAGGATATTTAAGTGAAGGCACTCTCAATAGGGGAAGGAATAGGTAACTCCTTACACGTTCATTTAAATCTAGCAGAGGGCAACAAGGCTACCATGATCTGCATTTTTAACTACACAATTTTATAAGTCATTAGAGCTTTTAGAAATGAAGTTGTATTTAGTAAAAATGAATTGTCAACAAGATTTTATTATTATTATTGTTGTTGTTATTATTTAAGACAATAGCATTGTCCAGTCTTTGACAATGTTCAGGTATTCCAGATTCCCTGTAAAGACAACCTTCACCCCTAACATAGCTGCAGAGAACGACCATTTTTCTCTGGTAAGTTCTCTTATTTTTTCTAAAACAAGATGCAATTTTTGTCTGGTTTTCAAAAAACTCCTTTTGTTTAGTTGCCCTTCCAAGTAATTATTTGTTATTTAACAAAGAAAATCTCATTAGAACTCACAATGTATGTTTCCTACATTTTTACTTTCCCTTCAGAATAAAATTTACTATTTTCCTGCCTCCCTTAACTCACAGTGAAATCAGTCAGCTGTCCTATGCCTCAACAAATCATGGCAATTAGCAACAAATGCCATGACAGCACAAACATTTCTAAAGATTGTCCAAAAAACACACCCAGAGATAAAATTCAGAATGCATGTTTCAAGAAACTCTTAAAACACCAGTCATAGAAAATCTAATTAATCTGATTCCAAACAAACATTCTATCCAAACACTAAGTGACTTTAACCAGGCTGCAAAAGACTTCTACATGAACAAAGTAAACCTCTGTCATTGTCAGTTAAGCAGTACTGCAATTTAGAGGGAAGGAGATCTGAGGATAGGATGGTGCAGATCATAGTGTTCTCAGAGTAGAAAAAAAAGGAGAGAATCTTCTGGTCAAAACATTGATGTCCATACTATCCTAACTTATGTATATCTTATCATGACGCATTACAGGAGCTAGAAATCAATACTCTCACTGAAACAATGGCATGGTTTTTCAGAACTGCTGTCCACAGAGATGACCCTTTAATTTCAGTGAGACCTGCTGTTTATTTGGTATCTCTGAAAGCTAGGCCACACACTAATGTGCCTAAATATAACCTTAAAAGTCTAAATTTAGGTACGCATTTGAAAATAAGCTGCAGAAATCTCAACCTGTGTTCCTGGAAGTTCTGTCATTGAGAGGAGAAGCCCACAGAAGACCAAGCATTGCCCCTAGTGTTTCAGATGCTGTTTCCCTACTCACAAGGGCAGCGTTCAATTTGTTGCTGTAGCTGTAAAAACTCTGCAGGAAGGTACTGTGGGTCTACCTGTGTTCAGGTTGAACCAATGCTTCATGGGTGTGGAGGAATGTTGAAACAAAGACACCTATTTGGGCTACTGAAAAACAAGATGTCAGTATTCTGATGATGGTCAACACAAATTGTGTAGTCCTTTATTCTGGTCAGGCCACATGCCTTTAGCTACTAGCTAAGGAACAATGCCCCAACATGGTTAGAAAGCTGTTAAGCACAGCTTCAGAGCAGTCACCTTTNAAAAAAAAAAAAAAGCTAAACCAACAGTTTATAGAGAGAACATGATATCACCTTGAAAACACCAGAAAGGAACCTAGTGCTGGCAGCTTTACGTGATTTAGAGATGTTAACTAGTGACTTTACCAGACCTCACAGCTTCTGTAGTATGTTAGGTGCTTCAAAATGTTTATGACTTTGCCTATTTTTAAGCATGAAAATATATGAGGATATTAGCTCTGAACAACTACCGTGCTTCATTTGACAGAAGAGTTCATAATGAGCCTTGACTTTACACTTTTGAGGCTTTGAATCAAGGGTAGGATATTTGTCCATTTCTGTACTAAAGGTGCTCAAATTGAGGTCCTTTTTCTCTTCTCAATAGAGAGACTGCATTTTTTTTCCACAGCCCTAAAAAATATGAATGTTCCTAAATCAGGGGCGTACGTTGTTCTAACATATAATATTAAGCTGTTACAACACTGAAGTATGAAAGGATCTAATATATTGCTGCAGTTACCACACTGATGAACTAGGAGTTTATACAAGTCCAGTTTTCTTCAGGAAATGATTTTTCATTTCTAGAAGTGGGCAAAGGAAATGAGCAGTGAATATACTGCCTTGCCCAACATCACCCCTGGGTTTTGGAGAGCATTTGACATTCACAATTATGGGTTTAGTTTTACTTGACTAGAATAAACCTGGAGACAGAGATTCCTCCTACCTCACTTCAGATACATGGCTGAGGTTCTCAGAACAGACTATGATGGCCCAAAGTTATTTATGCAGACAGTGAATGCAGTGAGAAGGGCCTCAGGAGGGCTGTTTACAGCCAGAGGCTCTAGGTCAAGCCCAATGTCCATTTATCCAAGTATCTTGTCTCTAGCAGTGATCAGTAATGGCTATTAAGTGAAATAGCACAAAAATAGGACAAATATATATATGTTCATTCCTTAGTATACTCTCTTAACCTCTGATATCTACATCTTGAAAGACTTGCGGACCCCAAGGTTACAACCCGAGACTGAAAAAGCATTGAGTGGAGTTATCCAAACATTTGCCTAATCACTTTGAATTGGGGAACTTCTGACAACTGCATCATACTGCAGAGACCTCATCAGTGCATTGGCACTGATGTAGAAAACACTGCCATAATACCACTGCTTCAAAATCTTAGGAGGATGCTTTTGTCCCATTGTAAGGTAGAAGTAGGCATAAGTGAAAACTCCAGTCTCCAGAAGCAGAGGTAGAAATGCCACAGAACCAAGATTATAAAACTTGTTGATAATCCAGGTAACCCAATAATGCAGAATTACTATGGGCACATCTAATAAGAGAAGCCACTAGCATTAATCTCATTATGCTGGAGAGGGGCTGATAAATTGTCTAGCTTGAAGTTGTAGGAGAGTTAGGAAACAACAAGCCTCCTGACCCTAAGCTCAGCTGTGTAATTCCCAGTCCAGGCATCTTCTGTCAGACCTACAGCAGGTACACATCAAAAGCAAAGACACTGCTGGAAAGGTTTCTGTGGGGCTTTCTGGGAAACACTTTGAGATACTGAAATGCTAGTTTCAAAGGGATTTTCTAAGCAATATATTTAGCTTTATAAACTCAGCTTAAAACCCCCAAATTATTACAGAACTGGAAAAAATGTTTTTCAGGAAAAGTCTGACAAAACATTTTTCTGCAGTTTGTTTTTCAGCTAGCAGCAAACACACAGTTGTACCACTCTTCAAAAGGCCTGTGAGTCAGCAGGATACCTCCTGCATGCTGCCTACAATTCCCAAAATCCTGTGTAACACACTTTCAAGTCCTACCACTTTTTGATCCCAGACTGGTATGCTGATCCAATAATTGGATATAATGTTATCTGATTAGCCGGTCCAGTCAATACATTGCTATTTAAGTTGCATTATCACAGAGATATATTTAGTACAACATCCGCAGGGATTGTATTACAGAACACTTAATTGTTTGCTACCAAAATGCAGGGCTACTCAATCTGCCCCATGCTAATCAACATGAGCCCTGGAAACATGACCTTATCTCACCCCACAGCTGCATTGTTTTCTGGGACAGCTTTAGGGACAGTACTTGATCAGTGTCTTCTGGACCCCAATACTGGCTGCAACAGCTGTGGACTGCAGAAAATCTAGTACTTGTACCTGCAGAGCTCACAACACAGTACTGGAAAAATACCACAGAGATCTTTGATGTCCTCACCCTCCAGTAAAACAAAATCTGCTGAAAATCACCTGGTGATGTCCAGCGTGATTCATAAACTGTGCTTTAGGTCAGGGTGAAGGAGGAAAACAGATACCACTAGTAAGCAGCCAGTTAAAGTTTAAATGGCAGAATTCAGAGGAAGGGAGGGGAAAATGGTGTTTTAAATTAGCTCTAAATTAGCAGTGTCCAACTCAAAAAAAGGGAAAATGCCTGGAGTCACAGGACTGACTACTGTTGCACGTATCTGCTAGCCAGGACCAGACACGAGAGAAAGCATTATCACCTGCCTTTCATTAGTTACTTATTACCAGGTTGCTTCAAAGCATCCTAGACAGAAAAAAATATCTCCCACCATTAAGCTCCGCCAAGGTGACATGGTTGCTGGGAGACTCACAGTTGCGGATACCTACTACAGAGAGGTAAAAAGACAAATCCATTCTGCATGTGCGACTGAGGCTTGTGCCTCAGCCATTTCCAGCTTGCTGCTGGCAGCCTGGATATTACCTCTAAGATAAATGAATAAGAGTTTAGGTCTTATTGGATTACTGTTTATTGAACTTTATAAATTCCAATTAACAGACCCCTGAGCAATAAGAGATATGTAGTGTACTCTTCATTTTATAGTGCAATTATTACTGAGTTTATCCTCAACTGAACAAGAGGTATTAATGGATAAAACATGGGGAAGAAGACATACTAATAGATAAAAGCAGATATTGGAGACAAGGAGGTAAACAGATACAACCAGGAGAAAATGCACAAGGCAAGAAAGAGCACTCATGTTTGCCTGATTAGGTTATTTCGTTGCTTATGCTACTATGCAGCAGGCCTAAAGGAAATAAATGAGACAGTTACACAGATGAGTAAGTGTCCTAAATATGCAAGCATGAGAAGAGTAGGGTGGGGGAAGGGAGGGGAAAAAAAAAAAAGAGAAGTAAACAGCAGTCAAAATAGGACAGAATTTGTAATTTATTGTTTTCGCAGTTGCTCTGGAGACATGAGTGTGTTGAGAAAGATCTCCCTATTCAGCATTTTGCCAATATGCAGAGAAAGTTGTACTAGCGAAGCTTTGGTACTATTTAAAAGAAGGAAGTATGCTCAGTGTGTTCATCTATCAGCTAACTTATACAGACCATATGAAGCACAATCCCTCCATCTTCACCCCAATTTCAGACAGAAACCAAGCTGCTAGCACAAGATGTTTGGGAACAGCTCAATTGAAAGCCATGATGAAAGGAAAGTATCCTTAAAACTCTGCTGCTACTGTTCTTTCAGGCTATCCTTGCTCCACTCCTCATTCCTAGCTGCCTTTATTTTAAAAAAAGAAAAAAATTATGAAGCCTGCTTGTACTGTCTTTTTCAGAGATAAGAGCAGTATGTACATGTATAAACTCCAGTAGTAACTAATGACATTGATCCAGTCCTCATTACCAAGGCTTCCTGGTACTTTCACGTGTTAAATTTAAGAGCTCCCCTACCTATCTGCTGCAGGTATTAGGAAGTGAAAGAAAGAAAGAGATTCATGTTGTCTTCATTTCATGGCTGAACTTTCACATTATGGTTCTCTACTGGTAGGAGTAGTAGCATGACAGTTTTCAGTTCCTTCTCCTCCATCCCACCAAGGTGTGAAAGCCTAGATACCTTCTACAAATTTAGTGTGTCCCTCAAAACTTAAAGCTTATAAGGCAATGTAAAAGGTAGGTGGTGGGTGTTTTACTTCCTTAAGTCCCAAACACAATTAGTGCCAGTTACTTAATTCAAAAGAGCAATCGGAACAAAAGATCTTTTCTAATGTTGGGCTAGGTATTATACTTGCAACAAAAGATAGCTGTGTCCCAGGACAGTTACAGTCTGACCATAAGGCTTACAAAGAGAGGGCAGGAAAAGAGGACTGAACACAAAGTGAACCACCATTGTTAGCATATTTATCTTCTACACTATATGTGGCACAGCTTGAAACTGGTCACCCACAATTTTTTATTTCTATTAATGGCTATAGAAGAGTTGCAAAGGAGAACTTGCAATGGTCATGTTCAGTCTCCCTGACCAAAGGAAAACAGATTTAGTTGCCACAGCCTGGTCCAAGTTTTGTCATTTCATAAGGGTCTTGAATGTGAACTCCAGAGAAGGTGCTGGTGTCAACTCTATCCCATATACTAGTAAGAAATTCAAACCACGATCATCCTTTCTGAATGGTATGCCCATGCAAAGGAGGTGTAAGAAGTTGATTTGCATTGCTTTGAATGAATGAGCCTTTTTTAACATGAGGAAAAAGATATCAAAATAAAAGACAAGGCTGTTTTTAAAGCTTTCCTCTGAACGTCATGGTATTTTTCCATAATACAGCGGCAACCCTCCAGCACCCTGGAGGTGTTTAAGGCACAGGTAGATGAGGTCCTGAGGGACATGGTTTAGTGTTTGATAGGAATGGTTGGACTCAATGATCCAGTGGGCCTCTTCCAACCTGGTGATTCTACAATTCTATGAATTGTGTTTAACAAACTTGATGGCCTTAGCCCCTTTTTGTACAGCTCCCATGCCTGAAGCTATCTCCAGCTTTATCAATGATAAGGGTTACTTACACTTCTCAACTACTTTCCTGCATCTTCCACCTCTTTAGACACCTGAAAACTGCATGTTCATTCCCTTTAAAGCTATTAAGTAGCAAGTGGAAGAAAAATATTTCTTTGGTAATATGTATTATTGGTAAAATACAATCTGCTTATGCAAACACTGACACAACACAGATGCATCAGCTGTTGCAAACTCTCCTTCAACTTTGAGTTTGCACAATGCCTCTGCAGTTACATGAAAGACAGCAAACAAGCCCCAGATCACTGAGAGTTAATTTACTCCAAGAACTTAACATACCTAAGAAAGTATTGCAATGTAATAATGGCCAACCCCCCTTCTACCCCTTGTACCTCCTTCTGAACCCCTCCATCCTGCAATAGATCACACAGAATGGATTACATTAATTTTCTATAAACTGTATCAATTTGAGTGACATATCCTTAAGTGTTAGGTGATTGATATCCACAATGAAGTCTTCTAATCTAAAATCATATTAATATTAATATTAAAGATTTTCTGTCCTTTATGTTCATCATTAAATTCCAAGTATAAGGTGAAATTGACAACATACATTTTGTCAGCTTATCTATAATAAATATGCAAATCTTGATACCAGCGTGTCATCACAGACTTTGCTGCTTCTTGAAATATCAGAGAGGTCCTTTCTTCATATGACATTTACAGTGAAAGATCAGATATAAAGCATTTTGTATGACTGAGATTTTCACTGGTTTAGTCTTCAAGTACAATGATAAGAACTTCATATTCCATTGGCACAGCATCACCCCTCCTCCTGTCTCCTCTTCACAAGACCAAGGTGGGGGGAAAAAAATCTAACTGTTTCCAATCTATTTGTTCTTCTTGCAGCAAATGAATTTTTTAAAAGCATGCTTTCTGAAGGTATGGTAACAATGCCTTCCCTTGTGTTTGCATATATAATCAGAGGAGACTGTTCAATGCAGTAGGGTTAGATTTAACTCAGGAAAAGAATTAAATGAGTTAATAATTAACAGGATGTCATCTGTCCTTAACTTTGTTAGGGTACTTCAGACCTATACAGTGCCACCGCAATCAGACATATGGCATAGGGAATTTGGAAGACCAGCCCTGATGGAAGCAATATTTCAGAACAGTATCCTGTCTGTTCATGTCCAATAGTCTCAGAATCCTAACTTGCAGATACCCACTCATTCATATAACCTGGTAGACTGGATCTCATATTTTTATATTTACAGAAGTTCAGAAATGTGACAATGTGTTCTTTACTCATTTCCACCATTTCTTGTTGGGATTCTGTACATGAAAGGTGATACAATGCCACTGATGGGCTTCAACACAATTCTTACTAATTCTCACCTAACTGACCTACGCTGACTTTGATGCATTTTGCAACCCTCAGTCATTTCCTACTTACACTCCCCTTATCAGAGTCTGCTACCAGACAACAGTAGCAGGAAGATTGTTTTATTACATGAAATTGCTGTGACTAGCACAACAAACATCTAATTTTGATTGGGAATTTGAAGCATAATTAATCTAAACAACTAATCACAATTTTTACACTACCTTGAGATTGTTTTCATGTCCATGTGCACAGACAGCTGCTCTCATTATCTCCTAAACTAGTCCTCACATCTACTTGTGAGTAGAAAAAGAATTGAAAATAAATATAAAGAGATTTTCAATGAGGAAAATAATTCATAAGAAATCAAACCATGGTTATGAAATATATTGTTTCAAGGTCTGTTGTAACTGTTTATTCCCGACAAGGGAATGGTATAGGTAGAAGAGGAACAAAAAGACCGAAAAACAATGAGCTGTGTTTACTTCTGTTAACTTCTGGCTGAAGCCTGACACTGGTCATGAAGTATGGGATATTAACGGGGCGACATGAAAGCCTGTAGTATGTGATAGGAGCTTTGCTGTAGATTTCATATGTGAATATGAGCAGTTGTGCTGAACAGGAGATAATAATGCAAGGTAGCTTATCCTGCACTCATTGAAGGATTAAATACTGAGTATTTGCTATATAGTAAAAGCATGAAACCCAGCAGTTTGAACAGAATAATCCCCTTCAACCTCTGGAAAGACAGAAGTTTTATAATTTGTTCAGGTGTTGAAACCTTCAGGGTCTTTTATTCCCTGAATAAAAGGAGTAGGGATTGGCCAAGTATGACCAGTCTCTTTCAATGCTGCTTCATCAATATTGCCTTGCAGCTACTACTACTTACTTTTCACTGAAGTCAAATAAACCTATATTTAAAAAGTATCTAGTTTTACTTAGCAGCATCTTCCTGTTCATGACAGACTTGCATGGAGAGTTTTAGTGCTTCAGAAACTCCACTTCCCAGTGTGGCTAAGTTGTTTGGAGTCTTTTAGCGAAATTTTGCTTCTGAAATGGAAATCTGTGTCAAATAAGGCATCTCCCTACTCATCCTGTTAGAAGTCAGCTTCTGATTATGGCAACACAACACAGCATCTGCACACCATAGAGACATGGTTGAGGGCTTCCACCTTGCCTGCCATCTAGGAACCAGAGCAGGAACTTCCTAAGCTTAGAGATGCAACTCCAAAACCTGAACTACAAAGAAAGTGGCATCTTCAGGAAAGGCTGCAATCTCTGCAAAATATAGAAACACAGATCAACAGAATATGTTATCAATGCTGACCAACAGACAAGCTGTGTGTTCAGAGGAGGGGCCAAACTAACCTGATTGCCTCCTATGATAACGTGACTCAGCTACTGGATGAGGGAAAGGCTGTGGATGTGGTCTTCTGACCTGTGTGAAAAACTGGTTGGATGGCCGGACCCAGAGAGTGGTGGTAAATGGAGTTAATTCCAGCAGGAGGCCAGTTACAAGTGGGGTTCCCTAGGGCTCAGTGCTGGGTCCAGCCCTNGCTCCTTGAATCTTGTGCTCATTTCTGGGCCCCTCACTACAAGAAGGATGTTGAGACTCTGAAGCGAGTCCAGAGAAGAGCAATGAATCTGGTGAAGGGGCTGGAGAACAGACCTTATGAGGAACGGCTGAGAGAGCTGAGATTTTTAGCCTGGACAAGAGGTGGCTGAGAGGAGACCTCATTGTTCTCTATAACTACCTGAAAGGAGGTTGTGGAGAGGAGGGAGCTGGCCTCTTCTCCCAAGGGACAGGGGACAGGACAAGAGGGAATGGCCTCAAGCTTGGCCAGGGGAGATTTAGGCTAGACATTAGGAAAAAAAATTTCACAGAAAGGGTCACTGGGCCCTGGACCAGGCTGCCCAGGGAGGTGGTTGATTCACCTTCCCTGGAGGTGTTTAAGGCACGGGTGCATGAGGTGCTGAGGGACATCATTTAGTGATTGATTGGAATGGTTGGACTCAATGATCCAGTGGGTCTCTTCCAACCTGATTATTCTATGATTCTAAAGACAGCTTTATTCCTTCTTTCCCTGCACCATTCTCACAATTAACACTCAGATCTTGTGTTGCATTCATCTCTTGACTAATACTCCCCTGTTTCCTTTTTTATTTGTGTTGACTTGACAGACCTTAATACCTGAGTCAGCTGCCATTTCTTGTTAAACCAAAGGTAAATTATACCAAGTCTACCCAGAAATTTTAAAGCCGGCAGGATTTATAATGCAAAGAACCTGCTAAAAATACCCAGATGAGCACACAAACTACAAGAGCTTTCCACAGTGCTAAAGACAAACATGTTGCACCCAGAAGATGAAAAGCAAGGAGAAGGTAAAGCTTGTAAGAGATCAGAGTCTCTATCTTTCACTTAGTGTCTAACAAATGAGAAGGCAGAGGCAGGAGATCTTCCCTATTGACCTTTGTTCCTACAATGATTTTTCACGCTCCCTCACCCTGGCCTCATGGTTATGCCACCTCTTTTGTGAGCATCATCCATGTCACTCACTACATAACAACTGCGTAGTCCCTTGGACCTGGCCTACTTGTCATCACACATGTGTTCATACTCGCAGGGACACCACTCAGAGGCATTTAATCTCCCCCTGCACACTGCTTCTGTATACTCACTCACCCTCAGCTTACACAAGATCCATTGGTAACATTCTCTCTTACTCTATTTTTGCCTCTCTACCTATTTGTGCCACAGTCTTGGTGTACAGCACCCTGTCTGCCTCTGTCTCTAACACTTGTACACACTGATATGTTTCCTTCTGCATCAATGTCTCTGGTCCTGCATGAAATTTGTGATTCCTCTCCCTTTCTTCTGCCTGCAACATGAATCTCTCTTCCAAGCTTGTGAGAACCCATGTGCCAGACACTAAGAGGGTTTTTTTTTGATTCATCCACATTATCAGCAAAGTGCATCCAGATTTGAACAGCCCTGTCAGCTCTTGAGAAATGAAACAATAGCAAGTATCTGGTGAATTTCATGGTTATCAACACTCCTAATCAGGCAGATGAACTGGAAAATAATTTTTTAAAAAATGGAAGAAAAGCATTCGTTACTTTGAGCTAATAATTCCTTAACATTTTTGCTTTTTGAGTCTTGACTCATTTCAGTTTCCTACTTTTATTTTTAAATGAATTGAAAATTCAACACTTTTTGCCCAGGAATTTCTACAATATCCAAGAGCCTGAAGTCTTACTCCCCCCTCCCCCTCCTCCGTCTTATGTTTGTGGAGCATCATTATCATTATGTAATGATGTTTCTGTCGAGCTGGCAGAGTTGCATAGTAAAGAACATTAACCTGGCGATAACAGATCACTTACATTTTTTATCATGATCTATTGCCGTGTTAGCACACCAGGTCACTTCCAATAGCACCATGCACTCAATAAATTAGTGTGCTGGCCTAGAACATGTGATGGAATATTGTTTAGATTTCTGGTGGCTCTACAACTAATCGTATTTTTCCCCATCTGTTTGCTTTGCTTTGACTCGAGGGTGTCAAGGGAGGGGGATGTAAGGGATGAGAGAATAAGAGGTCTGTCTGGGTAAGATTTATCCCTTGGCACTAATTGCCTCACCCACTCCTTCATTAGGATCTCTCGCATCAAGATATTCCAACTTCATAGCCTCCAACTCTGCTTGATATAGGTAAGGTGCTGAACTCCTTACTGTTTGTAGGGAGACAAAGTCTTTCCATAGCTGTTAGAAGTTTCTGTAATCAGATTAGCTCAGGAATGCAACATTTCTGACACAGTCTCAGCCAAATCTTGAACAAGACAGGGCTCTCTCCAAAATATTGACTTCCTATTGCACTGATCTCTTTTAAATGGACATGCTTCAGAAAAAGAAATTTTTGAAAAAAAAAGAAATCAAATAACCAAAGCATGCCTCAAACTGAGGAAGAACTGCTTCTGAGTCCAGTAAAGTAGTGGAGTTGCCATCCCTTCAGGGGTTAAAAAAAATGTAGATGCAACACTTCAGGATGTGGTTTAGCAGACACTGCAATGTTGAGCTGACAGTTGGACTTGATGATCCTAGAGCTTTTTTCCAACTTTAATGATTCTATAATTCTATGAGACTAACTGATCCTCATCCAAAGCAGAAATTATAATGCATTCTGAATTCAGTAAGTTTTTTGTGTGGATAACACCAATTTCCAGGCTCAACAGTGAAGAAGTCCCTGAGCAATTATGGTAGGTCCAAGACATGGATGCTTGCAGTCATCACAATTGAAATTCCAGACCAAAGAAAGGAGATGCATTTTGCTATATTGTCATAGTTTGTGCAGTGGACACAACTACCTCAGTTGTTACAGAGGTGGGAGTTTGTTTCCTTTCTCATGAAAGCCTTGCATATTTTCCCTGCACTTCAACATCTGAGGTCAAAAATAAATCATATTGCCACTATTTACACAGGGACTACAAAACCAGATTATGACATTAGGTAACTCTATGCATAGTCTATTGAGAGCAGCCCCATTATTACTGCAAGCTAAGCAGGTTACTAGAGAGACCTAGAGGTCCCAATTCTAGAAACTTATGCCTGTAATCCTTATGCCACTGCTGACCACAACAAGTTTATTTGTGTACTTAAAGTCAAAAAAACTTTACGAAGTGCTTGCAGGATCAGAGTCCTATTTCCCTGGATGGTAGTTCCGCTGCTGGTAAATAAGTGGCAGGAAATAGAGCAAAGACACACTGGTTTGTGCATCCCCAGGCTCATGGAAGACAGAAGAAAACTCTAATATTTACCAACCTGAAAAAACTGTAAAAATCTGGAGTTTCCAGCTTCCCTGACAGTACTAGCAGCAGAAGAGTGAAATAAATTAAATAATCATGCTATAAATACTAATTAATTGCCATTAAAAAGTACTCAAATCATTTAAAAGAAAAATGCAGCCATTAATCAGAATAGCTCAGGTACCTAAATAAATATTTACTATTATGCGTGCATATTTAATCTACCTACCCATCAAAGACTAGCGCTCTGTTCCTTGCCAGTGAGCCTTATTAACATCTTAGTGAGATAAAACAGTGCTGCAGAACTGTGCAGGAACAGGGATTTAGGAGTAGCAAATGTAAAAGTATAAGCCTGGAAATGTGGCCATATATATACTTAAATATGGGAATATCCTGGTCTTGTTACTTGTGTTTAAACTAACAGCTGTAGGCTCGAATACACAAAGTCATTGTCCCAAGCAAGCCCTTCTTAATGGATAGATCCCATCCTGAAGAACTCCTAAGCCCACACATCAAAGTCTTTTCAAGATCAGGATTTAACATATTGTATTAATGAGAATTATTTTCAAGCGACTGTGCAAGAAAGAGGTTATCTAGAGCTTTCAGAAAACAAAAAAATCTCCATGTTTGAAGTCTACTCAGAGATGATATGTTAGGGAAGTGGGTTGGGAAAATGTTCAGAAGAAAAAAAAAATCCGGCTAGAAAGAAAAGTAGAACTTCTAAGTTTTACAAAAAGAGAAAGGAAAAAAAAAAAGTAAAGACATAACTAGCTTTGTTTGAGAACACACAATCCAACCTAAAGCTCACAAACAAGAATTAAGGCTACTCACCATCTGGAACAAAGAGATTTAACTGTCTACTCCCAAAATGGACCCTCTAGGGCCTTTGCACTCAGTGCTTCTGCCCTTCATTTTAAAGGGTCAACCCCAAAAAAAATTCAGGCTAGAAAGTGTTCTCATTGAAGGGAAAACTTAGCAAGATACAGCTTAAGGGAGAGAAAAGATAAAAAGAGAAGACACTGGAGGCTTGCTTAGATGCTATTATGTGATGCTTCTGGGGATGTCCTGAACTTGTGCGTCCTTCTTTTTTGAGCTTTTTTGAGTAAGCTGCTTTTACAAGTGTCTTTAAGGGAAATTAAATATAATCAATTAATAAGTAATAGAAAGATTATTTTTGTGTTCTCAGTGGGCCTTTGCCTCAATTGCTATTATTTCTAATAAAATAAATTAACAGGGAGTATTTGAGGTGCTTTTTTCCTAATTTGGCTTTCCAAAATAATTTTTTCCCCCAATGAAATACAACTGCATACTCTAATAATAATAAAGCTAAAAACAATTCAAAGAACAAGCAAGTCTGTTAAGCTAATAGGTGGGTCTTGCTGCAACAACTTGTTTGGTATGTCTGTTTAAAAACTTTTGCTAACTTCTTACACAGAAAGAGTTAAAAGGTGTTAGGCAGATAGGAGTTAATTTAGGAACCAGGCTTTTTAAAAGCACTTGTATGTTAGCAAACAACTTTTCAGATTGCTAACTTTTCTGATGTCTTGTTTATTTCTGTTGAAAGTGAATTTCAAAGTTTATACATTCTTCAGCAGTTAGAAGTATTACTACCCAATAGCTCTAATGTTCTGAGGGAAGCTCCTGTATTTTCTTTCTGAAACAAGGCAGAACACTACATTTTAGATAGCATGTCTAGGATAAAAATATACATTCATAAAAAAAGAAACAAATTCCTTCATCATGACTAGAAGCAAAAACCAAAACCAGAGTCAGGTACGTATGTCAGAAGAGGTCATTTCTGAACAAAACAGCTGTACCCACTCTCCTAATTATGTGGGAGGAACTGCTTTTGTCCTAACCCTGTACTCTTGTCCCATCTTTAAGTAATTTTGATAAGCATAGAAACAATTTTCAGGAAATGACTTGGTGAGTTTTAGGGGAAAGAGTAAAGTGCTTGACTAGCAGAGACAGGAATTGCCTGGCTGCTGGCTGTTACCTTCCAGAAGTGACATAAACTTACTAAAATATCTACAAAGAAAAAGAATCAAAAAAAGAGTTCAGTCTAAAGTTGGGTACACCTGGCTTTGTGGAGGTACTGATGAGAGTCATATATGTAGGTGTTTAGTGTTATGGAGTGTAGACATGAAACATCTGCTGACAGAGTGTGTACAGTGTCTTCTAAGCATGGTGTTTATTCTGTGCATGCATAATCTGATATTGTCTGTCCTTGGCTTTCTGTGGTGAAGGGCACCAGTGTTGGTTTTATAGAGAAAGAAGACGACTCTTTTGTCACTCACCTTTCAGTAGTATTGAAGAATGTCCTGCTTTTCACTGATGATATTGTGGGGTTGTTCCTTTGTTTTTCAAAGAGTGTATGTATTTCTCTGCCCTGCCTCGTGGCTCTGAGCTGTGGCTGTACAGCCAAACAGGTGAGCAGGATATAGATGTAGGTCCATGTAGATCAGATGTAGTCTGGGACTTCCACTACAACAGAGCAGGTCTGACATGTCACTATAACTGCATGGGGTATCTTGCATGAGAAATCCAGTGTGCATGTCTTTCTCAAATCTAAGTCAACCTTCCAGCTGTGATACTTTCCAGAGATGTTTACAGGAGGGAAATGAATTAACCTTGGTGACTCTGGCATCCACTTGAGGAGAAAAGTCCACATAGTATCATTCAGCAGTGGGATATTAATGTAAACTGTTTAGATTTATTGTAAACCTCTGTAAATTTTAAGATGATGGGTGGGCTTTTTTTACTGATTTCTTGTATTTATTATCATTCTTATTTCTTGAAGTGTAAGGCAAGTTCAAATCAATGTTTTATAAAACAGCACCTTGATTCTCTGTCCTTAATCCTAGCCTGTTTTTCTCTGCAAAGAAGCAATGGGTTTTTTCCTGACAACTGTTAGAGAAACTACAAGCTTTGAGTCTCTGTGACCTAGCCTGTTTTTAGTGCTAAGGAGATCTTAACAGAAAATCCTCAAAAAACCCAGTGCCTTAAATGTTTCAGGCGAATCTTTCTCTTATGTCTTTGTGGAGAGAGAGTGGTCTTTGTTGTGGATCTCGGGCATAGAGGAGGGCAAGCAAATAACTTGGGTGTGGTAAGCCTAGCTAGTTGATGCTGGTGCTGGAGGTGGCTCCCCAGACCAATAAAGGTGAATGAATATCCCACCACATCTGTGGCAGTGATTTGATGTGACAGCTACTACTGTTCCTGAAGCAAATGATGTGCAACAAAAAGAAACAAAACGGGGCTTCAGATACTGCATTAGCAGGGGATAAAGATGTTTTGCTGCTTCTGGTATTTTAATTCTGGACCAGAGAGAGTTTGAGAGAATGATGGTCTGGTAAGGGCATTTATGCGACTCAGAGGAGACTTCAGACCTGGGCCTTGTTCCAAAATATGGATTTGTTAGAGAAGGAGTATATATGCTGATGAAATACGTGCTTTTAGGGTTGAGTAGAAACTGAGTTGGGCATTTGAGGTTGGGACATAAGCACCACAAATTATGGTCTAGATATTTTTATTTATTTATTTATTTATTTATTTATTTATTTATTTATTTATGGCTGTGGTTTCAGTTTCTTCCTATACCTCAATCCCTCTCGTGTAACTGGGACTAGAAGAAGCATTTACTTTCTGGGGCAAGATAAGAACACAGGTTGTGATCACAGGTAGTGTGATGATGATGGAAAGTTTATAAGTATATAAAACTCATGCTGACCTCACTTATGGCACAGTGCATGGTGCAGCGTAAGGAATGCTGGGCTGGTGGTCAAAAACTTTAAATTCTTTTTTTTTCCCTTTCTTTGTTGAGTTGCTGCATGGCCTTGAGTGTATGAATTTCTCTCTCTCTCTTTTTTTTTTCTTTTGGCTTGGATTTTTGTTAAAGCATGAACAGCACCTTGCACTCTGGGACACTGATTGCAGCTGAGCTTTCCAAACACAACCATATTGCATAAGGCAAACTTATGAATTATTTCTATTGGTTGTCTGATAGAAAACAAATTTATTCTTACTCTTGTAGTAGAATGTCATTACTATTGCAAGGAAATGGAGTTTCTCCCAGCTGTGCAAAGCTGGTGACAGAATAGGGAGCTTTGAACTTCCTGTGAATTTGCTAATGCATGAATCGTCAGTGACTGGCAAGTAGAATTTTCCTTCATGCTTGTTTGTGGGTGAAATTCATTCCTTTCTGTTTAGGCTTATGTAGCTATTTAAGCTGAGGCTGATGTAGAGGGCTTAAGAATCACAATTCTTCTCTATGGAAGAGTTCAAGTTTTTCATCTATCTTCTCTCAGCTTTCCTTTAAGATGGGGTATTTCTTGGTGATATTGAAAATCTCTTCAAATTATCTGGTATTTGAATCTAGAATCAGTGTTAGTGTGAAGAGTTAAACAACACTGATTTCAGTGGAGCATCATCTGTTTACAGTAGTGTCCTGAATCAGACACTGGGAATTTAGTTCAATGACTTGGTTTTGCATTGGTTGACTGGAAGTCCCAGACTGATTCCTGACTGCTGTAAGGCCACAAAGACTAGAAGACCTACTTCCCTTTGTGTATAATCTTCTCTTCTAATGCTCAACAGAGGCACTTGTTTAGACTCAAAGCTCACTAATCATATCTCAAACCCAAAGACTAGATTAACTCTGTACTAGTGTCAACTGGAAAAGGTTTCTGGATTACTCACTGAAAATTCAGGGGACTGTGTATCCTTACAGATTGCTAGGAACTGTTTTGTGGAGAGGGATCAAGGCAGCTAGAGTGGGACAACCTGCCTGCCAGCTGGTGTTACTTTGTCTCCATTAGAGATAGGGGGTATTTTTATCTTATTTCTATAAGATAAATATATCTTAGTTTTCAGAACACAAAGACCAAGTGGTGGTGGTGTCACTGCTTCTGACTCCCCACTTCTCCATTCCAATGATTTCTGAACCTATTATCCAACTTCCAACAGCATGACTAGGTCAGAAGTCTGAGCATCAAAACTAAAAGCAATGCTATGGAAAACGGCATCTAGACAGAGAAGAGATTTTTAATAAAACATGCCCTGGTAATACACCTCACGGATGGCTCAAATGTATTAGCTGAAGGAATTTAAGTTCTATTGGTCAGAAAGTCTTTCAGGTATTCTGTTTCTCAGCAAATTTAGCTGTCTCAGATGGCACCTGTTGAGGTAATGCTCTTAATGAGTCTTTTCATTCCAAGAGCAGTGAAGAATAAGAAAGACATTAGTTTGGCACTGTTGGATGAGCCCAGTGACAAGTTAGTGCATCCAGTCCTACTTTCTACTGGGTCCCTGGTTGTTTATACTACATATTTAAGTGTCAAGTTAATCCCCTTTGTAGGTCAGGTCAGGCATGGGCCATAGTTTTCTATGTTATGATCTGATCTGTGATCTTACAGCACTTCAACTCATACCGTTTCAAGTATCTCCAAACACAGCAAAAGTCACAGTCTCAGTATTACCTTAGACTTTTCTAGGAATGGCTGAGCTGTTGGCAAGATGAGGTTGTATGTGGGCTTGGAAAGAACAACACAGATTTAATCCACACAAACACAAAAAGCCACCCTGTGGCCTGCATTCTCCTCTTGGGTGTATTAAAGTTTCACTGTTATACCTTGCCTAGCCTAAGCCCTATTTTTATTTACTTCACTGTCTCATCACTATTGTTTTAAATTCTTCCTAGAAGTCCACATTACTGCATGAAGCTCCAGTGTCTGTGGCAGGACATTTCATCCCAAGGGACTCAACAGAAAAAAAAAAAAAGGTAAAGGCAGTAGCTGGGGAAGAGCATGTCTGCTCTGAGGTTCCTAAAATCATTGGATCTAACTTGGTCCAAGTGCGTGAAGTTCCTTGGGTGCTTGGTGATTCAGCACCTCCTATAGCCTGCAAGGAAGCAAACACTGAACTCATTAAGAAAATATACAGGAGCTGGAATGTGCCTTCTTCATGGGCATGCATGTGCATGAAAATGGGCAAAAGATGCCTTGCAGCAATTATGCCAGCAGTTACCTTTCAAGCTGATTTCTTCAGAAAATGTGTTAATTCGAGCACATAACCTATCTTCTCACTAGGGGTGGCTCTATCTGTCAGTCTGTCCATCCTCTGCAACCCTGAGTCTTGCTGGGCTAATTCAGCAAAACACAACAGAGAAGAGAGGTTTTGGACACTACTATAAACTTCATTAACAGTATGACTGATAGTGAAACCACTGACGAAAAGACTACTAAGCTCATCCTTTAGTAGACATTAGGGAATCCAGATGGAAAGCAAGACAATAAAGAGTGAAGCATAACCAGTTTTGTCTGCACTCCGCACAACTTAGTTTTAGCTCCGCAGGACCCAAGCTAGACAGGGGAAGGACGGATTTAATTCTCTCCCCCTAGCAAGGGAATATGCTTAGCCCTTGACATCATTATAGATGAATCCCTCCAGGGATATTAAAGATGGAGAGCATAGTTCAGTCTTGGTGGCGTCATGTCCAGAGGGCCAGTGGGAGAAATCCTCCTTGCCTAGTTAGGCTTAAAGGGAAACTTAACACAAGGAGGATGACTAAAGTGCATTTAGAGAGAGTGATTTATGTAAAACTATAACCTTTATAAAATAGGATTAAGTGCCAATGTGCTTACATTTGGATGGGGAACGCTTGTTATTTGCCCTGCAAGAGTTATGGCCAATAGGTCTCTGCAAACAGAGACTGAGGAAGAGACAGAGAGTCTCAGTTGCTTTTTCTTTTTCCTTTTGCTCCTGCCCCCTCCTTGTTTCATTAAAGCTACACATCATACGAAGTAGCACAAACCTCAGAGAGTCTCTGACAAACCCATTGCATGGACCCTCAGGACAGAACTTGCTGCAGTTTATGTTCTCTCGCTCTGCCCTTGCTCTGCCTGCCTTTTGCTTTCTGAGCATACATCCAATAAGTCAGATGAAACTTAATCTTGTTTGCTCTGCCTCTAATTCTCTCTTCCTTTCTCTATTCTCCTTTTCTCTTACTGCTCTTCTTCCATGTTTCTCCTCTGCCCTCCAGCTTCAAGTTGTGTTTTATGTTCCTCTAGAATGGCAGCACTTTTTGGGCTTACCTTTATTCTTTCCTGTTTCTGGCCTTCTTCCTTAGCTGCAGATCAATAAGAGCAAGCAGTGGGAAAAAAAATGAATTGATACAGCTCAGTCCCTATTTTATGTCTCTCAAAGTGTTGAAAGGACAGATTTTACATCACAGCTCTGTTTGGGTGGTGGAAATGATTCTACTTTTCTGCTTCAAGGCCTGCAGATATTGGGTACTCCTGCTCAGAGACCCAAACACTGCAGGCTGTTGCATGAAATGGATCTCTGGTCTGTAACGATTATTAGGGAGAATTTATAACAGGGCTCCATTTGCCACCACTGCACAGTTCTGCTTACTTCAGGATCTGCTTCGGGTTCTTTTCAGGTTCTGCTTATCTGTCGAAGTTTACTAACAAGTAATATGCTTCTGTAGCACAACTCATCTCTCTAAGAAGATGAACTATCATTGCAATGCATTTTTTATTGTTTCCTGGGGTTTTGGTTTGATTTGGTTTTTCTTTTTCAAGAATGTTATTTAATTAGCTGACAAGGTGTGTTCTAATTACTGAACTGGTAATTTGGGCTTGTACCTTTATTTCTGTGCTGAAACTTTCTCCTTTTAATGCCTTGCTTTGTGGAAAATGAGAAATATTACCTACCTGAAATTATGGAAGTGGAGAGCTCAAACCACTTAAAAATAACCACTGCCCAATGAAATCTGGTTCTAGTAATTTCTAGGTTTTAGGATAACGTGCCCTTTCACAGACTAGGAAAAGAGAATTATTGGTAAACTTTGGTTTTTTTACTTCCTCTGCTACTATCTCAGAAGGAAATTGTGAGTATAAATCAGTTGGGGGCTCTGATCCAGCTATTCTCTTCTCTTTTAGAGTGCAGATTGCTATGTTTTCCTCTATATAAAATAGAAATCAGACTCTTGGAAATGCAAGGTCTGTAAAGCTGATTCTTATCACGCTCCAGTTTTCAGCCGGTATTATTGCAATGACTTCCACTTTCTTCGCTCCTGGTATATATTGGGATTTATGAAGATAAGGGTTGGTGCAATAAGGTTCTTCAGCATTACTAAGAATAATTAATTTCTAGTCTAAACTTTAACATGACATATGCCAGTTATTGACGAATGAATAGTAAAAGAAGAGCCTTTGTTCAATTTGAGTTCTTACTTCTCCAGACCTCTTCAATATACTCTCAACTTTAGCCAGAAGCTGTAATGTTGCATATCTACAGTAAGTCCTTTCTCAATTTTTTCATCTTGACTCAATTTGCTCTGTCTCTCAAATGGTTACCTGCAGCTGTCAGGATCAGGAGCATTGATCTCTCTAGACAAAACATGAAGACACTTTCACGACCTGGCTTTCTTAGAATTCCAGCTTTCCTGCTCCTGGCTAAACTGGCAATACTCAACAACTTTTCTTCCAGTAACTCTGCTTTAGTGCTGGAGCTTAGGGCACCACATTGAGTGGGGAGCCAGGGAAGCATGGAGGCAACAGAACTTCACCTTCCCAACACCCAAGACATTCCAAATCAGTTTGACAACAGTTCTGCATGAAAGCTGCTATGGTCATTGGAGTCTAAATGGTTGTCATGTTTCACAGATGGATTACTCCAAATCCTTGGGGGCTTGAAAAAAATTAAGAAGGATGATAAAGTAGAAAACCACTGTTGCAACAATCACACAAGCTCCAGATACCTGATGGGTGTTGTGTAATGCAATCCTCATATATGGTGCGTTACTGACTTCCAATATGGGGTAATATTTACATTAGCATTAGGGCACCATCAAGCCTTTACTTATCCACATAGTTAAAATTGTTATCTGTATATGAACCCCAGAGATGATATATCTAGTTGTCAGCAGTGACCTGATGATAATAGCAGTACAATTTAGTTACAATATACAATATCATTAATCATCCAAATGTAGCATAAACAGAATGGACCATTTGCTAGGGTCTTGCTCTGGGTAGGAGGAAGGTCCCTCACTTATAACAGCTGTATATGTCAGAGGCTTCCCTAAGGAAAGGGGCTGGTAGTATAGGGGGGAGATTTTCCATCAAAATCAGAATCACCTTCAAGGGTGGCACAGGCCTCTATTTATTAACATTATGCTACATATGCTAATGGCAGACTGTACACTATTTCCGAGTATTAACATCTGCTCAAAGCAACAGACTTTCACTTACAGAAACTGATTTAAACTCAGTGAAGCAGATAAACACAGAAATCTAAGCAGGTGGCTGCAGCTGAAGGAAGAATTCTCAATTCCTGCACTCAGCTGATGAACTTCACTAAAACCATAATTAATATTCAGATAACTATATTCTGACACATAAATAAACAAGATCATTTAAAGGATTCAAATGTCTACCTGGAATGAGAGGAGACAGGTGCTCAGGTTTGGAATACAGAGTGGCTTGAATAGAAAGCCAAAGCACTACTTAATTCCATACTACCACCTTTGATGTTGACCTGGGCCAGAAAACACAAATAGCAAGAAGACATTATTGCATCATTCACAGACACAAAGTGGGAATTAAACTTTTAAACAAGCTGTTTGTGGAAGATAATAATAAACATGAATCTTTTCTTGTAAGGTGCTGGATAGCGTAAAGATCTTATTACAAAAGTGCTGGTAAATTTGTTAACTACTTTTAATGCTCCAAACTTTCATCTGGGAAATGTTGTAAAATTATGATAAAAACATGAGCAAAAGAAATCTTTTTCCTTTCTCTCCAGTCACACTTATTCAAGTTTTGGTTTGAGCACTGATAGTTGTTCCCAAGTAAAAGACTCACCAGTATTTCACCTAAAGGATAATGTTGCAAAATAAAAAGTCCTCCCTCTTCCTGTTAAACTCCACATTCATCTGAAAGGTTGGTTGGTCATCAAATCTCATCTAGCTAAGTCCAAAGCATAGAGTGAAAAGTTAAACAGAAGTGAATTTCACATGAATTCAGGTTTTATTGCAGGTGTTTTATCTGGTTCCAGAGGTACCTTTTCTCCATAGAATTATGTGATAGTTCTTTTTCTTATGCAAGGGGTATATATCCTTATGACCAGTCCTAAAATATATGTTCAAACCTTGTATGCTTCAACTAGGTCTCTGGACTAATTTTTTTCCTTTTGGATGCTTCCAAAAGGCTCTGCTCAAGGCTTTATTGTGGACTCTGAATTAGTTTTTTCTTCTCTGTTGACTAGATGCATGGACTTATGTGGAAGACAGTGTGCCTACAGTACTAAGTGTTCAAGAACTGTGGATCAGACCCCAGCAATGTTGAAATTGCACATTGTATTTTATTACAGGAAGAAGTGAACCATCAGGCTTTGGAAATCCCTTAGTTTGAAAAAGTGTGAGAACCTAGGAGAATGATTGACAGAGATTTTTCATGTACTCACTCTGTTCTGACCATTCTCAGGGCATCTGCTTATGGCCACTGCTGGATGTAATGGCCTTATGTACTCCATATATCTGAGTAAATATGCCTGTACTTACATTCTTAAATCAGTAACATTTTCCTTTTCTCTTACTTTCTTTCTGTCTTTTGATTTTAATGTTTAAAAGCTTTGCTAAGCAACCCTCAAAGATGTAAGCTTGTTTTCTATAAAACTGTGTTCACTGGATTCCAGAAGATGAGTGTGAATGAATAGCAAGCCAAATAATATTTAGAGGATAATTTTGAGACCTGAACTTCAAAATAATTAAGTGCACTGTGTGCATACTCAGTGAACAAATTTGCCATTCTTTTTTTGGTATTGCTGTCTCTTACAGTTTCTACAAGCCTGGTGTCTTCTGCTGTTATTCCACACAGCCTGTTCCAGAACATGTGAGAATTATGAGGATTTCAACTTTTTTTTTTTTTAGTTTTTTTCCAGTCTGTGTCTTAACTGAGAAAATCTGAAACTTAAAGATTAAAATATTGTTAAACAACAAATAGAAATCACAAAATATAGTCTCTTGAGATAAAATTATTAAATGTCTTTTGTCTCAAGATTTTTAATAGAACATAATTTGGATAGTTTCTTCCCTTTTTATGAATGAATCAGGGCTTGCAATAAAGTTCTATTAACTTTTAAACTCGAATTTCTTGTTTTCCTTGAAATCAAATATAGTAACTTCATGGCATTACAAACTCTAATAGCAACTCCCTCTTCTGTGTATACTGGGAATCACAGAGTATGACTGCACTACCCTGAACTTTTGGTAAGAGTCCTAAGATACCTAAGACACCTACCTATACTACGATGAAGATTTGAGCTTTACTTCTGAGATCCACCATCCTGTATTTTCATTCCCTAGGTACAGATCCCTTTATTTATTCTGGATATTTGAGCCTGCTAGGTATTTCCTATGCTACAAATTAAGAGAAATCCAGGGGCAAGTTATTTTATGTCCACGTGATCCATTTGACTCAAGTGAGGCTGCACCACATTAAGCATTTCATCATATGCTCAACACAGTCAGTAACAGAGCTCCTGCCAGCTTAAAGTGTGCAGGATCAGGGCTGAGCAGGGGGCAGAATATATGGTTTTATTATCACTTTAAAATTATTATCTCCCATATGTTCCCAAATTTGGGGGCATTTAAAATGATGGTTAGAGGAATGTACGACTATTTGAAATTCTGTTCAAAAACATTTGTTACTTCAGAATATTAACAATCTGGAAGATTTTTCAGATCAAGTTATTAGGCTGTTGTAGCATTTACTTTTTTTTGTTGTAGTTGTTGTTTGTTCTTAATTGTATGCATTTGAATGGTTCCATTGTCTGCTTTGGAGGGGTGCAAAAACATCTGCCTGAAAAAGTGTTCTGTATAAAATCACAAGGGGGAGATGAAAAGAATGCCTACCAATCTGTTAAAAAAAATAAAATCACTGAAGTGTGTGGTATCAATTTCCACAGAAGGAAAAGAGGGTGTTTTCATGAGCCCCTAATGCTGCCCTAAGTAAGTCTTTGCTGCCAGTTTAAAAGAATAATTTGTTTGAGGAAAAACAAAGCAAAAGCAGACACCAAAGGAGCAAGCCTGCAAAACTGAACTTTTAAAAATCGTACCTGAAACCATTGCCAAAACATGCTGCAGAATGTGATGCAGTTACAGCCATCTTTTCCCCCCTCGAATTCTCCTGCCTATTTCTGTGTGTGTATTAAATGCCTGACTGTTATCCACTCAGCGCAGTAGGGTCACTAAAGATCGGATGATATTCTTTTAGCCAGCCGTGACCAAGTGAAATACAGCATCTATGCTTGGAGACAAGGCCCCAGTTCTGCATGGTGTTATTTATCCAACCATCAGGAGACATGGACTCCTGTTGCCTCTAATAGGAACAACTATGGGGTTAAAGTGAAAGGTGTGTAGATGTTTTCAAGATGGGGGCTGCTGGGGTAGAGGGAAGAAAAATACCTATAATAGGTGGACTAACTCTGCGGGTTAGCCGTCTTACTGCCTGAAATACTCTGTGCCCCAGGATACTCCTTTCGGTACTGGGAATGCTGTTGCTCTCCTCCTCTCTGCAAGCAAAGGAGATGTATAAGGTTTGCAAAGCAGTTGGAAATCCCTGAGTGGTAGGACAGCTGTATGAAGATGTATAGTTATTATAGACATATATATAGCAAATAAACCCAACTGGAATCAGGACATCAAAAGACTGATGTTCTCTCCCAAGTATTCATCCTTTAAGTACTGTGTCTTTCTTTCTTTCGTATTTTGTTGACTGCCTATTAGTGTGCTAATCTCTTGGGGGAGATTACTGAACAAATAGCTGTCGGACAAAAATAATGACAGGGAAGAAAAACATGAAAATAATGTGAGAAATGGAGGAGGGGCCAGTGATTTTAGAAGCAGAGGCATGTGATATTGCTCACCAGTCTAAGGGTGTAGGAAGGCAAAGAGCCTAATTTCCCTATATGTCAATGAGAAAGGGAAAAAAACTGCATACAAACTACTCAGCACCCTTGAGTGATTCATTCTTCCCTTATTCAAAAGTTAAAAATCCACATACTATATAGGAACAGCATCAGGACATGCCCAATTCCTCTCTTCTCTACTGCTGCAGGGGCAATAGTTGCTATCCCAATAAATGCTTCAGATTAAAGCAATAATTTCCTGAGCTAAACAGCCTGTGTGGGAGATGAGAGCCATGACAGACTCACGACCTCCACAGATCTGACGTAGATAGGATGCATAAGGCATAACTCAAGCTATGGGTGATGCCAGTCACCCACAGGGACCTCCATCAGCTACAACTCAGCCCCCACAGCTATTGCATCTGCCCAAGCCTGGCCCCACTGGAGACAGGTTCCTAACTGATTTTCCAGTTAACTCATTTAGAAAAAAAAAAATCTATTGTCTGAGTTATGTGTCACAGAAATGTTGTTGCTTTCCAGGAGGACATATTTATCTGTATTTGCCTAGGATTGCTTTTGAACTGAACATTGAACCCATTTCTACACAATGATTAACACTTGTGGCTGAGAAAACAAAGGGAGATATCTTGGAGTGAGCTGTTTTTAACGAAAAATAAATGAGAAAAAATTCCCTGTAGTCTGATAATGCTACAGTCAAGGGAAGGCATTCTGTAATCTGGGAACAGTCCTATATGTAGTAATATGCCTGAGTGCCCCTAAGGAGCTGAAGCACTTATAAATCTCATGTGTTAGATGGAAGCAGAGTACAGGACTCTCTCTGTTGTTATGGAGGTGGTTGTTTCTAGTGGTTCTTGTGGATCTCGGAGCAATATCTTCATACTCAAGGCTACAACTTTAAGAGAAGAAAAAAAAAACAAAATCTTTTTCCTTTTGTTCTGGACTCTTTGGCTCTTTCCTAATTTCTTTTCTATTTTCTGTACTTTTTGGTTAGTTTGGAGAGATTGAGAGTAGACTGCTGGTTTGATGACTAGGCTTGCATGATTTTTTTGTCAGCTGATATTTGTAGAGGAAAAATATCTTAGCAGGAAGGAAAGCTGTTCACAGATTTGGAGGAAATTTAGCAAGTTCTTTCAAGCAGGGCATAAAAAGGATAAATTCAAAACATTTTATCAGATTATCTAAAATGAAAAAAAATAGCTATTGGAATAGTTTATTTTCTTAAATATCCAATACTTGGATTTGTTGATATTTTTTAAGAAAGATATAGATGAAAGACACCCTAACATGAAAGTGATCAAAAGACAAATACTTTGCGATCATATTTTTTTAACTTAGAAAATAAAAATTCTGAAGCATACCAAGCCAGACATCATTAACCCATTGCAGGTCTACAGCTCTGGTTTCTCCCTGGCAATGCAGTCCTTGGTTTCTCAGCCATCTCTGTCACTGATGTGGTCTGTGTCCTTGGTCAAGTCATCAAATCTCTCACTAAAGGTGTATGTCTCCAGACATGCATGTACAGCACCTTGCACAGAGTGGACTGGTTTTAGTAGTGACCTGAAGGTGTCACTACTACACAATGAATACCGGTACCTTCTACATCCTGCTCTTTGGTAGCAGGATGGCTGCACTGCNAAAAAAAAAAAAAAAAAAAAAAAAAAAAAAAAAAAAAAAAAAAAAAAAAAAAAAAAAAAGCAATAGGTATCACAAAGTACAGTTCTAGCATTTAAAAGACACCAATATATTGACCCATTTGTGTCTATATTTATTCTTTAGTAGTTGCTTTATGTTGCCATATAAGCCCCTATTTAGCTTCCATTAAAATCAGTGACAAACTCCCATTGACTAAAATGATGCAGGATAGAGCCCTAAATCTTTAATGTAGTCATGTGCATGTCTGGGTTTTTTCAGAAAATGTAACCACTACAATGTAAAAATACATCTATTATGTGCACTTTGCTCAAATATCTGTAAATGTGACAGTAATTACCCTTTCATATTATATGCTGTATATCAACAACTTATTTCTACTTAGCAAGAAAGAAAAAAAAATGTTCTTAAGAAGCTCTTTTCCAAAAATGCAAATGTACCTCCATATAGAAATTCCCAGCTAAGACTATAAATATTAATTCTTCATAACATATACCAAAGCTGTCTCACACCAGGAATTTCACTGCGAAAGATTCAATCCAGGTGCAGTTGCTGCAAGCAAATATACCATGGTGTCTATACATTCCCTCATTAATAGCACCAACTGGGTTAAAATAAGACTGGCATTTATACCAAATGATGTCACCAGGTATGCCAAATCCCTTTTGTCCTCTCTATAGCCTGATTCTGCAGTTAGGATCAGGTTATGGAGAGTTTTACTTGCCATAGTCAGCAGTTGTTCCTAAACTGCTTTCCCCACTGACACCCTGAAGTTTTTCCACCTGATGGTAGCGGGGAGGTCTGGGCTGCCACAGCTTCCAGACTTGGTGGGTAAAGGATGTTACACTGGTGCCTAAATGTCCCTTCTGGTTTTCCTTACAGACTGAGATCCTCATTAGGTGACAAATCAAAAGATTCACTCTTCTACCTGATGCAGATTTGGCAATCTTAATGCAAAGAAATGGAGGAAAACACTTTCTCCAGATATATTTGGAGGCTTTCTCACACACTACCAGTTTCCCTTCCTTCTCTCCTGTGTTCAGTTCTGGGCCTCTCACCACAAGNTGATATCAAGAAAAATTTTTTCACAGAAAGGGTCATTGGGCACTGGAACAGGCTGCCCAGGGAGGTGGTTGATTCACCTTCCCTGGAGGTGTTTAAAAGATGGGTGGATGACGTGCTGAGGGTCATGGTTTAGTGGTTGATAGGAATGGTTGGACTCAGTGTTCCAATGGGTCCTTTCCAACCTAGTGATTCTATGATTCTCTGATTCTCTGTGGCTGTACATCTGCAGCTCCCTATTACTTACAAGCAATAGTGAAGGGAAGCAGAGGTGTCCATCATGTGCAGATACACAAGTAAAACAGACCTTCCCAGGACAGGTGTCTCCCAACACTGCTATAGGAATGGCAAAGACACAAGGACATCCCCCCACCCTTTTCCTACCCTTTCTCAGGCTGGGGTAAAGAAGAGCTGGAAGGACAAGAGGAGATCTGCCAGGAGGCATCGTGTGGTGCTTATCATGTTACCTGGGTTAATTAGACGAGACCAAAGGACATTTCCCTCCCCCACCTCCAGCTGATGCTGAACCCTCTTTGACCCTGGTTCTTGTCTGGGTACCTGGAGCAGTTGGGCCACTGAGATGGCTGCCAGCCACATTGCTAAATAACATTTCATCATCTCCTCACACTTTCCCCTGTCTGTTGGTATCCATCTGCTCTCTCTAATACCCTCCTTGTCACCCCAGCACCCTGGGGCAAGAGGTGGTTTTTGTCCCGCATCTGTGCAACATCCAGCACAGGGTAGCTCTTGGCCCCAGTGGAGGTGACATGAGGGACAGCTCTAGCCCAGAGCTAAGGCAGTCACAGGATGTGACCATGCCATGTGAAGCAGGAGTGTGCATTTAATGCAGAGAGGAGGCTGAGCTGTCCTGTTTCTATTTGCTTTCCTTACACCATCATGTGGGTTTTCTTTCACCCTAAGAGGAGTTAGAGGCTCATCTGGGTATTGGGTGCACCCCAAACCTGGCTCAACCCACCTTATGAGAAAGAAACTATCTCAAACAAATGGAACTTGCCACAGCAGACATGTCTTTAGGCCTGGTTCACAATAAGATTTAGAAAATAGGAGTTATCATGTATTAATCCTGCAGCCTTCTTGAAAAAACATCTAAACAGCTTGCACATATTAAACACTCACAGCCTTTGCTGCCTAAGCCTGTTACTGCCTTTCAGTAAACAAATAAAACTGTAAAGAGCAGGAGTGTGTGAAGAGGTAGAGTTAGGGGCACAGATTACACTTCAAGTGACCCTGATGCTCTTTTAACTGCCAGGTTTCCTATCATCCTGGCAAACCACAGCTATGGTACAGTGACTCATGCTCTCCAGAAACTTCTTCCTGTGTGCTCCAAATTCTCACTGCAAGCCTACAGGATCAGAGAGGAGCCAGCAGGCTTGTAGGAGATGACTGAACTTAAATCAACATCTTCAGCATAATTATTTGGGTAGATTTAAAACTGCTCTCTCAACCAAAGGGATTGTATTAGCATAAGGGCTCTCCCAATCCATCTCCCTATATAACTAGATATTTATCAGGGCTGCGATCCTTTTGAGGTGTGTAAAATCCATATTCAGATTTTGAAATTTCTCTGGCCCTGGTGATTTTGCAGTGTCTTTCAGCAGGTTTGGATCCAGTCCCTCCAGCTGTTCCATGGTTGTCTCTGATTATGTGAGTGTTAGTGTCTTGGGAAGGGAGATCAAAAAGGTCTCCATTTGTTTTGATTCTGAGAGGATAGAGCCTGATCCTTCCCTGCCTGTCTCTGAATAATACTGCCCTGCCAGCCCATCCCAGGAAATAAGCGATAGATTGCAAGGAGTAAAAGTGGAAGAAGAGGATGTCGGACAGCCCCTCCTGGAAAGATTTATAAATGCACCATAACCGACTTCACAGGCTTAGTACCTTGGAGAGTAATTGAAAGAGATGTCCGTCTTGATCTTTTCAGAAAGTTTGATTTGTCTAATCCATCCCCTCCCTAGGGTCTGGTGAAAAATTTTTGAACTTGTGCTGGGGTTGGATTTTCCTCACTGTCACCTAGGTGTAAACCTAAGGAGGCAATTCTGAAGGCCAGAGTAATTTCCATGGTGTAAGGGAGAGCAGTAGCTAACCCCACGCACACACAAAGTGTACTGCTGTGTTGGTGGCTGGGCTTGGTTTGAGAAAAATCATCTTTGTCACTGCAGGTTTCCAGTGATTTTATGGGATGGGAATTATGTATCCATGTTATGAAGTGAATGCCAGGGATTTATTGCATGAAATATGGAGAGGAAAGATGATTTTGTGATTAAGAAATCAGACTGGGACTTGTATAATCTCTGTTTAATTCCCAACCCAGCTGTAGATTGCAGCTTTGCCCTTGGATAAATCACTTATGCTCAGATCCATAAAGCTATTTAGGTATCTAACACCCATTGATTTCGATGGGAGTTGGGCTCTAAGTGCCTTTAAGAATCTGAGTCTTAATCTCAGTGCAACTCAGGGCTAGGAACCAAATCCATTAGATCATGATCAGGTACTTCTTTTCTCCTAGTGTATGTGTGCTTGTTTCTGTCTGTTCAGAATATGTTACGTCCATATGTGCCTGTGCAGCATTTAGTACATTGGGGTCCTGATCTCAGTTGTCACTGGAAAAATAATCCAAGGACCCTAATATTACAGTCTAGTTTTTAATGTTCTCCTGTGCTTTAAAGAGTATCAGGAAACCCCATCTGTTTCACAGAACATTGATCTCCTGTGGCCTTTTAAATTATTCAGCCACC
The DNA here is from genome assembly GCA_013389865.1 of Piaya cayana. Lineage (NCBI taxonomy): Eukaryota > Metazoa > Chordata > Aves > Cuculiformes > Coccyzidae > Piaya > Piaya cayana. Next base: position 71,139 of record WAAB01003578.1, on the reverse strand, counting down.
TAGTGACCCTTTCTCAAAACATCTCAATTATTATAGAAGTGTGAGTTAGGCTTTGCACTCTACCCTTCCAGATGTGGGTCCATTACCATGCTTACTTTGCAGTTCAGGAAACTGAGTCATAGAACTTTATCACAAGCATAAGGTGTATAAATAAACACTCAGGTCTTGAAACAGCTGAACATTTCAGTGAAGGCTGCCCTGGAATAAAACTGCGGTTCTCTTGTTTCAGATCAAAATTATAAGTATTCTGACTTTCACAAGTACTCCAAGGATAGGAGTCCCAGTTTCACTTCTTTGATTAGTAAACAACTCTTTTCTGCCACCTCCTCCTGCTCCTCACTAGGTTTATTCCTCTAACAACATTCTTCACTCTAAGGCAGTACCTTTCCCTCAACAAGAGTGGGTGATGCGTGGTCCTTCATGTGATTTTATGTCAAAAGGAACATAAACCTAAGCAACTACAGGGAACTGTCTTCAGGAGTCTGGAGACTTTCTGAATAATAAACTATTTAAACCTTGTACTAGAAACACCGTCAATTCTCTGGCAGTGCTCGCAACACATGGGAATTGCAGATGTATCTTTTCCAAAAGCCACTAGGAAAAAATAGATAAATAAAGAGTTTTCTCCATTCTCATTACCCCAAGACAACCCACTTTGCATACAAGATGTGGGGAAATTCCCTGCCTGCAGTTGGTGGTTGGGGTTTGCCGGGACTCAGGCACAGCTGAGCATTATCATACTTGAACATGAATCAAAGCCAACTTCCAGGAAGGTTAAGACACTCCCATGGATAAGCACTGGATTCTTCTTGTCTGGGGCACAATTTCCCCAGAAATAGTAACTATCATATTTCTGCATTATTTTAAAGTGCAAGTTCTAAACTTCAGGCACAGCCCTCCTGCTCTTTGAATTTCAAAATGCCCAAGGGCCAGATCATCTCTGAGGATTCATTACATGGAAGCAAACCACACCATCTGGGGAGCACCAAGGATGAGCAGGGAACCAGAAACATCTAGTGCTTCCCAGCAGTAATCGTTCATATTATCCTAAAAGAGCAAGAAGGATTTCAGGGAATGCTATGGCCTTACTCTGAAACAACCTTTCAGTTAAAGCAATTAATTCATTTCCATAATTAAAAGAAAACTTGGAATGCCTAGTGGTGTTGCAGTACACCTAAGACTTGCTTAATCAGAACAAAATGGGGAAACTCATGCCAGGAGGAGGCTATTACCCTTATCATATCCAGGAAAATGGGAGCAGTTCCACCTGGCGTTTAATTCATGAGTGTTGCTGATGGGTTTACAGCACTTCTGGTTTCCTCATGTGTGTGTGTGTAAAAAACAACAATTACCACTGACAGAGCTCTCCAAATAAATTAAAGGGCCTTCTTTCCTTTACTTAGTTTCCCTCTCTGTCACATCCCTTGCTCTCTCTCCTTCCTTTCTTTGGTATGAAAAATAATCAGTGTGAAATAAATAAATGAAAAGCCAGCATCTTACCAAAGCATCTTTGTGGAAAGTTTTAATTTCCTGCCCTGTTGTGGTTTTGTGTGTCAGTTTTTCTTTCACCCAAAGAAGGAAGGAAATAAAGAGAAAAAGCAATGTGAGAAAAAAAAATAGATAATTAAGAACTCAGCAGCCAAAAAAGAAAAGTGATATTTAGGAAAAGAGCAGCCTGATCTTGCCTGTATTTCATGAGTACATTTTCCTTGCACCGATAGGATCAGCCATCTCTATAAGGACCTGGAGAGGGGGGTAAAACGTAAAACAAGTAGTTTCTATCAAAGAAATAAAGTTTGGCATTCCTACACCCTCCTTTCCAACTCCCATCATCTTTTTACGAAGCACCGGCAGACACAAGAGACAAACTATGGAAGCATGCAAAGGGCTTGTAATTTATGACCACTGGCAAGATGGTTTTTATTCCCCGGCTGTTGTTGAGGCCAGTGGGGCTGAGTGGCATCCCTGACCATGCAGCACGTGAATTGGAGTTCCACGAGCCCTCCCTGGAGAGACAGCCAGGATGCTCTCTTTCAAGATTCGACCACTCGGAGAGTGTGTGCGGCAGAACAGATAGGAACGAGCCACAACGTGGCAGCATTGTATCTGGTGTGTTGAAGATACAGCGAGAACCAAGCTAGGGCTGACCTTGGTCCTGCTTATATCAAATCCAAGCTGATCTTTTAGGAGAGGGTTGGTACTGAAGGAGATGTACAACAAGTAAGGTTTGTTATCAGGTACTGGTGCCTCCATAACTATCCCTATCTACAGAAGAGGAAAAAGGAGAAAACAGGTTGGGGTGACTTGATTGTTATTCACCAGAATAGTCTAGATTCCCTTAACCAAGAACCTGGCAAAGATCTGCCTGTTAGGAAATATCTGTTAGCGCAGTATGTGCAAGTCCAGCAAGGTCTGATCCCTAATACTTCAGCTGAATGTCACTTTGTTAGCTTTCCAGAAAATCTCAAAGTTCTTCATGGGGAAATATTATTTATTCGGTTTTGTAGATCAAGGATCAGAAATACAAAGCTGACATGTTAAATACCTGATTTCTTTAAATCAATCCCTGATTTACAGTGCCCAGCTTGAAATGTCAATGGCATTATGGAACCCTTCCCCAGAGCACGTACACAACAAGCATACAAAACAAGTAGGCACTAAAAAAAGTGACAGCCAGTTTTAATTTCTCTCTAGAAATGACTTGCTCAGCGTCTACAGAGTAAACCAACAGCTGAGCTGGGCGAGAAAAAAAAAAAGGCCATCTCTCTTAACTCCCAGCTCTCAACACTACATTAATGGTGTGTTGAAATTCTAGATAGGGCTGCAAATCAAAGATTGTCCTCATAGCAACCAAGGTGGGTGGCTTTTCTGGGCTCACCCCAGCAGCAGCTCACCTGAAACAGAGAGGGAATGAGCCACCAAGAAAGATCACTTACTCATTAGATTCATTTTTTCTGCAGCTCATCAGAAGGATTTCTGTGCCTTTCTTTCTCCACCCCTTAGAGAAAGAACTGCTCCCATCAGGAAAAAAAAAAAAAAAGAGAGAGAGAAAGAGAGAAAATATATTTGGGCTGTATAATTTGATCACGAAGCTGACATAAAAATAAGGTCTTCAGCATCCAGGCTTTTTGAGGGAGGGAAAGAACTGGAGGCTGAAGATGGAGGTAAAGAAATAACAATTTGCTGTCACCTGAAGTGTTGTTTAACTCTTTACTTAAAAATGCCGACAGCTTCTGTACAGCTGTATCCACGATAGAAGCAGACTGCTGGCACATAGATAAAGTATTAAGATGAGCGCATATCTGGGCACAATACAAAGAGATGAGAGCTTCTTGCAGTTGAATTAAGGCAACATGCACAAAGTAACCATTACCTGGCAAAGGATCATTTTGATGCCGACGTCTTTTGTTTTGATTTCAGAACAAAGGAAGCCCAGGTGGTTTAGGGCTGGCATTTCCAGAGGCATGGCTAGAGGAATGGCATTATCTGTGCCATTCAAGCAGGCATCACACTGTCTGCATGTAAGTAGAGAGGGAGATCTGAAACAGATGAGGAAGGGGCAGGAAAACAAAGGGGGAAAGCAACAACAACTGTACTGGGAAGTGGTGCAGCCTTGAGTCCTGTAGAAGTGCAGTTATACACCTTTAAGTACATTTAAGCACTTTTTTTTTTTCCTACAAATTTCAGGTGCAAAGTCTTCCTACTGTTCTAAATCTGGATAGTTACTCTCACTCCAGGTCCAGATCTGAGATTGTCTCTACTCTTAGGAAGCTCCTTGTGCTAGGGTACCCTCTGGGTCCAGAGCCCTGGCTCAGTGTAACACCATCTTCCTATGGAAAATATTATCCCACTAGAATGTGAAAGGTGGGAGTAGCCATACTGGTGTAAAATCCCTTATGTCACCATGTGTTTACTTTCTTTCTGCTATTTGGGTGTGTATGCATGTACTTACTTGTCAGTGTAACCATTTCTATACAAGTATTGTAATACTTCTATGAGAGAAGTTTTGTCATCCTCATCGTGCTGCTGCAGTTAAAACAGTGCAGATTTTCCCCTTCAGCAGACCTAAACAGTCCTTCAAAGTGTTAAGCCCTTTGAGTTCCTTGAGTTCCTTTTGAGAGGGTCTCAGCAACTCTTTCTGCACCCCGAAGGAAAACTGGGCCCCAGGCTGATGAAAAGTAGGGCAGCCTTACACTATCAGCTGTCTGAGAGGGTACCTGGCATTTTGAGAAAGAGTGACAGGAAATTTAAGTTGCCAAGGCAATGGAAAATCTCAATATAGTGAAGATAAGACTTAAAAATACAGGCAAGAGCCAGACATAGCTCCTCTGAGATAGGCTAGCTACTTGCCCTGAGTAACCTTCCTGCCTCAGTTTCCCTTTGATTTCAAGGCAGATGATGCTTGCTCACTGTAAATCAGTATGATGAAGATGTTACAGTCAAGATTTCTGATGTGTTGCTAAACGACCCACTGTCTCTAAAGCATGAATATGTTGTTTGTGTTACATCGGAATCAAATAGATTGGCTTTTCTGCTGCCCCTGCTGGAACCTGCACAGAGATGAATTGTGTAGCATACGATCCCACTGCAGCCCATGCACACTGCAAAGGAAAAAAGAGAACTCCAATTCTTTCTCTCCTTTCTTCCTCCCACTAGACTGGGCTAAATCCTGATCTCATTTATATCACAGTAATCCTAGAAGAAAGTCACAGGAGTCAGTTCATCTTGATTTACATGGGCGTAATTGAAAGAATTAATCACCACATCTTCATAGATGGCTTCGAAGCAGGGAAAAATACTAAGGCCTCCTTTATCTTGACGGTGCAAGATGGCTCAATAAATGTAAAGCACATGTTATGTAACAGTAAAATAATCTATGTTATTGAGGGCTCAGATTCTGAAAGTCTCTTCCGCTTCCACGGGAGGGGAGAGTGGGGGGTGGGAATTAAATAAGCAGAAAAATATATATTGAATAAAGTGCTTGTTGCAGAATATTTTTTTAAATACCAATCTGTGAAACCTAAAGTAGGGCAATACCCTTCCTTTCAACAATACTTTGACTTCCTACAGTCAGCAGATGCAATATGCATAGGATTCAGAAAGATCCCATTAAAATTCATTAAACCGTGTTTCCAGCTATTTAGTAAATTTTGAAGAAAAGAAACCTATTGCCTCTTCTGCTCCATACGATGGCCTCTTTGAATGTAATTAACCCTTCATTCATGGGTCTTTCTATCCAACTAATCTCCCACCCCATGCCTTCCGATGCGTTTTTAATACCACAGCTAATACCGCCACCTAAAATCCTCCGGCAGTCACCATGCAATAGAGCTCTTTGCGCAGGCAAGGCACAGTAAATCTCCATAAACAGTGCTTGGATGAACAGCAAATTCAGATAAGTGATGTGTTCTTTTTCATGCCTTCCAGTTATAAACAGAGGATGGTCTTCATCCTTCAAAGTAGATTTTTATCCAGGAATGATGTTGGTTTCATACATGCCCAGAGGATTTAGCCTCTGGTAAGAGGAGATGTAAGGAGGGGCAAGAAGGCATAGATTGATAATGAAACAATAAAGAGATGCCTAGCAAAACATATGCAAATGAACCTCCAAAAATAAAATACAAAACTATACAGAAAAATCCATGAGTATTACAAAACATATCAACTTTATTTGTGTAAACTGCAAAAATCTGGTGTCTGTTACATAGTTGACAGAGACTTAGGGCCCAACCTGGTCTAGTCCTGAGTCTGACATATTGTGGACAATTTCAGATCCAAGCTTCTAAGTGAAACTGTATCATGCAAAACAGAAGAAACAAACAAAAAAAATCCTCCTTCCTGTTTTCCAATCTGATAAATGAGCTAGTTTGTCAAAACAGGGAGTGGAGCTGCAGGGGCCAGGAAAAGGGGGTAGATATGAAAAACGAAAACTAGAGATGAGAACAGAAAATAGTCTGTTTCTCTTTGCCCAGAGCACATCCCATTCCGAGACCACATCTAATCAGAATCTCTCCATAAAGAAGAAAGATTAAGAAAGAAATATTTTGAAATATAGGAAGGGTCTCAGCCTGATCTATTCTGCAAGGTGTTCTAGCTAGACTGTTTCTTTCATAATTTCAGTGTTCTACCACTGCTCTGAAGGAGTGTTATTTCTGAGTCACAGAATTACACTTTTCACTTGGCTTCTGTTAACACCCCTACGCTTAATTATTTCATCTGAACTGCAGATTTCCATGGATCCAGCAAAGCATTTAAGCACCTGCTCACTTTAAGAACCTATTGCTTTCCGGGAGGCTTTCCACAATATGAATTAAGCACACACTATGCTGGATGGACAGCTCTGTACTATAACTATATTTTATCTGGAAGAGATACAAGCCCTTTCCCATAGGGTTCACTGCTGTTTAATACATTGGTTGAAATTTTTCCATGAGTGTATGAGCCATTTTTATTATTTTTTATTGGATTGAATTCAGACACAGCATTTGTGATCAGTGTTGAGCAACTCAAAAAGGACTAAACCTGGTCCTGCAGGGTGGGACACGAGCATTACAGTTTGTGTATCTGATGAGTTTCGCCCTAAGCCACTGGGAAGGGAATGTGAAATCTGCCTGCTTAACACAGAGGCATTGCTATCACCTTGTTCTGCCAAACCAGAGTATTTTAAAGATAAAGCAAAAATCCATTTAAAATGCAAAAGATATATGTACAGAGGACAAGATTTTCAAAGTACAGCACAAGTCTTTCTTTATGAGGGGAGTCATTGTTCTTCCAGAGCTCAAAAGAGTTGAAAAAATCTATAGGACTTCAGCTCTGCAAAATTTACAGACCTGAGTGGCAGGCTAAGTGTAACACAACATGCTGCGGAAAAATGTCAGCAATCAAAAGCCAAAGATCTGGTCTCCCAGCTTCCCGTTCAAATATATGAAATGTATTATCCACCTAACCCTGAAAAAAGTAGCAAGGGTGCACTAAAAATTTAGAGATTAAGCACCCCTATAGGGGGATATGTTAACTTCTCTACACTATACTGGCACTGGACATGTTGCCTGTAACGCCATGGAAATGTGTGTACAAATTAACAACAAAGTTGTATATGGAGTCCTCTGCTTTAATTGTTTACATGATTTAAGCTTTAGGCACTGGGAAATTAATCTGGGCAATAGTCAAGACAATCTGCACAAAGCTGGGTCCAATGTTGCTAAAACAACCTGGCTGAAATGAAAAAGTGCAGCTGTGACTCTCTGCCTGATACTAACACATACACAGAATCACATGCATGCACACAAAACCAGTGGCAATTATTATTCTTACTATTTATGGGCACAAACGAAAAGCCGAAGGGTGCATGGTAATGCACACAGATGCTGATTAGCTGGAGATTATATTGATGATGCAATAAAAATTCACTTTGTCTCTTAATCTGCACCAGGACAATCAAAGAGAGATTAGATAAAAATCAGAGAGAATGAATAACAGAAGGGAGAAGTAACATCCTAAACCATAAACTGTAACTCCCTGCAAAATGTTCTACCTCTGAGTGCCCCTGGTCAGAACAAATAAGGGCTAAAGGTGTAAATTCAACCCAAATGTGTGTAGGAAGGAGACAGATATGGCTTTGTATGTGTATTATTTATCAATACACAGACAGATATGCACATCTATCTGCACGGGCTGGCAAATACACATGCATACAGATCTACACACACATACCTTTCTAACTGTGCTGAGTGGATGAAAGAGAGAAAACATTGTATTTGGAAAGGGACAGACAGACACAGAAAAGCGTACAGTGAATTATTAGAAATGTACAAGAAATGAACTGAATGAGTAAGACGTGAACTAGCTAGAAAAAAAAAAAACAAACAAAAACAAACAACTCAATCTCTACCTGACAGTGTAAAAAATACTCATACGCACATGTGTTCATTGAGACATACACCAGTGGGGATCCCTGTATGAAGAAAGGATCCCTTCAGCCAAATAAATCCCAGTCTGAAAGAGATGAGAGAAACTTTCTCCTCTTATAGTGTTTACTTGAAAAGGAGCAGAACTGCTGCACATCCAGCGTTGGTTTAAGTTTACTGACCATGTTTAATATTTGATTAAACCTTTGGCATAGCTGAATATCCTGATCTGAATAGATGATCCAATGCCTTCTCTGGTAGTAAAGTCAAGCATAAGTAATAGATGTCCTCTGACTACTGCTACCTTATGCATGCGAGAAGGATTTTGCCGCATCTGAAAACCTACTACATGCTTCTAGATTATTTTCAATTGCTCAATATTTTCAGCTGTGTTTTATGAAATCAAGAAGAAAAAAACCCAAATGCTTTTCCTGGACATAGTCAGGGCTGCAATTTATTTGTAGATGAGCAAAAAATCCCTTCCTTCCAAAGTCTTCCCTTACTGAAGTATTCTACCCGTTCTTGCTGTACTTTTCACCTGTGGTTTGCATTATTATTTATTAAATATGTTAAAACATACTTATCAGACTGCCTGGCAACTTGGGAATATTTGTGTGGTTGCCCCCACACAAGCACACGAACATAACACACAGCAATTTTTTAAATAAATCACAGTCACAAGGGTGAGAAAAGGGTACATGGTACTTCATGCAGGAACAGAATGTCAAAAAAGAAAGGACATCTCAGGATCAGAAAACAAGGGCTGTCAGAGTTTCTCATGCCTGTGAGATGCCCATTGCTCTGATCCCAGAAGGTGAGAGAAGGGGACATCAACTTGGGCTGCTTTACCCCTGGACACGTAGATGAAGAAATGGCTAATCCCTCAACACAGAAAAAAACAGGTCTAAATAATCAGCCTACATGCATTACACCTGAAATGAGACAAGACTTGGTGAGAGAGCTAATGTCTTTTATTAGACCAACTGATAAAGTTGGAAAAACATAGACAAGCTTTCAGGCACACAGAGAGTTCTGCCTTTTTCCCCCCCCCCCAGCTATATCAGCTGGACTAATAAAAGATATTACCTCTCCTTACAAATGTTGTCTCATTTATAACCTTAGACCATCACCACTAAAGCTACAGCATGACTTTTACCTTAAACATACACAAAACACTTTGCAGAGCTGGGTATCTTAAATTCCTCTTTATACACAGCAAACTGAAGAAGTGCAAGGTCTAGGGATGGGATCTGGCAGAACACAGAAGGTTAGTAAGAGAGCTGGGCTAGAAATTGCCTCCTAATCCCTTTCCCCCCATCTCTGAATATAGAAGACTGATGCAGCACCATATCAAAGGTGTATATTGTCTCTTGTCTTAATTTGAGGTTGCTAGAGATGAGTTCTAGATCTGAGGGGAGGTTATGTTTCAAAATAACAGGGAAAAGTATTTTTGCAAGAAGCTGAACAGTAGTCTCAGAAGGGGCTGCCAGAAATAGTTAAGAATAAGATCACAATTTTATGAATTCAAAGGAAAATATATGCAGGATTTTTGTTCAGGTGTGAGAAATCTGCTGCTGATTTAATGAAACAAGAAAAGTTTAAAAAGAAGTGCAATTGCCTTAGTGAAGTTATAGACTTATTGCACTGTTTTACTTTTCTAATATTTGAAAGAGGATATTGAGCTTTGAACCTCAAAAGGAAAAATAAACAAAAAAACCCCCCAACAACCACTTTTTCTCTCTACTCTCTCAGTAGTTTATGTACAAAATAGATATGTTTGTATATCTGTGTGTGTGTTTTTTTTAGGTGGGGGTCTTTCTGCTGCTGCCCACAGCTTTTTTCTTTTTGAAAATATGTGGTCAGTATGGCTCCCTTTCCCAAACACTGTTCAGGGAAAAGCTGTGAAAGAAGAAGAGAGATAGTTAGAGCAGAGAATCGGAGCTGCAACTCATGACACAAATTGGTGAAGTACTCTCTACAGGGGTGACAGCCAGCAACAGCACGAGGGCAAAACGTCAGTGCAGAGCCAAACCGAGGAAAGAGGAGTGTGAACAGCAATGGTGAGAACTGAGGAAATAGGTCTGCGGTGCCACAGGTTAGGTATGGAAAATAAACAGTTCATAAGGACAGGCAGGCTGAGAAGGACATGGTGGGAAACAGGCAATGAGCCTGGAATGTCACATGGGAAAGGGACCTAACACTGGAGGCAGGTTGGAGCTTGTGGTCTACTTGCCCCTACAACCAGGGGAGGAAGCTTGAGAGGACAGGGGTTGGGGAGTTGGTCTTGGAAGCAAACCCAGGCAGACGGAGACTAGGTGCAGCATTTATAAAGCAAATACAGAAGCCAGGGATGGAAAATTGAGGCTGAGGAGTGAAATGCTCACCTGGCAGTCAGGCTGATGTCATTTGCAGGGTAGAACAGAGCAGGGGTACTAGGTTCACTGGTGGTTCAGCTATGTCTTTTGGATTAAGAAGCTACTGCAAGATGTCCTGTCTCTGGATCAGTGTAGAGGAGAAAACAGGGGAACGACACACCTATTGTGCAACTTCTTTTACAAATAAACACATAAAATCTAATTCTACCAGCACCTCTCTGGCCTTTTTCAATAAGTCAGTCAGTAACAAATGATCATTTAACAGCACAAAGCAGCCGTTATATGGGAGACCAGATTGAGGCTAATACAACACACATTCACCTCCAAATGAGAACCCAACATTCCTTCTTCATTTTATTTTTTTTCCACATCTGCAAACACTGTCAGTAAAGCTGAGTAAATATATAAATAATTAAACAAACAAATACTTTCCCTGCTGCCCCCAAGCCTTTGAAACTGAGACTTAGTTGGATTTCAGGCAATCAAACAGCATCACATTCACACACTCACTCCGACACACACTTCCTCTCCACCTTTGACAGAATATCATTGACTCAAGTGAACTGTGATGATTTCAAATAGACTTGGGTTAGATAATCGACTCAACACACACACATACACACATGCACACTCCAGCTTCTCCATTTATTTCATAAAAGACATAAGCACAGATGGGATAGATACAGAAAAATCTCCCTCCACATGCATTGCTATTGATGAACTAACAGAAATAATAAAAGTGAAAAACCAAAAAATAGCAGGGAGCCTGATACATTTGCTTGTTGAATCTTCACTTTTGGAGATTATCTGAAACCTTCCTTTTAAGTGAAAAAGTTTCTAAATTAATTTTATTGTGATGGGATACTTGAGGTCACTGGAATTTTGTTTGTTTCACACAATTAGATACTTGTTGGGTAGCAGCAGTGAAAACTTCCTTTTGAACTAACTTACTCTGCCAAAGTCAGGGACATTCGCACCCCTGCTTAAGGATTCATATGGTGTCTGTCTGTTGTTTGTGAGGCTGGGTCAGAGTCTAACTATTGACTTCAGGGAGTGCTGGGTTCATCCTCAGCAAATGGGCAATGACTGCCAATTCCACCTGCCCATACCGAGTGCAGGAGTACACTTATCTAGAGGGAACTTGCTGTTTTTACTGACCTGGTGCAAACAGACGCCTTCAACTTGATCTAAATCATATTGCAAACAATAGGTTTAGATCAGGCCCTTAAAGAAGAGAGGTGAGATGCAGCCCTTCATCAAATCCTTGAGCTTTGCAGCTCCCTTAGTTGCCATAACAATGAAGAATATATATGTGATTCACTAAAAGAAGAAAAAAAAAATCAAGACCCTGAATCAGTGAATGATGATTTTACAGGAGACAGAGAAATTATGAAGGTTGAATCCTACTCACACAAATAAAATTAGCAAAGTTGTCATTGACCCTTTACTGGCAAAGCAGGGACAAATATGTATTTACAAGTGAAATGAGCAAAGCTAATTTTCCACCTCTCCATTGCATGTTTTTTGAAAGCTTTTTTTTTTTCTGATCTGTACAAAAACGGGCTCTGATATAACACATTTGTCATCACAGATGCACTACGGCTTTTACTGAGAAAAAATAAATGTCAAATTTATGCCATTAACTTTCAAACAAAAAACCTTAAAATCCAACTGGCTTAATAATGCAGATAGGGAAATGAAAGATCAATAGCACACTGGAGCCAATGGGAATCTTTCCATTGATTCAACAGGTTTCAGATCAGGCCTGAAGGCACTGAGCTTAAGTGACTCCATCAGAGAGTGTTGGTGAGTAATTATCCACATTGTGATTAGAACCTAGGCATCCTCACTGCCCACCTTCACCCACCAGATAATGCCCTTCCTCTGAATGAAACTGCAGGCACAGGCAGCAGTTTTAAAATGGGCAGCTCTGAGGTGTACTAACCCCTGCCAAATAATTCAGAATAACAATGCTTGCTTTTCTTGCTTATTTATTAAATTGATTAATCTGTATTAAATTTTGTTAAATAGTAGTAGAATGTTGCTTCTATGGGTTGGCTTGCTGGTTTTTTTTTTCCTTCTCTGTCAATGACTAAATTGGAGCTAAATAATTTGTAAGATTTTTTCTTTGGTATCAAAATTGGCTGGAACCAGACTTTTGCAAATAAACATGCAGCGATGTAATGCTTTTAAACACTTTGGCAAAGGATTTTGTTGATTTTCTTGCCTGTTCCTCACTTCCACTCCTACTTTCCTCATTTATTGCCAGTATCTTGAATGAGATTTTTTTTTCCTTGAAATAAAAGAAAAAAACCCTAAAACTATAGTAAAAAAAAGATAGGAAAAAGGAAAACAAAGCAAAAAAATGACCACACTTGCTCCAAATGCACAAGGCAGAACAAAACCTGAAGGATAGAATAACTGAATAACAATATATCTTTATAAAAGAGGGTGAAAAATTGCTTCCTCATCTATATACTATTGAACATGAAATGTGAACAAATAAATTGCTTTTAAAAGCAATTAAATGTTCACAAAAGAAAAACACTTGCCCTGTAAACTGAGAGAAGGTATAATGAAATGCAAACTGTCTTGAAACTACCATAAGGAAACTGGAATAAGACACTTCAAGCTGGATGGTATAGCGAAAAAAGTGAACTAGTGTACATAGATAAGGCAGGCTATTGCTGAAGAGGGAGTAGTTAGGAAATTCAGGAGCAAGCAGGTCTGTATATCTGAGTTTAGATGAGTAACAACCTTAAGGCAACCACATTGCATACTATCGGTTGTTCCTGCCTCAAGAAGCGAAACCTTGCAGAACTGCCCGTAACTTAGGGCCCAATCCAAACTCTGCTGCAGGCAAGAGGAATTTTCCTGAAGCAGGTTTTGAAGCAGTTCTATAGCTACTCTATAAAGTCCTTTCCCATCACTTGTAGTTTACACCTATCACAGAATATATACTACTTCCACCTTGCTTTTCCTTCTATTATTTAAATGCTGTTAAAGGTATTAAAAAAAAGAAATCAAGACATTTCACTGTGTTGTTATGCTTAAAAAGAGGTCTCTGGGTTAATCCTGTTCTAATGGGGGGCTGAGCTGACTGACCAAAATGATCTTGGCTGCTCTGAGTTTCTCAGGTCCCTTGCTTCTCTGTAGATGCCAGGCGAAAATCTGATCATAGAGAAATAGGTATTTTGGTATTGTCTTGGTAAAATAGTGTTCAAAAACATTGAGTTTTCTCTGCTTTAGCTTTCAAAGAGGTGCAAGCCACCTTAATCTAGTCAGCAGAGGTATCTCACTCACTCCCCCCGACCCCTCTCTCATGCAGCATTTCAAAGAAATGCATCTTTACCTTCTATTATTAGAATCAATCAATATTATTAATATTACCTGCAGATAATTCTGAAAATTCTTCATAATTCTCCTCCCTGCCTGTTAGCAGCAGGTACATTATACAGTCTCTGGTTAGATTTGTCAACCAGGCTATCAGTAGTCTTAATAAGCAATATCTATATTGTGACCTTTGCTCACAGAACTGCATCTCTCCTATAGGGCTGTCAGATTTCTTAAAGAAGTATTGATAAGCTCATTACTGTATTGCTACATATAATTTTAAGTGTGATTTTCACTCACCCTCAAGCATCTAGTAACCTAATACTTTTTTTTCCCCTCTTAAAGCATTGGCCCTTTTACAATTGATCAAATAGTGAATTAGAGCATTATAGAGAGGAAACATAATCAGGGGATTTCTACAAGCACACTGTGATATATCTTTTGATCTTCTGACAACCTTCATCCCTCTGGATCCTAGGAAAGAAGCACTGTTTTATAGAGATATTATTAGGCTGATGCTGCTGTATACATCTACCTGCAAGAAGCTACCGAATCCAACAAAGATATTTGTGTGCATTTGCAGTGAGTGATGCATACTATGTGATGTGAATCCATCCTTAGGGACCAAAAAAGAGGGGAACTATGTGCAAATGTATGTCTGTCTTCTTGATACATGCATGCATACACAGCCTCTATGTATTATATACATAGGCATTTGAATTAGAAACAGGCCAAATACAGTCAGATTTCATCAGACCAACTCTGTCTGAAATTCTCCAGTTTTATTCTGTTTGAAGAAGCTTTATGTCCAGGGTTATTTGCCCCGGCACACGGGGAAGTCAGCTGGGTTGCCTCTAAAATATTTTGGAGACTCAGGAACAATGTACAAATAAACCAGGCATGGATTAATTAAGTGTGACTGTATCATTAAATTAGTATAATGAACAAACAGCTATGTATCATATTAAACTCTGCGTATAATTCCAGGACTAGCCTGTGAAGTCACCTGCCGTTATCACGAAAGATTATGTTACCTGTACTGTCTCTTAGAAAGGAATTATTTAGAGACATATATCAGCCTGTCTCTACTGAATGCATGTTTTTATTAATATGCACATATGATAAATTGTTCCATGCACATGTTATATATAGACGTGACAAGTGCACTTGTACCTCTCTGCATATGCACTTCTCACATAAAAGTTAATTCTTGGCTGCACCTTTCATGCAAACTCTGTCGTTTTATATTTTCCAGATTTAAATTCACCTCAGCAATTCAAAGGGGAAAGAACAGCCTGCATTACAAGCTATGTCTGCACTGAACCTTGGTCTTTCAAACTGCAAGCAACTTTCTTGTTGCAGTTGCTGGAAACTATATATCCCTAGAGGCATCAACATCGCCAACAAATGCAACTATGAAATAGTTAATGTTAAACAATGATTGTCCATGTTCAACAAAGGGGAGAGAAATAAACAGATAAGGTAGATCGAAATCTGCATGCCTCATTGGCTGAGCTGTCGGATATTTCTAATGCATCTGAATGGTTTGTTACTAAGAACCTGTTAAGTATCCTTAAACCTTTGATCTGTAGCCAGCCTTAACAAAGGTGACAATTAATTAAAGGAGAGTGCATTGCAATAAAGGTACGTTGTGGTCAGTTTATATATACTTTCCAAAGCTGGTTCACAGAAGTCACTGTCAATTAAAGTCTTCTTGGAGTCCAGTTCATTATCAATATTTCCCCCTTGTCTTGATCAATATTTTTGGCTGCTTCTGCTTGACAAACTTAACACAATGTCTATATCTATATGCTTTGCCATTCATTTACATGGAATAGATGGCTGCATATAATTTATTTTTAGTTACTACGTATGGTCAGGTACTTTAGTTGAGAGGTTTAGGGTTCTCATCCATCTTTATTTTAAGGAGTGACAATAATAAGCCCTCTCTTCCTTCGAGGGGATGTCACTTGGATATAATGAATGCACATTAAAAGCTGCATTCACCTGTGTATACATTCAGGCTGTGGTTCACAGTGACAAAAGCAAACAAATGCAATATCTGTGGTGACATCCTGACTCCAGCCCACAACAAGCAATGCAGCACAGACAAAGTGATACAATAGATCCTACAATCCCCAAAATACGACAGCACATCTTGAGGACTTACAGAGAGAGATGACCCTGTAATATATACCCTAGCTCAGTCATTGAAGCGACAGTGCAAGAAAAGCCATAACTTTAACTCACCAAGGTTATTATTTTTCCCTTTTTCAGCTGCAGATTTTAATACATAAGAGTCAGTCTGCCATGACAACCCTGTATACAGTCATACAGGCATTGGTAGAACAGTTAAGTGAGTGAGAAATGTGGCAGGGGTCTGACTTTTGTCAGTTCCTCAGATTTGTTTTAGTTTTTGTTTCACTTACAGAAGAAAAAATAAGTTAAGGGATAAGCCAGCAAGCCTAGAAGCTGCTAGCATTAAGTGCAAGTGTTGTGGTTTGCTGTGTAAATCCACAATCTGGAATTTTAAGGGGAATGTGAAACACTAAGTGCAAGCCTGCACCAGGATTTCCAAATGTGAGCCCACCAAAGTGACAGCTAAGATGTCACTAATTTCTGACCAGCAAGCTGGCAAAAGGGCTTTCTTCCCTAAGTAAAGAAGATGATCCAGCCTCTTTGTTAAAGCTGTGATTCAGCTTAGCTCACTTAACTGGTCACCTGTTTAGCGCAAAACTCTAATGGGGCAGAAACCAGAAAGCACTTGATGGACAGGTCATGTTGAGCTCTGCAGCCTCCTGCTTGCATGGAATATTATTGTAAGGCTATAGCTGACACCTACATGAGTCTTTGGGCATCTGATGATTTTCATCTATTTTAAACGCAGGTAACTGGCCCAACAGCCTTGATAATCTTTCTCACTTTTTCTCCCTTGGAACCATTACTGCCTGTCGCATAAACCCGCCTCAGTTCACACTTGATTGACGGGAGGGACGGTAACAGCTCCTTTAGTGTCGTTATGGTCTGTCGGGTCAGTGCGGCTGGTATGCATGCGCACAGGGTATGCATGATAAAAAACACCCTGACATCTTGCTGAAAAATGTGGCTGTGTATTTCCAGCTCTTAAGGCTAGAGGAGGCCCTCCTTAGTCATCCAGACCCTTCTGCCCCTTGCTCTTGACCACTGCGCACAGAGAGTCTTCTGCCTGCCCTCCTTGACAGGTGCAATCCACTTTTCAGTTGAGCACAAGACACTTTCTGCAATCTCACTCACTCTTTACCCAGCCAAATTTCCAGATACTGTCTGACAAGTTCCTTCAAAAGACTATTCCATCAGATGCTTGGCTTTTATTAGACTATGCAATTTGAATCCTCTGCTAAAGAAAGTCCTGTCTGTGACACTGGCCACTGGCCGATGCACAATACAGGACCAGATGAACCACACTTTTCATCCAAGGTGACAAGGATCCTCAATTTTTGCCCCTATTTCAGTGTTGATGTTTCTGATATCTTCTGGCTGAATACAGGGGAAGAAATAAAATAAAACAAAAACAAGCTTTCCCTGTTTCTGTTGTTATAGTTCAGAAATGTGTGCAATCCTAATTCACCTTTTAATTAAAATGTTGTTTTGGCCAAGTAAATACTATGAAATTTGGTTGTTGTTGGTTTATTTTTCCTCTAAGAAAAAAAGGAGTACTATTTTTTCCTTTCCTAAAATGTCCAAAGGCACCAGTATATGTGGATGTGGGGGTGGAATAATCGCAATCCATGAATGTGCAGGTAATACAAGTTTAACCTGGAGAAAGTTAAGCAAAGAAACAAGAGCTTTAGAAATGTAAACTTTAATTTCCTTCTTTACTCCACTTTATGTAACTTTAAAACAAATCTGTTCTTGTAAGGATGATTAGTTGATATGGTAGTGGGGCTAGCTGAAGAACAGCTTTCAGTGCAAAACTTAACAGCCAAGCGAGACATCCCAGAAAATTGGAGTTTGTATTGGAAATGCTGACACAACCGTAACAACAGCATCATAACTGGTTGCAGCTGCTTTTAGAAACCAGAATCCATGTCCAGACCCCTTGAAAAAAAGAGTTAATATAGAGCCTTCTAATTTATGAAGCAATCTGGGCTATCAGTTTGACATTATCAAAACACATACACGCTCATCTGTAAAGGAAATTATAATGTACAGGGGGTTGCTTTTTCTCTCTCTCTTCCATCAAGCTATCCAATTGCATTTTGATTGTTTTACAGGGTTGTTCTTTAGACCTAAGGCATAAAGCCTCTTCTGTTTTATTCCAGTTTATTTGTGCATTTACCTCCCTAAAACTTGTTTGGTTTACTACCATACTAAATGCTGTATGTGTTGCTTTCACCCAGGCAAGCCTTATGTTTCAATTATGGAGGAGTTTATTCAGCACCTGTATTGCGTTGTGCTTCTTTTCAACTAGATTTCCATTTCCCAAAGGCTATATGCATGAATGTGTGTGCATTCCTTTTTTTCTGTATGTATATGCACACACAAATCTATACATTTATACATATATACAAATAAATCATCTTAATTGAATGTTCATTTTCATTGCACCTTTGAATTTATGAGATATCTAAAACCTTCATAAACATCCTCAGACTTAACAAGGTTTTAATTTTTCTATCAACTCTCTTTGTAATCAAACAGAGAGAATATAATGAATGGAAACCTTGTTTACCTACCCCTGAGGTGTTTTAAATTTCAAGATTATTTATACTTTTGCAAAGGTAAAGCAGCAAAAGAACGAAACTATTCTTTTCATACCGCATTTTTCTAATCGCATTCAATGTTTATTGAGTGAGGTTTGGGTCAGGTAGGAACACCATCCTTACCACAGGACTGCAGTAGTGGATTTCAGGAGATTTTGGGAGTTTTGTGCTTTTTTACTCCTCTTCAAATAAGGGATGGAACAATGTAATAGCTCTGGGTCTGTGGAAGACTCTTGCTTTCCCACTGCACACTATCTTCACTCTTTAAGTGCACTCACCCGCGTGTGTTTCAGTAAATCTCAGTTAATTGTGGAATGTTGATTTCTTCTGACTTCCTAAATAGAATATTATGGAGACCTGTGTGTTTTAAATTAAAACACATTCCAGGCCATGGGTACAAGCAAGCTTTGATAGAAAAGGCTGTTTAAACCTATGGGGACAGTCCTATATTTAGATTACATTAATTCATAAATATTATACTAAATACCACTTAAATTTGCCTTAAATGACTTCAAAGATAATGCATTATAATATGGCTGTCCTGAGAGCACTAACCTTTATGTCTCCCAGTAACTCAGCCTTTAAGCAGACTCCGCTGCAAGATAAGAAGAGGGGAAGTTATGAATGAATGGCTAGCTAAATTGTTCAAGTGTGATTAGTTAACTCTGCGTGCGTGTGTGTGTGTGTGTGTGCGTGTGTGTGTGTGAGCAAGCGTGTGGGTGGGTCAGCTCAGCCCCAGTAGATTTCTACCCGTGAATCTAAGCACACAGCCTCTTCCCAACCCTAGAGCAAAGTACCACAGCAGGAGCCTGTTCCTGCCCTGTGAAGAGAGAAGTGAGGATGGGGAAAATATGCAGTAGCTACATTTGTGCCATGAAAGTTTGCTTTCTTGGGAATCTGGCAAACATTTCCCACTTTCTCACACAAGCTGCTTCCCCTATACCCTTTTCTTTCTTTGCATGTCTACAAGAGAATTGTGCTTCCCTGCCTCTTCCCTGATATCTGGCCTGGTATTAGCCAGGGATGGTGGTGAGAAAACCTGGGACTTCACTTTCCTTTTGCTATACTTTCTTGGGAGGGGGAGTATAGTCATGTACTTTATCTTCAGGTTCCTCACACATTTGTGTCTTTTCATAATATATTAAAAAAATATACATACTATGATTTCATTTCAATGGATTTACACCTGAAATTACTCTGGTTGCTACATTTTTACTTTAAGATAATCTGTATCTTCTGTCCTCCCAATACAAGCCCATCTTGTCCCCCTCCACACACAAGGTTTTCTCTCCTTTCACTTAAATAAACTACAGTTCACTATTAACCCTTCAGGGTATACCACTGCCAGAGCCTCACCCCCTGGATTAGGAATGAAATCACTGAGAATGATGGATCAATTATGTATCACTTGTGGAAAGCATCTTGGGGTTTCATATTGCCATCCTAGCCCTGAGAGCTAAGTTGGACTACCTTATACAATTCTTCACTTATGCCTGCAAAGCAAAGCCAAAATAAGGAGCTCTGAGTGAATACTATGCTTCACATGACTGTATTTAGAGAAGGGAAAAGAAAAAAAAACATAGATTAAAAAGGAAATAAAATTAAATAAAATAAATAAAAGAGCCAAACACAATTCTCATCCTTCACAGCCCCATCATGCTTTTAGACTTAATAGTAATTAATCACTACTGGCAAGAAAGTAATTTTTTTCCAGGTAGCCAGAGGCACATTTTTATCAGGATTAGCTAATAAATCAGCGGCATCGCTAGAAAGGAGTTCAAACTCTTCTCGGATGTACTAAATAAAACCAATCTCTGAAATGCTGGCAACTCACTGTCTATTGAAGCTTCACTCAAACCCTAGCCTGTGAAATAACAATCATCATCATAATTTTTCCTTCCAAAGTCCAAAACTTCTAGGAGGTTAAAAATAACTATTTCTTTCAAGATGAACTCATGCAATTTGGTTTGATGAGGTGACAAGATTTCCCACCTGGCTTTTTTCCGGGGTTGCAGCTTTAGAACATAAATGAAGGGAAATGAAGTTAGTATCTTGCTTAATTCAAGAATATGTGTTAAACACATCCAAGTAAGATAAATGATCCCTCTCTGTCTCTCCCTCCCCGCCTTCCTGAGTTTGTCTCTGAATACAGGCATAGAGCAAAAGCAAAGCTGAATCAAAAGAGGAAGAATAAACATCTGTGAAGCAGAAATTAAAGTTAGTGTATGAACTGATTAATTAAAGGTTCAAGACAGAATATAATAATATAATAAAATCTCATCAATAAATCAAAATAACCGCCTTCCACCACAAAAATCTTTTATCAAGGTGTTAGCTCAAAGGTTTTATCTATACTATGTTGAGTGAGTTTCTTCAGTGTAGCTTTTATTGTTGCTATTTTTATTTTATAGAAAACTTAGATAATTTTTGCAAACACATGTATGCACACATGAGCTTAGTGGCTACTCTCACTATGCCTCATCTATTGGACGGAACCTCCCAGGACCTTTCTTTCCCTGAGCTTCTTACTATTGTCTTTATTGTTACTATTAATAATTATTGCAGTATGGATGTCATGTTTAAATGATGCCCATCAGACCTCGACGTGGCTTATAAGAAACTAGTCTGAAAAGAAAGCAAGGTTTGAAAGGGTTACACTGATCATTGTAAATATGAGAAGGGTGTTTGGAGCGACCGGCAAGAAAGGAAGGAAGAAACATAGTCTAACTTGGATTTAGTCCCCAGTCCCTGAGCCCCGAACATTTCCTCTAGCCTGCACAAAACTAGTACTTTGCACTGTCAGAGTATATTTTCATTTGCATTTCCTGAGGATGGAAGAGAGCAGGGGAGTGAGTGGGAAGCGGGAAGAGATGCCTGCTAAACATGCCGTTAAGTTTAAGATTTACAACTCGCCAAGGCATCTGGAAAGCTGGGAAGCCGGTAATGTCATTATCAGTGACTCTCCCTGGTAAGAGTCCACCAGGATGGAGTAGACACTGCTTCTGAACCTCTCCTGTAACAGATGCAACTTCCACTCCCCTCACAGTCCCCTGAAAACCCTTTCTCTTTCTCCACTAGATCTGGAGTCACACCCCAATCACTTCTGACCAGATCTTTTCATTTTTCTTTATTTTTTTTAATAAGCACACATCTAAAGAAATAAACACACAGTCACACATATTACAGAACCTGAGTTAATAAAGTGGTTCACTTTGCTCCTGGATCTCTCCTGCTCCTAAGAGAGGCTATCATGCAAATTATCAACTTCTCTACGAGTCCTACTTTCCTACCTAAGGATCCTAACATCTCTACCTCACTATATACACCCTCCCCACCCCCAAAATGTAGCATCATCTAATCTGAAATGCACCTCCAGAGAGACTAAGCTAAGCAGGGAAAGGAGCAGGCAGAGTTGGAGAGAGTAAGGCATCATACAGGGAGTATGCCTTCACTGCCTTTAAAGAAAATCTAAAAAGTTCCCAGTATGGACTTTGGGCACATTAAAGTACTGTTTGGAATATGCCTGCTTGGAGACTTCTGCTCACTGGAACTAAACTGCCATCCATCCCTCCTGGCTTGTCCAACACACACACACACGTTGTGATTTTGTACACCCATCCCCTGCCCTGCTTGAGATAAATAGCCTTTTTTTATTGTTGTTTATATCCCTGTTCCCATGCTGAACAAAATAAAAATGAAGTACTCCCCCGGAGGAACTCACTCTCTTCTGCCTCTGGCTGTGGAGGGGANCGGACAGACGGACACACGGACACCCCTGGGTGGGTGGAAGATGCTCTGCTCCCGCAGACCAACGCGGAGCACCCCGTCCCCCGTTTCAGCACCACGGCGAGAGGACAGCTGCCCGCCCAGCTCCGCCGTCCGCCTGGACGCCCCGGCAAGTGCCCGCATCTCACCCCTCAAAGAGCGGGGAGGGAAACAAAAATACTGATAAATACACCGAACCGAACTGACTCCCTTCCTCTCCTCTTTCTCTTCTCTTTCCAGGAGAGTCTATTATTTCTTTCCCTGCCCCCTCAGCCTGTCGCCTCCTCCCCGGGGCCAGTCAAAAATGAAATAAAATGAAATTAATTCGAAAGGAAAGAGAGAAAAGAGAGACCCAGAGAGGGAGCGGGAGCTTGCCTTCCTCTCCCGATCTCTCCCGGGAAAGTTCAGAAGGTAACTCACCTTTGTGCATGCCAGTGAACCTGTCCTTCAGCACCGTCAGTTCATAGATCTTCCCGAACTCCTCGAAGAGCGGTTTGAGGTCTTTCTCGTCCAGGTTACGGGGGATCTGCCCAATAAAGAGCTTAATGGCATCGTGGTCCTTCATTGGGATGGTGGATGGGTTTCCGGGACTGTGGTTTAATCCGTTCATATGCCCGTTGGTGCTGGGGTTGCTGTGATTGCTACTCAGGCTGGTATTGTCTGGTTGTCCGTTTGCTAACGTGGCCATCTTTATATACATAGAGAAAATCTTCTTTCCTTTTTTTCCCCCTCTTCTTTTCTCTCTCCCTCCCTCTCTCCCTCTCTCTCTCTCTCTCCCTCTCTCTCGCTCTCTCACTCCCTCTCCCTCTTTCACACACACACACACACACACACACACACTCTCTCACACACACACACTCCTCCCTCTCCGTGTCTCTCTCTCTCTGGGTCTGATCTGATTTTTTTTTTTTTTTTTTTTTTTTTTTTTTTTTTTTTACATTGAAGATCTGTGTCCTTTCCGTTTAAACAGGCTGGATCGGTTCAAATTCCCAGCCAGACTAGGGGGTGGGGTGTGAGTGTGTGGATGTGTGTGCGTGCGGGGAAGGGAGGCTAGGGGGTGGGGAATTGCTTTTGCCTCTACTCTGGCTAAACCCCCTCCTCCCATCCAACCACCCCTTGACTGCCTGCCCGGGAGAAGCTTAATGGTATCTTCCAACACAGCCCCTGGCTATAAATAGCACTAGGCGCATGGCTCTTTGAGAGACAGTCAATTTCTATTGTGCCAAGTGAGCAAAGGGGAACGGTTGCGTTTTTAGGAACAATGATGATGATTTTTTTTTTCCTTTTCCTTTGCAAGCCCTCCGATCAATCGCTGTCTTTATAATTTCAGTGATCATCGGGAAATCTGCCTTTTTATTTGCAAGGGGGAAAAAAACCAAACCCAAGGTGTTCTGACTTCTTCCTATTATGACGATGTGTCTTATTTATTATTTACTCTTACTATGATTTCGCAATTGATAATAAATGCAGTTCAGATATGGATGAATCCTCGGGCTCAGAGGTTGCTTTTGTTGTTGTTGTGGTTGTGATGTTACAAGCTCTCTACTCTGTGTGTTCTCGTTGCATTAAAAAAATGCATGCTCTTTAAGCTCTTCTAAAAGAAATTATGCTGATGGTGATGACATCAAGCTAGGAAAGATGCAGAATATGTTATTGTATCTCGTTGAAGGGAGGCAAAAAATATCGAAATGGCTATTTTTAATTTTCATGCTGCTGATATTTATTTTACGTACAATCAGTGCGGGCGTTATCTCCTATGTGTGTGCGGGGGGGTGTATGTGTCTTGGAAAGGGGTTGATTAGATAAGATTTTCTTGCCCGACTTCTAAGCCATGAGGATATTCTGTCTCTCTCTTATGGAAACATAAATCGTGTTTTGTAGCGATCAAGGATCGGGACTCGCTTGTCCGAACAATGCTTTCCAGACAAAGTCTGCTGTGTGGTGGAAATGAAATCAGCTCTCTCCCTCGCAGCATCTGGGGTGGGGAGGGCAGGGAGGTTCGGATTAAGGGCACAACTCCTCCTTGTCCCTCAAATAATAATAATAATAACAGTAATCCGGACGGTAACCAAACAAGGCTCTGAGAGCGATTTTAATTTTCTCTCCCCGCGGGGATGAAGCTGGGAGCGATCCCAGCAGGATCCCTGGCGAGTTACCTGCCCCGAGCCCCCTCCCGGACCCGCAGCCCCCCTCATCCCTACCTCCCGCGCCCCGGGGGCTCCCGCATCCCTCCCTCCCGGCCCGGGGGCTCCGGGCTATTGTTCCCGCCGCCGGCTGCTCCCCGCGGCGGAGGCGGCGGCGGCTTCGCGGGGAGCGGGCTGGGAGCGGCCCCCCCCTGCCCCCCGTCTCCCGGGAGCGCCGGGAGCACGTGTGGCTCCGGACGGGAGGGGCAGCGCGGAGGAGGGAGGTGATCAGTTTAAATTTGCAGCGTTCCAGCATGCTTTATTGACCGGAATTTATTTTTATTTCTGATAATAATAATAATAACAGTAATCCGGACGGTAACCAAACAAGGCTCTGAGAGCGATTTTAATTTTCTCTCCCCGCGGGGATGAAGCTGGGAGCGCTCCCAGCAGGATCCCTGGCGAGTTACCTGCCCCGAGCCCTCTCCCGGACCCGCAGCCCCCCTCATCCCTACCT
>WAAB01003578.1:26537-46175 GCA_013389865.1 Piaya cayana | reverse complement strand
AAACGCGTAATATATATATATTTATATATAAAAACTGACCCGATGCGGGTGGCTCAGATATTGCAACGGCTCCTGGGAGTGCCAGTCCTCGCGTGCCTTCCACGAGCGCCCCTGCAAGGAGAGGAGCGCGGAGGGGCCCTATCCTGGATGGAGGTGGGGGAGTGGGGACACAGGACATCGCACCCCACTCTGAGCGGCAGACAGTGCGAAGGGCTGCGGGTCAGGGACGAGCCGCATCCCCTTCTCCCCTTCCCCTTCTGCCCTAACCCATGGTCCCGCATATCGGGGCGACACCCAATCCCTCGCCCTCGGCAGCCTCCGCTGCTTTTTCGGGCTCCTGGAGCATCTCTGGCCGCTGGTGGGGAGACAGCTGCTGCCAGACGGCTGATGCTGGGCTGGTGGGAAGGCACCGCGTATTGTCTGTCGTCTGACCAGGAATCCTATTTTGGGGGGTCTAAGCAGGGGGATCCGCCTGTCTACCCTTTCAGGGCACACGCTTACAGCGTTTAAAGTCTGAAGATGCAAAGATCCGACAGCCCGGGAGCTGCAAGAAGGGTAAAACCCTCAAGACAGCCCGTCTCCCAAATTCTCAGCCCCGTGACTCACCTGCTTTCAAATCCTGCTTTGTGCATCTGACTGTGATAAAAGAGTGACAACAACAACAAAACCCGCATGAAACAAAATCTTCCCCCGGCAACCCCTACCCTTAACCAGAACATTAAAAATCTTAATATCCGCTCTTTCTGAACCTTAAAGCTGGACCCATGATAGAGCTAGGGAGACGAACTGTGATATTTGTTAACTCTTTTTAAAGGAGGGAATATCCACTATAGTGAAAAGTAAAACAGCATCCAGCATTGATCCACCCCAGAGATAGCTTTGTTAACACCTTGTCCACAAGCAGGCCACTCTGCCTGCTCATCCCAAATGAAAGACAATTAAAAGAACAGGGTAGTGAAAATAGTTGTTTTGTTGCTCAGCAAGGGTGCCCCCTCTATAACAAGATATATTTTTTAACTTTGAGCTGCTCCATGCCCCTTTTTCACAGAACAGTAAGTATAGTCATTTAGAAATGGATGCTGTTCAAGTACAGCCCCCTGGTGCACAGGCACAGCTGTGAGGGGTGGCAAGATGAAATAATACGGACACAAATACTGCTACAAGGGCTCTGAGATGAACACAGCTGCTGCTGTGGATGGAAATAAGCTATACCCCATAAGCACCTTTACGCATGTACAATGGGTTGTACTGGATTTTAAACAGATATGGGCAAAGGAGGAGTGAAATCATAATCTATAAACCAGCCTTTGATGAACTGTTCCTAAGTGAGAAATGTTCCCAGTGTAATCACACTGGGTCCAGTTCAGCAACTCATAAGCACCAGAGTCCACAGGAATTTTGTAAGAATAAGGTCTTTTGCAACAGGTTTGAATGTCTTGCAAGGAGTAAAAATTATTTGTCTTCTTGGAATCAAAATAAATCACTTTAAGTTTTTTTCCCTTTCTTTATTCCCTGCCTCCACCACTCCATGTANNNNAAAAAAAAAAAAAACCAGCGTCTTTCCAAGCCCATTTACATACCCATTTCCTGCATCCCCTTACTCTGGTTATTGTCTTTTTTTGTGGGGGGAATGCAAACACTATTTATTTTGGGGTTAGATTACCAGCAATTTTCACCTCCTTGGAAGAAATACTGCCCTGAATTAACAGAGCTGGAAAAATACGCTGACACTGGTAGGTTAGGAGCAGAGAGATGCAGTGGGACCAGCCACAGGTACACACACACACCCCTCGTGTAAGAAAGTGTTTGCAGCACCAGGCTTTGGCTTTTAATGTTCCTTTCAAAGGGCTTGATTGATTGCTGTTAATCCTGTGTACAACTTCGGTGTTGTTAACAGGGATGCTCACATTAGTATAGGTACTTCCATTAGCATGCTCCTCGTCCCCATGACGTCAATAGACAGTTTTCCAATTACTTCCAGGAGGGCTGGATCAGGCCCTTGCTAGCAGAGACTTTTTAATGAACATTGGTTTTTTGCAGGGAAAGGGGGCACAGTAATACATCAGTCCTGAATATCTCCATTCTCCAGGAAACAGGTAAGTAAAGAAAGGCAGGAAGAGGCTGAAAGGTTGCTGGAGGGGGATTTCTTCTGCTGAACTTCAAAACCCAAAACCCATAGCACAGAGAATCAGCATTCACCAACTGATACACAATAAATTACAGTCAACTTCTGTTCCAAATAAATAAACAAGTGAATTTTATTTTTAAATATGTAAAATAAAACACAAGTGAATTTTGTTCATGACAAATAAGCAATGTGTGTGAATTTTGTTTTTACATAGCAGTTTTTCCTTCTTTAGATGTGCATACCCAAATCAGCTCATATATTCCCAGATTCTCTTCTTGTTTTTTTTAATTGAGATTTTCCCCCCAAAAAACTGAGACTGTTAACAGAAAAAATCTGCATTATAATCACAACTCAGAGATGCAGCTTTCAGCTGCTATTAAAGGGCCCAATCCTGCCAAGTCTTCTAACTCAACTGCAATTGTTTACTTCAGCTTGTTAGGCTTTCCAGAGAGGGCTGACAGAATCAAGGCCTATTAGCTACATAATCAAATAAAATAATAGAGAGCTGCATGTGGGCCTCTTATACATCTAACAGAAGGAGAGGCACCATCTTGCACTAAACTTCACGTGAGAATCTAAGCATCAGGATATGGGCCTGATCCTGAAAACCTTTATCTGGATTGCTGTTAATCAGTACGCTGTGGTCAGAGGGATTATTCATCTGAGGAAGGATTACTCATATGAACATTTGCAAGATTGGTCCCTGAATTAATGTGTGAATCAGTGTGGGTTGGGTTTTTATTTCTCCTTTTGTTTTTGTTTGGTTTTTTTTCTTTTTTTCCTGCCTTTCCTTCCTTACTTAGAATCAAGAAGGTGGATTGAGGAGAAAAATGAAAAACGGTTTGCATCCAAAGGAGCATAGTGTTGGATTGTAGTCAATGCAGGCAACAAAAGGTATCAGTGTAATAAAAAGGGAGCTTTGTTTATGGAGGCCTTTTGTTATTAAAGTAGCACTGGTGAGTTGCAGCTAGCAAAGTGAAAGCTGCAGAGAACCTGGGGGTTAATAGGGAACAGAAAAACAGAAGAGAGCTTATATGCATGTGTTTGCAGGTGTGTTTAGACACAGGATTTGTGCAGACACATACATACACATCATTACACTCCATCCAATGTATTCTGCTATTTAAACAGAACTCTCCAGAATATTCCTACTACCCATGCTGTGAACACTGTAAACATGTTGTATTAATCCTTTGAAAAGAATGTCAAGTTTATTATCTCCCCATCCTTTTTCATAACATCTATGTACCTGTACATAATGAGTAATGAAAGCAGGCAAGCTTGTATTGTAAGGACAATAATGCTTCGTGTTAATATGATCCTTTTCATCATCAAATCATTGCACAATCATTAACAAATTAGTGCAGACAGCGCCCCTATGAGGAAGGGAGATTTCAGTTTAATAGGATCTGGTAGCACCACTAATCACAACGATTGCCTAAGAATTTCTATAATAAAATCTTGTTCAGTTTTCATAAACTGCACATGTTTTGGCTGAAATTCTTTAAGTTGGATGCCTGCATTCAGTTCAAATTCTTTAATTATTTCTGGAAAATTTCAGCCAGGATTGATCGTCCCTGAGAACAACCCAGAGGAGAGCTGGGCTGGTTTGAACTAAGTCAAATGAGATGCTTTGTAAAGCTCTCCTGTCCCCATGCTTTCCAGCATGATATTAAGAGCTGACAGGAGGTGAAGCTCTTTCTCAAGTCTTTTTGGTGTCTTGGGGAAAATCTACCCCAAAGTGACCAATTAAAAGCCTTGGGAAAAAGGCAGTTCTCACATGCTCACCAGAGATGCAGATTTCCAAAATCTGATTCCCCAGTGACTCAGCTATCACTGGGTATGCTCCAGCAGAGACAAGAGTTATTCCTGTCATTGCAGCACCGGCTTGGGACAGGCCAGGAAAAACTAGATACTGAATAACTGAGAGAAATGCAGGAAGTCTTTCTTCCCTGTGCTTTTGGAGAGTGACAGGGATATCCAACAGTGCAACTAGAGCAGAAACTTAAGAAAAGACAACTTGGGTGGAAACAGGGAAGATAAAGGAGATTGGGATGGATTGAGAACAGACACAGACTGGAAAAAGACTGTGATTCAGACACAAAGGTAGTGTCTGTACTAGCAAAGAAACCAGGTCCAGAGCATAAGTTTAAAAAATTGATTAATTGCATTAATCATACCACTGTCTTTGGCTTGGGTTTGGCCCATGTCAGCCTCCCATGTGGCTGCAAGTTTGGAGGTCATCATAGACCACTAGAGTGCTTCCAACAGGCACTGTAGACGAGGATATCTTGTTTGTTTGGGGGGGGGAAATTGAGTTTAGCCGTACGAGTGCATATTACAGTGCCATGTGGACCCAGGGTTAAAGAATTCTCCAGTAATTTATTTGCATTGACCCATTTAGCCACAGAAAGCTTGGGAAGAAAGGTTGTGCTGAGATGTAGCAGTCTGCTTCTCAGTAGGGAATACCTGGAAAATGGAGAGAAATGTGAGGGGTGATAAATCTAACAGGAAACTACCTGTGGTAGAATAACAAGGAAAAGGAAAGGATTAATATACCAAATGCAATGTAAGAAAATGTTCAAAAATAAACTGTGGAAAAGCATGCATGGAGGATCTGAGATCTTGTAAGACTGGCACACTCAGGGACGGGGCACTGGAAGGCTAAGGCAGGAAAAAGAGACAGATTGAGAGAGACCTAAAATTGAAACTGAGGGAGGAATACAAAGTGAGGAACTAGAATGGGGAATACAAAGTGAGAAAGGGTAGATCTGGGGCAAGGATGAGCTAAAAGAACAAGAAGTCTTGCCTGGAGGAGAATATTTACCTTGCAAAGTCCACTCTCCTGTGTGGTTGTGATGGGAGGCAAAATCATCCAGTCCTCTGTAGTCAACAAACGGCACTGCACATACTATCTACTCTGTGAGTGATCATGTAATTAAAGGAGGAATTAGAATGCATTTGTACAACAAAGAAAAATCCAGGTTGTGCATGTAACCTCAATTCTGGCGGCTCTTAATATTTAAGTGCTTGTCTCTGCAACCAGAATAATTTCCTTTTAATTAGGACTTGTGTGTATGGTTCTGTGTGTGTGTGTGCTTGCATATATGCATGTGCATATGTGTATGTGTTCACAATTATATTTATTAATTAAGATGATGTATGTGATGCAAATAGCTGTAAGGAAAAATATTAACTAATTAACTCCAATTTTCCTTTTTTATTTTTATTTTTTCATCTCTATTTTGAGAGTTGGAGACTTCAAAGTAATTAATGCTACGTATGGATTTTAAGCTGTTTTTGGAGTGTTATCCTCTCAGTAACTGTAGTTAAAGTCAGTGCCTATTCTTTAAAATCAGGTCTAATTCTGAAAAAGAGTCTAAGCAGTTAATTCATATTTGAGCACCCAGCTGTTTGCTGAACTTTAGAGAGAACCAAGCGGGGAGATGAGGTGTGTGACGTTAGCATCCAGTGAGTAGTCACTTTTCAAGTAGGGTTTTACAGTCTTGGAGGAAATAATAATAAAGTCAGTGCTCACAATAAGAACATGCTGATACCCAATGACGTGTTTTACTTCTGAAGTTATGTCTAGTCTCACTTTGAACAATGTAGTTGTAGGCACAGTCTCAATATTGGATTTGTTTGCATGAATTAATACTTGTTTTACAAAACCCATTCTCGCTCCTCTTTTATTCTCCAAGTAGCCAGGGGGAATGTCAGTCAGGGTCCAGTACGAGTGCTTCTGATTTCATGTGTTTCATTCTCATGCAGAAGCATGGCAGATGACCAAGTGTTGACAGTATGTGTTTGTGGAGCGGGTGTGTGCACACATGTGAGTGTGTGCATCCATACATACACACGTACAAAAATACTGCTGATAGAGAAAGAGGTTACTCTATAGCCACATGTGCAAAAAAAGGTCCTCATCAGCTTTCTGCTAGGATTTTGTGATATCCTTCAATAATTTTTTTTCTTACTTTCTATCACCTTTCTCCATCTGCCTGTCCATCTGCCTGTTTCACTGTCTCTCTATCTGTCTATCTATCTACAAATCTTTCAGTTCTTTGTTGTATAAGAGACTATATCTCTACCTACATCATTTGTTACTGGAGTTGCAAATATGCTCAGTTTCCTTAATGGTCAATTTTCTAAGTCCATCCTAGAGTTTGTGAATGTAATAAACTTTAAATCTGGTCTTACGCCTTTTTAGACTTCTATTTCTTATTATTTTTTTCTACTTCTTTCAGGATAGTTAATCACCTGTACCAGGACCTGCCTTCTAAAGGCCAGAAATGTAAATGGTAGCTGTAAAGGAAATAAACAAGGATATAGAAACTGTCCTGGGCTTAAACAGCAAAGGGAGAGATTACTTACGGTTCTAGTTAACTCTTTAGCAAACCCATATAATTTAGTTCATGGAATAAGTACAACAGATCATCTGGCTGTTATGTATGCACACAAATGTATATTCTCTAGGAAAGCATAGGGTCTTGGTTACTTCAAAATGACTTTTCCACCTGAGAGCTGTTTTTATCTCATAGTCAATTCCAGTACCTCAGGAAAACTGTGTATTACACGTACCCTCCCCATATTCTTAAAGCAATAGTTAAAATACAAGTGAAAGTGTAATACAAGGATTCTGACTCCATTTTCTTCCATCAGCTGCAACAGCAAGGCAAGGAGTTCTTTTCCTGTAATTCCAGCTGGTGGGTTGGTCTGGGCCTGAAATTAGAATACAGAACTTTTAATCCTTTGTGCTTTCTGCATATATCCATTTAATTTAGGAGTCCCAGTTACCTCTGTAGTTGATGTTGAATGAGAGGTATTATTGAAGGCCATCCCTCCAGACCTTTAGCTGAAGGGGAAATAGTAGATTTTAATTTAGAAAGCTGAGGTACTAGATCTCTAGGAGGCAGTAGATGAGAAAAATGCTTAGAGAAGTTTAAAAAAAAGGACTGAAAAATGGGAAGAGAGAGAAACTGAGAGGAAATTCAGAGATGAGGAGAAAACTGAAAGTAATGGAGAAGACAAGAAAAGGCAAAAGAGCTACAGTTTCCCGGAAGAACTAGAAATGTCTTTGTGAGGAAATAGGTTGGGAAAAAGTAATCCAGAGGTTATCAGAAAAGAATTATGTGGGCGAGGAAATTGAGGCCTTTCTGAGGAAATGGTAAACAGGTAGCTAGGCAAACTAGATACAACATCTTGGAGGGATAAAAACAGAAAGTCAAAGAAACCAAGCGTGGGGGAAAATGGCAAAAATATGTCTAGGCCCTTCCAGAGTCCATAGTGTAATTAGAAGTCCGTGAATCTTGCCATACTTCACAGACTTCTCATCTGTCTAGAAGACTGACAAAATGTTGCAGCTCCACTCACAGTAGCTCCTCATGGAAACATTATATCACTATCAGCTATTAGGTTGTAGTAGGAAATAATCAAATAAGTGTAAAGTTGTCATGGTCATTGTGAATTTATCTCCACAAAAAAAAAAAGGGGGCATAAGATGAACAGAGAAGTTTGGACATGGATTTACATATACATTTTATCACTGAAACTTAGGATGTGACAGTATTAGCTTCACATACAGTTGGAAGTCAGATTTCTTTGTTTAAAAATGAATGTAAACTTTGTCCCACAGCACTGACTGGAAGATCTCCTACCAATGCAAACAACAAGCCACCTCAAGCACATGGAAGATGTCAAATGAAATACTTATATTTGAAGTAAGATCCATGGAAGACACAATGAAAATGTAAGAGTTCCTATCCCATAGTTCTACTTCCATGTGTTATCTTATGCTGAATTTCTGCAGGTGCATGGCCAGAGAAGAACTAAAAGGAGACCTAGAGGAACTCTGCTAAGTCCCATATGGAAAGAATCAGACCTTGCTTTCCAGGGTCAATTGATTTTGAACAGAAAAGCCTTGTCTGTGCAGAGGAAAGGAAATATTACCTATCATCTTCTTCATTTTAACTGCAGAAAATGTCCAACTGACTAATCAAAGGGGTTCATGGTGTCTGCTTGCTTGCATTACAACTTGAACAGAACCAAGATTCCACAAAGTGGGACGTTAAGGTGAGGGTATATGAGTAGGGAATAGCAGTCTTGTGTGTCATTACTATTAACCTATGAAATCAATGGGGAGAGAGGCTTCCTTGTGTTCTGAAAGACAGTTCTGATCCCTTGAAGAACCAGGATCAGATCATGGGCAAATTACCTAACTTAAAGATTGTGCATGGTTGAAAAATGGTATGTAATGAGATTATACCTTTGTACATATCAACGCATTTGGTGTCTTGGGATTCAGTTGTTATGAGATGGAATAGTTTTAGCGAAGAGATGTCTGTCTCTAGGTGATCTTTTTTGCATGCATGCAGCTGAGTAAGTTTAACTTGTGTCACTCTGTGCAGCCTGTGAGCCTCATGCTTGAGCAAGCTTGCCCTGTCATCATGGGATAAAATCAAGCTGTAGGTGCCTGAGAGCTTGATTGTCTTCCACAGTCATCTCAAGAGGTTATATTAAGGCAAGAGACTTACTAGTGGCTTGTGTGTTTCCATTACAGGTACTGAACTGGTTTGGGTTTCAGGATACATAAGAATTTGTGCTTAACTAAAAATGTCAATACAGTTTTTGGTGACTGTATTCTGCATGAAATTTGCTTCCCAAGGGAGTAAGTACTGCTGCCCAAAGACTGCCAGTTCCCTCTGTCTTTGTCTCTCCTGAGCTTTCCAGAAAACCTATATCAAGTTTCACAGACCTTCTAGGAAATCCTCTGGTTTTTAACCTGAACTCAAGAGCTCTTTCACAAAAATTCAAGAATTCTGTCTCAATATTTGGTATAGAGTATCTTTGTCTATATAAAGTTAGGGTCTGTTCTTTCATGCTGAATAATTTATTAAGAAAACTTACTGTTACGCCATTTCTCCGTTCTATTTTTTTACAAAAATAAGAACTATATCAGGGGGTAAAGTTTGCCTAAGAACATAAGACCACCATAGCTCCCAGTAGGCACCTCAGTTTCAAAACACTAAGATTACTCTCAAGAGTTTCTAAGCATTGAGGGTTAAAGGAATTCTTTATTATTATCTCTCAAATATATACTTCAAACATATAAATATAAATTTTTAAAGAACTCTTTCAGTTGCCATATTCCCTTTTCCTTCTTTCAAAGTACTCAACTTGTTCAACATCAGATTATGTACCAAATCATCTCCAGTTATCATATCTCATTGATTTTGCTGTACTTGCCATAAAGTATATTGAAGGTTTGAAAATTAGAACTCAATAATGTCAGGTGAATGCAGGGGGACAGTGTGCCTTCTGATAAACCAATTCATCAGCTGAAAAATCTCAACATGCTCCTAATATTGACCTTAATATTCTGGCAGATCTCTGCCACATACAGCTTTCAATGACTTTATTTTCTATTGGGACATTAGCAGGATCATATTATTTTACTTAAGTTTGTGTAAACTGGAAGACACTCTGTTATGAATGGATTTACATGTGAGTTGGGGCCAGACAGAGCAGTATTAGTTCACAAACTTTATTGAGTATAGTAAAGCTTGTAGACCCAACAGTGATTCTGTGTCCCTGAGCTCATATCAGGATGAGATTCAGCACCATATTAAGGGTCCTGTGCCATGATTTCCAAAGACAGCAAAGTGAGACATGCAGGCTGAATAAGAATTATTGTGTGGGTTTTTTTTCAGATCTCTCTGGTTTGGGCAGTCAGGGGATTAGAACAATGATGACTTAACACACAAAAAAAACCCCATAGTTTTTTCCAGTTGCTTTGGTCATAGTCTAAACATATGATAGTCTAAACTGAACCATGAAGTACTCAGTAGACTTTCCAAGGTTCCCCACATTTGCATTGTGCAGGAAGTGAGGGACATGTATGGTAAGAACTGAGTTTCATTCCTGAGTCTAGGACTCAGACTCTGCATCTCTTCTGACATCCAGTTCTCTATTTGCACTCAGTAATAAACTCAGTATTGAAGAGTCATTTAGTGTTTCTAATAATGACAAATTTAGATTTTGGCTTTTACAAGACCTCAGAAAATTCCAGCAGAATCTTTGGACCATATTTTCATTCCTTATTAGTCAAAACTAGCCTGTGGACATGCTTTTGTCTACTTGACAGAGTGAAACATGGCAAGACACAACTACACACTAATTCAAGTGAATTCCTACAGGTAAGAGGGAGAATTTCAGTGCTAAGTTCATAAAAGGTCCATGAGTACACAGAGGAAAGGTCACTGCAGTTTGTAATTCATTATGACACATTGCAGTTTCCCTGGACACAATAATTTCCTGGAAGGTAATTTGCACAATGATAGACTAAGGTGCCTGGGAATCTTAACAACAATGAAACAACCTTCTGCAATATGACTCAATGCTTGTAGATACAGTGAATGTGAAGGGTTGACTGTACTACCGTTGTTGGTCCCAATGCAGTTTTTTGATTGAAGAACAATCTGACATCTAATACACACTCAATTAACCTAGGTCCAAAATTAAGGAAAATTTAAAAGCGACCAATATAGTCAGAAATGCAGTGTGCAATATGAGGGCTTAGATGGGATAATGGCGGAAGTTTTAAAGAGGATGGAAGGTATGATGCTCTTGAAACCGTCCTCTCAGAGGCCAACCAAAGGGAAGTTCAGCATCCCCTAGCAACAAGGAAACAGATGAATATAGAATTAATAACATTCCCAAGGCCAGTATTCTCCTGCTGAAACAGATTCTAATATAGAAGGCTACATGCGAGCTATTTTTGTGCCTACAGTGACTGCTGTGTTTGCCTGCACTCCTGGCATCCCTCTTATTGTACTGTATGTAAAGCACTTTGAGACACATTGGCTATGAAAGGAAGTTCAATTTGTGAAACCAAATTATTTTCTACCCTCAACCTGTCTTCAGTGTTACCGAGGAAGCACACACATGATTTTACTTAAGTCATACATACATCATTTTATGCACAAAAATATATACATGCTTACACATACACATGCACACACAGACTCTGTAGAAATTATTCATAATGAAAAGCAAGTCAGAGAAAAAATATCACCTCATGTATTTCTCTACTTGAAATTTTCTATTGCTTTTCTGCTGAATGATGTTCCTGTACTATCTACATAATAAGTACCTTCTTTCTTCAGATAATTAAAGAGATGCTGCCCATATCCAGCTAAAATTATATATTTATACATTGCGATCTTCTATTAATAAACATGTGAGATTGTTGCAACTGAACAAAATCGCACAACTCTTCATTATTTCTCTCCACTCAGACTCTTTGTTATCTTTGTCCTTACGCATTTAGCACTGGTGAAACATGCCAGAGAAACAGTCTCAGTAAAAGGACAAGGCAGGGCAGCTTGTTGTCTCACACCTGGAGTCTAATGATTTGGGCTGACTTCTCGGTTTTGATAGCTTGTGTAGCTGTGGTTCGCTCTCCTTTATGTGTCGTGAGCACTGAAATGAGAACAGTTATCTCCCCCTTACCTCACACTTACACATAATCCTTCAAGGAAATTTAATGGAAAAGTATTGTCTTTTTCAAGGCCAAATACTTGCCCACAAAATATCAGTAATTGTCTCCAGACAGTTCTTATGTCCCACACACGGAGTATGGAAAATCTTCTGATTACAGAAGCTCACTTTGAATTCCAGTTCTGTGGTCTTCCCTGTAACATTAGAATAGAAGGAAATTATATTAGACCAACTACCAAAACCCCAAACCAAAGAACTCATTTGTATGAACTTGAAGAGGGCCTTGAAGGAATCTGATATGTGAGAAAGTACCTATTGTTATATTTTAGGGTTTTTTTGTTTCTCACCACTCACCCTATGCCTATCCTTATACCATCACTGTTACAAAACCAGTACCACCATAATGTATTGTACCTCTGAAAGAGGAAACAAGTAATACTCAACCCTCTAAAACAGTCCATAAGAAAGTAAACTTTTTTTTTCTCAACCTACAAAACAACAAACACATACAAAGCACATCTCGCAGCCTGCCATCTTCCCAGTGTGCTAAGGAAGCTGATGCTAACTTGTTCTTTCTCCAGACCCAGTGGACTGAGATGACCCACAAGTAAGAATCAGTTGTGCAGATCTGAATAAGAAAGCTAGATTTCAGTCTTCAGGTTTCCCTTTAAAGGAATGCATGAATAGTGTTCTCATACATACATCCCATACATACTTTCAGCATGGTTGTAGTCAAGAAAACATGCAGATAATGAAGAATGGCCAGCTCAAGTTTATGCAGTATGTCATTTACCTTTTTCCCCACAGCCTTGCCTCAAGCCCAAGCAAAAAGAAGTGCTCCACTTTTTCTTTTCCTGCCCAACAATCGTCAATTCATCTCATCTTCTTGCTCCTCTGCTAAGGTGTATGCTGATTTTTGTTTGGTTTTGGGTTTTTGTCTGTTTGTTTGCTATTCTTTTCTTATTTCTCTGTTTTGCTAAATCTGTTTACAACCATTCCTTTTTCTCCCCTTTTCTTTAATATTGGGTCCAGTAGTTTGATTGTCTGAAGGCCCAGATGATGTTCCTTGTTATATTGTTCTAGGTCATTTGGTAGCTAAAAGGCATTTCAACTCACATTTGACTTCCTCAATAAATCCTGTTACCTCCACCAATTTGCCAACCTTCTCTATCATTATCAGCTATATCCTATTTGTCCTAATGTAGTTATGTAGTCTTTTTATCAGTTTATCTTCCCAGTCACCACCCAAGAAAAGTTCCTTTAAAGCCACTAGTAGGCAAAGTTGTTCCTGTCATCTTTGGACTGGATAATTCAAAAACTCAAAACATGTGACAAGGCAACAAGAAAACTTTGAAAACATCCAGGCAAGAAACCTCAGGACAATGATTGCTCTCAGAACCCAAGTAGGTTAAATGATTTCATGCAACCTAAGCAACAGGCAGTCACCAGGAATGAGTGCTTAGAGATTTTGGTCCATAACATCACACTACATAACCAACAAAATCCTCCACCTCTCCCACAACTAACAGCAGTGTATTTCTGCACTTGCCCACTTTCTAGCCTCTCCCAGACTCTTCCAGGTACTCACTGATGAAAAACATTCTCTTGGCAGAGAGCATTTTGGCAAACTACACACAGCATCCGTGCTTTCCATGAATAATACAAGGTTTCTTATCCACCCTCATTCACTGTTACATGCCTGGACAGAAATTTGAACTCAACTGGTGCTTCTGGTTATCTAAAAAGAACATCTGAAAAAGTTAAATTCCACATGCCCCCTTTCACATGCCAGGTCCTTTGGAAAATCTCCTCAACAGTTCTCTGTAGAATCAATATCCCCGAAGTCCTAGATGGCAGTACAATGTTAGACTTGTCTTTGTCTGATGAGATGTAAAGCTATGGTCCTAAAGGCCAGAGATTGTTGAGGACAGTGTCTGTTTAACAATAGCTAGCAAACACGTAAGGTTTAGAACTGGAAGTGAGGGAAAAATCTCTCTTTCACTGATAATGGAGCATCAATACATAGTGTGAATGTGATTATTCTGTTTGGACTTTGGGTAGGAAAACCTGTAGGATCTTCAGTAACTATGAGCAGGCAGGATGTGATTTGATATGTCCTTTGAAGGAAGGCATCTGCAAGATCACAGTATCTTTCATGACCTCAGGAGAGCCCTGCTCAGTAACCTGCATAAAATGGATAAGCTAAGAGGTCTTTTACTGACTCATTCACATTTCCTGAGTCACTCAGATTTCCCTTGCAGGTCTTCAACTAAGCATTATTCTAAAGTTGCATTACTGGCAATGCCATAATTAAAACTGAGTTGTGATAGCTTATAATGTAAATTTGTCCTGCATTAACTTTAGTGATGGGATTATTTCTTCACTTTTTGGCTCAAATTCATCAAAAGAAAAGTACATTTGCTAGCATATCTTTTTCTCTTTCACATTAAAATAGCCCACTGCTTTTACTGAGAAAACCTTTGAAGACAAGTTATCTAAAAATGTGAATGTATTTATTTTTTGACTTTTTTCAGATATTTTTTCAGCACCCCCATTAATTTAAGACAATCTCTTCACACTTCCTATTTCACTCTCTGACTCATCCTTAGGATTTCTCAGTTGTCTACAGTGTAGTGGGAGTTGAAATAGTCAGCAGAAAAGTTGGGTTTGTGTCTTTTTTTTCCTAATGTCATAACTGATTTAAGATATGCCAAGGGAAAATGAGGGACTTGATAAAGATGCATTTTAAAAAAGTTGGTAATAAGCTAGAATGTGAAAATAAATAAGTATAGCAGCATCAAATTAATACTGTTTTTAAACCTTTGGCTGTTGTGGAGGCAACAAATTCTAACAATATAAGAGGACAATTCCACAGCTACAGTATAGGAGATGGAGACTCAATTTCCTGCCCAGACATGAACTCTCTATGTGACTGTTTCTGTTGCCCATCTGTCAGGGAAGAATTAAAGCATCTCATTCCTTCACAGGAACGTTGGTAGGATAAATACACTGAAGATTGGGAGGAACTCAGGTCCAGACTCAACCCATTTAACTCTGACACCTGTCTGAGGAAACCAAGAAGTTTAGTTATTCAAGGATATATCAAGTTGAGGCAGAAGGACAGACATCTGCAGAAGGCGATTCAGCCTACTCGAGTTGTGAGTCACCTTCAGGAAGCGTTTGTCATTTTCCACTGAACCCATAGCAATCGTATTCCTAGGGATGGAGTTGTCTGAACACAGGTATCCTGTGATTTGTTAGATATCCTACCATGGTTAAGATGTGTACTTGGGGCAGATAAATATAACACTGGACTTCCAGGACCATGGATCATCCTGCGTCTCTTTTCATGACAGTGGACATCTATGATGAAACAGCTGAATTTTTCTCAAAGTGTTTAACATGGTCAAATAAATTTGATCTCCAGCAAAACACCACTGAAACCCATTTAGAAGTTAAAAAGGGAAACACTTAAATGTAGAAACACCCAGCTGAAGAATTCTGGCTACCTTGGAAAATATGTTGAGCTTTGATGGTACCTTTCATGTTCCATTTTCCACCTTCTTTCAGTTTTCAGTTTCACCTAAATCACTTATTAGCTGTCAGTTTAACTAGGAATAAGACAGTTAAATGATGAAATAGTTAACACTATGCTACATTGCATGTGCTTTTGGGGTTTTTTTTGTGGAGTGTTACAGGAGGACATTTTTGATCTAATCTCAAAGGAAGTGTTTTCTATACTTCTGTTTTCAGACTCTAAGCAGGTTTTACTGTGCTGATGAAAGTATGGGATATCCTGCAGCAGTCTTGAGAGATGGGAAGGATATTATGTAGGAAGATCTTGATAATCCCTGTAAAAACACTGAAGTGTTCCTTGCCAACTCTTCTTGATCATGTCATTCACTATATTAGTCTCTCTGTGGGTGTATCTATGGACCTCATTGCTCTAGCCTCTGAAACATCTGAGGATGGTTGCAGGTCTTAAGAAACGTAAATTACCAGGTTAGTTGCTCTAAGATTTCTGTGAAGACAATGGCAAGATATAGAAATTTCCAGACAGCAATTTAGATCTAAGGCAGGCTGAATTCCTGTGCTGACATTCTGTTTCCATCAGCCTAGAATATCTCTGTACCCAGCCTAGGTATCTCAGCTCAGTTGCAGCTGGGCAGGCCACAGCGGCTTAAACAATTATATGTAGAAACTCTAACAAATTCTTTCCTTACGAGTGGAGATACAAGTCTAGAGTATAAAGTCATTCCTTCTCCATAATATAGATTTCTTTTCTCATCTTTCAGCTCCAGAGCCTTGACTCTGCCTTGCTGTATCTAAAAGATTATAAACTTTCTTCTCCATCCTTTTGGTTATTCCTTCCAACCTTGCTAATAGGTGACCAGCTTTCTACTGTACAGCAGCACAACATATAATAACCTACAATTATTGTCCATTTAGGTTTTCCTGTGAATCTGCTTCATTCTTGCCATCAGTGGACCTGTACACTGCTTTTCTGCTGACTTTACTACTAGATTCATTGCTGCTGAGAGGAAAGAAAAAAAAAATCACTGATGATCTACAACCTGTTATATAATTTTCCTGTCATTCTTTTTTTTTTTCCCCCAGTTCCTTGGCGTACTGCAGAGGCTTTACGGAAGTTGTTTTATAATAGGCCTCCCTCAGCTGTTGTATCCTGTTCTGTACTGGATCACTCCTTAAATGTTTTGCTGCTGTGTTCTGTATTCCAGTACAGCATTTATGGTTTACATGCCATTGGGGGCCAGTGTGCACAACAGCTCTGCTGCTTTTTCACCCTCTTTGATATGATTTCTCCTCACTCCTTTCTGCTCTGGACAGCCACAGTAGTTAGAATCCTAGCCTGGACATTACAATTTATTGCCTT
The DNA here is from genome assembly GCA_013389865.1 of Piaya cayana. Taxonomy (NCBI): domain Eukaryota; kingdom Metazoa; phylum Chordata; class Aves; order Cuculiformes; family Coccyzidae; genus Piaya; species Piaya cayana. Next base: position 29,655 of record WAAB01003578.1, on the reverse strand, counting down.
TCATTTTCAGTAGGAGGTAGGAAATTATTATGCCAAGTCTGAACTATTGCATAGGATATGCACATGAAACTGTCTAAGGAGCATCTATGTCCTGTCTTTTTTCTTGGTCCTGGTTTATGCTCTAGGCTTGGGCTAGGTAAGCTAGCACACCTTTCTTCCAGTGAAACTCTTGGATTGAAATGGAATTAAATTCTCAAGTCAAGTGGCAGTTATGTGACTTGTGAGCTGAAGAGTTATAGGAGAGAGTAAGTTTTCTAAACAATTCAAAGTATCCAGGCTATGGTACATGTGAATTTACAGAGGCACAATGTTGTAACACCTGTTTCTTTCATGTTTTTTTTAAATTGTTTTAATATGCTGCTAATTAATTATACCATTTCTGAATTTCTCCAAAGTCTGTTTTTGTAAACAATGTGACTGGTGTTCTGTGTACTGTCATGCAGGCCCACATATATGCTCCTCAAAGGGTTAAATGTATACAATTGGTCATATACACAAAACCACCTCTGCTGCAAATCACTAATGTGTCTGTGTCTCCCTCTCTGTCTCCCATAAACCACACTTATGCTTGGTTAATGGGCATGAACATCCTTTCCTAAATCCTGTCAGCTCAGAGGAGGCTTCACTGTTGAGTTGAGCAGAGGCAAGGAGTGAACTCCAATCTTTTGTTCACAGCTCTGCACTGCTGCTTCACGACCCTGCTAGTCTCAACTAAAGCCCTTGTTTCCTGGGGGTGCTTGGACCTTCCCTCCAGGAGGCTGTTTGTGCTACCCTCTAGTGGCTGAAACACAAAGAGAATATGCAAATTAAGAGCACGTACAAATTTTTATGCACGGGTGATCATGGTTTTTTGGTTTGTTTTGTTTTTGTGTTTTTTGGGGTTTTTTTTGACAACATGAAATGCAAGCAAACCGTTTTGGAAAATGGAAAAAACCCCAAACCCTACCCAATGAATAAATCTGTTTAAAGTTAAAGGTTAAGAATAAAATGGAACTTCTAAAATATAAGTGTCTTCTAAATATATGTAATTTGCATAATACAAAACCTTGATGAAATGGAAGGTGATTTTAGAGTGTAGTCAGAGACTCAGAGTATTTTAAATATATCAGAGATTTCTTGTGTGAACAGAAGGCAATCTTTTGATGTTCCCACTCAACTTCAGTAAAATATGACAAAAATACTGAGTTTCCCCTATTTTTCTTTTATTGAGTACAAAGTTTTGTGACAGCAGAAACTCTCCTACATTGTTTATACAGCTCAGTGAAATTCTTCTCTTGATTGAATCCAACCACAACACTGAAAGGAATAAAAAAATTTGATGAATTACAAGATTGCAGAAGATGAGGTAAGATGGAACTCAATGGTGGAGAATGGTTGATTGAAGAAAGGTGTCTGAGAGTTCTTGGGGAGCATGAGACATGATTTCCGAAGTTGTTGAGATGCTGGATACTATTGTGGGTCTCATGGAAAGCAAATGAGAATGTTCAAGGAAAGATAAGGAAGAACAAATGAACAACACAGCTAACTGATCACTGAAGAAAAGTGGGAGAAAGACATGAGAATCTGAGTGCTGCAGAGTCTCAACTTGCACTCTGACTTAATATTTATAAGAAAATATTCAAATACCTCCCAATATTCTTCTCTTTCTTAGTCCTCAGCAACAATTATTTCAAATACCCATTTAGAAACTGGCCTTTTCTGGCTCTTAGGAAGTTATAGATCTTTCTAGAGAAAATAGACTCAGTCAGAAACATTAAAAATACTGGGAGACACAATCAGGAGAAACAATTTTCCTCTAGTCTTGCTTTTCAAACCAATGGAAACAACATTTGGCAGAAGAACTGGTTTGCTCCCAAACTTGGAGCAGGAAGAGTATTTCTTCTTATAATGTTGTTGGGAGCTACAGAAGAAATGCTCCTATATGATTCTAGTGTGAGCTGACCCTACTCATGGTAGGAGTTTGGAATTAGATGATCTTTATCATCTCTTCCAGTCCAAATCATTCTATGATTCTGTGCTATTTATGGCTGGGCTACATTCTTCCCAAAAGGCTGAAAGCCCCTAAGCACAGAGTTTCTGAAATTTCAGATGTCTCTGTGCATCTACAATGCTGCACAGGATTGAGGAAATATAACAACTAGTTATTTGAATATTCAGGTGGTTCTAGTTACTTTCAAAACACAAGGCTATTGGCTTCCAATGACACTTGTGATCTCACTTGGGATAATGCCAAACTACCTTTTAAATAACAACAGACCAACTTAAAAACATTAGTTAAACTGCTTTGCATACTATGAGGCATCATCTAGTTTTATTACTTGGTACTTCATAATCTTGCAGCAAAGAGCCCAGGCAACTTTATTTCTTCTACTGGGCATGCAAAACAAGGTTGCCATTTTGATTGCTCTGTGCTACTGGAGACCTGTCTCCTATGGGGCTATTTTAGTCTCATGAAATAGTAACCCTTAATTTGACGGGCTTGATGCAGTAGGCAAAAATCAAAGTAAGACTTACATTCATAAAAAACTCATGAGTTTGGCAAATAGAGGATAAGACGGCAGCTGAGAGTTTTGAATTGAAAGCTTAGTGGTTAGATCACGGTTGCTTAGTGTTTGCCTTCAAAGCTGTACTCCCAGGAAGGAGGGCAGGCAACCTAGATTTTAAGTGGAAGATCAGATTAACCCTGACATTTCTAGGTCAAGGGAAGAACTGAGGTCATGCCTTTCCCATGCCCACCAAAGTCACATCTGTGCTGATCAGAAGTGCTCATGGAAGTACTGATACAAAATTCAGGAAGGCAAATGGTGCTACTACTCTTTAAAATGCAACGTGTCAACAATTACTTATGTTTTCACTCGCTACATCACTGTGTATGTTCTACTCTGTCTCTCTAAAGCAATCTTATAAATCATTGAAGAGAATGGTTTTACTTTTGCCTCAAATACACTAGCCTTGAAATCTTATAAATATTTTCCAAATTAGGTCTCCAGTTTACTAGATCATTTTATTACTTGGAAATGGGTGGGGTTTTTTGTTTGTTTGATTTTTCTTTTTTTGTTTCATTTTAGTTATTTGGGGTTTTTTATTATTTTGGTTTGTTGGTTTGTTTTTGGTTTTT
>WAAB01003578.1:0-25841 GCA_013389865.1 Piaya cayana | reverse complement strand
TTCCACCCAGCTTAGTGTCATCTGCAGACTTGCTAAGGGTGCACTCAATGCCTTCATCCAGGTCATTGTTGAAGACATTGAACAGGGCTGGACCCAGCACTGAGCCCTGGGGAACCCCACTTGTAACTGGCCTCCAGGTGGATTTAACACCATTTCCCACTACCCTCTGGGCCTGGTCATCCAACCAGTTTTCCACCCAGGAGAGTGTGTGCCTGTCCAGGCCAGAGACTGACAGTTTCTGTAGCAGAATGCTGTGAGAAACTGTGTCAAAACATTACTGAAGTCCAGGAAGATACATCCACAACCTTTCCCTCATCACATATGGACACTGACTTGAGGTTAACCTGTAGTAAATGCAAAACCATTACATAATCTATTCCTTTGTCTTTCTAAGGTAGATTTTCTTCCTGTTTCAGGCCTGATAATTGTTCACTGTGTTTTAAAGAAGCCCCTGCAATGGAAATGTTAATTTTTTTCCAAACAACTTACTCAGCTGCTTAAATATTCTCCATCAGAGGATATCCTCCAGGTGTCTAAGTTAAGTCTTTGCTGCAATTTACATCCATGTCTTCTTTTCCTATCCATAGTGACTTTGAAGAATATTTCATCACATATGCTTTGGTGGCTCTTCAACTGAAGAACTACTACCTTGCCTCCCACTAGTCGTCTCTTCCCTAGACACATTGGATCAATTCCTTTAATATTTCTTCTAGAGATAAACTGGATAAGTATAACTTAATCATGTAGTAACATATTTAAGCCCATGTTTCTGTTTTTAATATTCCATTACATTTTTTTTCTCACTCAGATCATATTTTTGTTTATTCCCATTCCACATATCAGTGAAAATAGCAATGATTTTATATTTGGATTTGATTCCCTATGATTCTGTGTGTCACTCTGCTGTCTGACCTTTTAGAGAAAACTCTACAACATATGATATCTGTGGTGGTGATGACTCTTTCTGTAACTCCAATACTAGCAGATGTAAGGAGGTTAGGGGCTGTCATTTACCCTGTGTGTGAAAACCGTAAGTTTCAGCACAGAGTCTGTAGTTTTTCCATAACGGATCTACAGTCTCAGACTGTACGCTATGGAACCCAGTAAGTTCCGTCTCTGCATCCCTGAAAAATATTCAACCCTACTTTATTTTATAGGACTTATTTTTAATAGGACAAATAAGTCCTATTTTTATAAGACTTACGGAGCAAAAAACAACTGTTGCCCTCTTTGCCATGTACAGATTAGACAAAACATCTTGTTTCACTCCCCTATGCACTACCTATTTGATGGTATGTAACTCATACATTTTTATTTTGTCTAAGTACCCTCTCTCTTGAACATGGGGGAAAAGTTTTCTTGATCTCATAAGGAAAAAAGAATTTAAAACTGCATAATGGTACTAAAAACATGATACTACGTGTAAGTATTATTACAGCAAGAACAACCACTCTATAACAAACTGTATAGCAGTGACACCTTTCAGATTATGCACAAAGATGTAGACACACAAAAGCAAACAAATACACTAAGACTGTCCTTTTTACTGTAGAACTCATAAACAAATACATTTGCACCAGACACAAACCACCATATGTATAAAAAATACATGCAAGTTTACCTTAAATGACACTTCATATGCATATTAATTTTACAATGAATTATATAATTTTTTTTATTTTAAAGAATATACTTAGATACCCTAATCAGGCTGAAAAATAAATAAAAACTTAAGGTTCTTATTGTAGCACCACTTTAAATATCTTGACAACTAATGTAACTTATACATTTGTTTATTTTGTGGGCAATGTGGAAGCATCAGTGCTTTCAATAGTTAGGATTTTTAAACTATGTGATTTGTAAACTATGCAAGTAATGGCAACTTGCAAATGTAAATGTTCTTGAAGTGGAAAATTTGGAATTTTTGCTAGTTCAGATAACAGTCCCAGATAATGGATTCATTAGATGTTGTGGGATCTTGTCACCTCTAAAAGTAGGTCATTTCCACCCAGATAAGAATGTCTGGAAAAAAAACCCCGACAAAATACCTACACCCTACCCCCCCCAGCCCCTACCTTAAAGCACTAGCTTTTCTGGAGAACAAGACTAGAGAAACATGTTTCTTGTCCTACCTACAAATTTCTGGTAATATCTTGATAATTAAGCTCTAAATCTCTGATAAACTGCAGTAAAGATTCAGGGTCTCAGACAATGATCTTAGGTTTGGACATGTGTCCCTTGTTTTGATCAGGACTTGATTGATGTACAGGCCTCTCAAGTTCACAAACACATGGAGCTCTGAGAGATATCTTAAATTTCAACTGCTAAATTCAATTTCAGTTCCAATTGCAGTTTAGTATTGTAGGCTGTGACACTTTCAGCATTTCAGTAACTGAATACAATGTCTGGTACCTCTACTTTCTCCTCTCTTCGGGTGCTTTTTTTCTGGAGCAGGTGAGGAATTTGATTGCTACAAGTGCCTCAAAGAGAAGATTTGGCTTGAGAATGGTGGAAGCAGCTCAGGAAAATGAAGTTTTAAGGAAGAAGGAAGAGACGAGGAGAAAGAGTGAAAAGGGAAAAGAAACTGAAATTAGATGCTGATGGGAGGGAAATAAGGGAAACTAAAAATGGACTGGACAGTTGAAGGAAAGAGGAAGATGGATATAATTAAAAAAATCAAGGTATGGGACAAGAAGACAACAAAGGTATAAGGGTAGATACTATGCTGAGGGTGAAAACCATTGCTATCGGATATTTGCAAGGAGTGTGACTATTTTCATTGATGAAAATTCTGAGTCTTCAGTGCCAAATGAACTCACAAATGAGCTGGATTTTGAACATGCAAAATGCAGTATAAAGTGAGTCATGCTGAAAGGTCAGGTACCAGCCATCTATACAGTACTTGTGATTTTAAACTTAAAAAACTGTGCCTTAAAAACTTTAAAACTGTGCCTCAGTTTCTCACTGTGTAAGTAATGTAGTCAGAACCCTGAAAAGCTATAAAGTCAATTCTATTCTATCTATGCAGTAAAAAGGAAGGCATATTTAAAGAAAAATAAATAAAAGGAGGATTTTTTTGTGGTTATTTTTTTCATAATTAAGATACCTTATGACAACATTGATCTTTTTACTTCGTAATTAATAACAAAAATTATATACTTTTTAAATGTCCTGAGAGAAAACCTGACTGTTAAAAATACACCTCTGTCCTTCATAGAAGTATTTTATTTTATAAGAAGCTTCAGTTTTGTGTTCTACTCGTACATACTGCTTGTTTTCCTTAGAGTCATGTGAGAAGAGCTAGAATAAAATCTAAGTCTCTGAAGCTTTTCCATGACAAGGTAGAAAGCTGCCAGCACTGTACTTCTCGATGCAATGGGATTGGTGGTTTTTCTGAGATGAACATTTGCAATATCTAAACTCACTTCCCTAAGCAACCATCAGATGGTAGCAATGCTTGTTTGCTATCTACCATGAACTAGATTCAAACTGGGATATAGAAATCAAGGCTGTTATTGCCTGTCCCTGCAGCCACCCAGTCGTGAGAGTGCCCTGATTCTAGCATTTTGGAGGACACAAAAGCTGCAGATCTGAGTGTTAATGCTGAGATAGACACTATGTAAAGCAATCTCATCTTATATGCAGAGATATGTAGCCAATAGCCACATGCATGAAGTAACAGATGAAACCCAAGGGAAATGTAGATTTCTTGTCCCTGGTTTTGTTCTCTAGGTTTTGGGTTGCTGCAAGGAAGAACTCTAAGGGGTGTGGAAATAAAAGTAGCAAGAAAATTAACTTGGGACCTTGAAAATAACTGTAGTAGAGGCTCTCAGAGAAATCAATCCAATGTCACACAAGGGTGATAGAGTGGACTCTTGTAGCATGTAGGAGTCCTTGGTGAAGTGATAAAAAACTTTCTAATTTCTTGAAGACCTGGCCTAAGGTTACTGATAACAGCGCTCTTCTATGGATACTGTTAGTCGAGTGTCTTCCTTGGATCTGAGGACAGGATTCAACACCCCTGCATTTAAATGTCAGTTAGACACCAAGGCCTGACTACCCATCTGCATTCCCTGTACAGCCTGTGGAGAGACAGAGACCTCAAGAGAGAGAAAAAACTTCACCCAGGCTTAGGTTCCTGATTTAAGATATGATAAAGCAGCTTGTGAAGGTGGCTAACCAGAAATGGATCTGCTAACCAGAAATGTACCTTGTTTGACTCAGTCAGATTTTGGCCCTAATTTTAAGTGGCTGAGGTGGTATAAATAAATTCTAGTGAATACCATTGAAAGGCACATCTCCCAACACTCATTATGCTTTCTTGTCTTAGCCAAAAAATGAAAATAACTTTATAAAATATATGCACATGATGTGCAGTCACAGAAAGTGTTAGCCATCATGTTCAGTTTATTAACAATTTGAAATTGATTGATTCACTCCTAGGTGTTAAAATTACTGAGTTTATTTTGAGATATCAGTGCTATTGGGACCTCCTTGAGTAGTCAGAAAATATGTTTGTTCACTAGTGTTCTTTTTTACCAGTCTTCCATCAAGGATTGACTCCCTTATCATGTGCCACTACTACTGTGAGACACCTGATCCAGCTCCCCTAAGAGATCTGGACCTTTTTGGATTCACTTTGCTTTGATACTTGGTGTTCATGTGGTGTTTTCTATGGCAAAATATCCCTTTTATTTCCCCTGCGGTCTCTGTCTCCTTCTTCTGCCAATGTCTCCTACTCAGTCTTCCCAAGGTGGCAGCTTCATTAACTACACTGGATGGACACTTGGGGCATCGCTACTCTTTGAAACAACTAATTCCTATCAGTAAATTACTAAACTGTAGCCCACTGTCAGATTTTATGACAGCAGGGGTACTATATTTAGTAAAAATACATTTGGCGTGCCTGATTACCTGTTTAGCCATAGTGTCTCCTAGTAAGCTTCCAGGGAAGTGAGAATAATACCCCAGAACAAGCGTATTTTTTATCTGTCAGCATAACCAGAGCTATATCAGCTAGGTTCCAAAGAGTCTTGTTTTAGTCCTGAGTCACTGACATTGGATTTTTTTTCCTTGGACTTGGCTTGTACTTTTGGCATGCATAGCAAGTCTTGACAACTCCTTAAAAGTCAATTTGTATTTGCCTAGCATTTTTTAGTAGGCCTTCAAAGTTTTTCTTTTTTTTTTTTTTTTTTTTTTTTTTTTTTTTTTTTTTTTTNTTTTCCAGTTCTTAATTGGCCTTAACAGATCCCCAGAATTACTTGCAGTGTCTAGGTGCAGCCATGTACTGAGATACATGGAAAGAGATCTGGGCTGCTTACTTGTATTCTTCAGGTTCATCACTAAGCAGCTCACCCATCCTGGTCACCCTGGTGGAGTCTCCTCAGGACTGGTATATGCTGTTCCTCTCCACACGTGAGGTTTCTCTTTCAGAGCAATTACAGTACGAATTTTGTCAGGCATTTGTTTGCGTTAAATCAAATAATAAACTCAGAGAAAAACCTCTGCACTGTGCCTCTTTGCACTTCCTGTAGATGTTCCAGAAAGGGAGGTTGAAATTTTAGCTGTCTGTGAAATTTGATTTTAGATTGCAAATCATATCAAAAACTAAAAAAAAACTGTTTTCAACACTGTAGTGTGAGGCCATAAGATTTTTATGTGTTATTTATGGTCAAGATGGAGAGTAACTGCCTCTTAGAAATAAGTATATATTGTTTAGTATATCTATATGCAAAAACTAATGCCTTATTCTCCCTTTAAGTGTATCAGTGTGATGAGCCCTGTGCGATTCACATTTGTTTTTCACCATGCTGCTGTAAAACATCATTACTGGTGCCCTCTCTGAGCAACTGCATTTTACACTTACTGTAATAGCACCTTATGGCTGTGCCCATTTAAATGAATGTGTTGTGTCTGCAGTTCTTTGCTGAGATTTGCATCACATTTGCATACAGGGGGTTTCTCTGCTTGGTTTGGATAGTTGCACTGGTAGGTACCTTCCTATTTTGCTCATCTGTGCATTTTCCCTTTCATTTGCACCAGGATGACTACTGATGACTTAGGTGATTGACTTAAGCACCATATTGAATCAAATTATATGTTTGGTTTTGTGATCATGGTCTTTTTAGACTGCCCTAAATCCTTTAGTTATTACGTTCTAGCATCCCATCCCAGAACTATCACTATCAGCTATGTAAATCTCTCTGCTGTTGACATTGTACTTGGTTTGCAGGGAGATAGGTCAAGTGTTGGAACCAACATAATTGCTAGGGTGTGGGATTGATGCCTGCAAGAGATATCCTGTATGAGCAAAGATGTATGGCATTTCCTATAGATGCACATGCCAATGTTCTGACTTCCCAGATTGACCATAATTGCTCTTACTTTTCTCCTTAGAGATAGTAGGAAACATTTTCTTTTTAAATCTCTGTTCATTTCAGAAGCACCTATAACCACGAAACATTTCATTCTCCCCAGTATTCCCATTTGGACCTTTACTCACTTGAGAAGTCTCATGGCAATAAAACTACCTCAGCTTTCTTTTAACCTCTTCTTTAGCAAAAAGCTCTATATCCTGAGGCTTGTAGTGGTGAAGAAGTTCAACTGTGTCCTGAGATATTCTCTGTGCCTTCATGCACTTTTGAAGTTTTCTTTCTGTCCCTTCCTTCCATGCTCTACACTCTTACTTGATGAATTTAAAATCTTTTTGAATTTTAAGCCAAAAAATCAGTGGGCTTTTGGGGTTTTTTTGTTTGTTTTTCCCTAAGAATATGAGTTGCCATATATCAGTTTCTTTNCCAGCTCCCTCCTCTCCACAACCTCCCTTCAGGTAGCTGTAGAGAGCAATAAGGTCTCTCCTCAGCCTCCTCTTCTCCAGGCTAAACAACCCCAGCTCTCTCAGCTGCTCCTCTTAAGACTTGTTCTCCAGCCCCTTCACCAACTTCACTGTGCTACTCTGGACACACTCCAAAGCCTCAAATATCAGTTTATTATCAGTATATCATTTTTTTTTGCTAAATGATTGATTTGCTAAATGCTTGTGTGAATACATGGAAAACAGACTACTTTGAGAAAGATAAAAACCTGACAATTATTTTAAACTGTTTTTTAGGTTTTGGTTTGTTGTGTATTTTCTTTCCTTTTTTTGTTTGTTTGTTACATGGTGGAAACCAGTAAGTATAACTCACACAATGATATATTGATAATCGGAAGTGAGACTATTGCAAGTCCCATTGGCTAGCTGCAAATATAAAATCTTACTATTCTTCCCTCTCAACAGTTCAGAAATACTAATTTAAACATTCACAAGATGTAAACTTAGTGATGACTATGTGGCTTTATTGCAAAGCCAGAAACTGGAGGCTTTATCTCCATGATTGCTCTACCTGGCTCAGACACCTACAGTTGAACCACAAGTCTGAAAGCTGAATCAGTCTTCATGTGTCACTGATGATCCCAGATGCTGATGATTCTTTCTGTGTTTCTCCTCTCATGGCAGTGACAGGACTTATGACATGATATGGCTTTGAAAATCCCAGCTATACCTCTGAGCATGAGATGTTACGAGTCTAAGCAAACTTATGGAAATGGTATTCTTTTGACTTGCAACAGGAATAACACCAGCTGATATATTAGAAGGCCTTTAATTTAGCCATATTTTTCTGTTGTTGATAGAGTGATGACTAACATTTCTTTCTTGATGGAGAACAAAATAGCATGGATAAAACATAATGAAAAGCTAAATCAAAGGTATCTGTGGTTGCTGAAAGACAGTATTCATCAGTAGGGAAACACATTGGGAATCTGGGAGCTCTTGGATTTTGATGCCTTCAGTTTAATTGTCAAGAAAGAATATGATATTTTTCTAAATCTACAGAATTTGCTTTCAAAATCTTCTTAGAAAAAAAAGAAAGACAAAAGAAAAACATTTCTAAAACTTTCTGGTCCATGTGATAAAGGTCTCATTCAACCTTCACTCAATTATCCAGTGTAAATGGAAGAATATTCTATGATGCAAGTGGAGGGTTGATGCACGTATGAAGACAGGCTTCTTCCTTGAGACAATATACTTGTTTAAGTAAAGATGCAGAGCCATTGAAAAAGGTGATTCGTGGTTGGAAGGAGTTGAGACCTAATCAGATTTTTTTTTTTTTTTCATTTAATAATGAAAAGACTGTAATACAGAAACTAAAAAGTTTACAAAAATGGTGGGCATCTGTTCTCTTACAAGTTAGAAGCAGCCAGGACATTCTCCCTTGAGTAAAATAGCTCATTTCTTTGCCAAGAAAGACAGAGAGAGACTGCTTCTTCTCCATTTTAGGCAAGGCTTATCACCAGTTTCAAAAGATAATGTATTTGGAGGAAGAAGAGGAACAGGGAAGCCACAAGGAGGTTAAAAATGATGGGTAGAGACTATCCACTGCTATCTGCTAACCCAGAACATCTTATTGTCAGTCCTGCAAGTCTGTGGATTATTTTAAAGCTTATTTCTCCATTATATTGGACATACATGATTTTAACTGAGAAAAATTCTCAGATGCCTTAAACTGATTCTGTGGAAAACATGAGCAAACCTAAATAGCTACTTTATTATAGCTTATTGTGTAAGAGTTGGTTCATAATAAATCATTGCACTCTGTAGAAACAAGCTTTTTACAAGTGCATAAATATTAAATGGCCTCAGGAATAAAGACATTTTTAGCAGAATTATTGAGTGTGGTTCTCCAAATCCATTGGGTAATCCAAAATCCCCATAGTCATTTAAGGACCAACATGTACTTCCATTTATAGCGATGTAAATCCAGTGTAACTGTGTTGAAGTCAATAGAGTTATTCAAAATTAACATAAAAAATAAATAGAGTTTGGACTATGAAATATAAATGACACAATTGCCTGAAATTCTATCCATTAGGATAACAGAATAAAAATTCGATATTTCTGCAGAAATAGGAATTAAAGTTATCTGTGTTGTGTGTGTTTAAATTTAGGCAAAAAAAGATTATACTTATTTCATTCATGTAATAAAACTCTTATATCCTAATCAAAAACCTTGAAAAAAAATCTTATTGTACATTTTAATAATTCCAGCAGGAAAAAAAAGGGAGGACCTAGTTCTAGGGCCTTGGCAGAGTAGAGATATTCAAATCAATTCTGTTGTTTGCAGGTGTCTATTTTAGGAGGGAATGAAGGTAGAAAAATGAACAGTTCCTGTATCCTCAGTTGCTCATGGTCCCTAGGCTTCTATCTAGGGATATTCTGTCGAAGACGTCCATGTTGTGCCTCGGTTACCCAAATCCTAAATTAGACTTGCACAGGTTGTCCTTGTCTCTACCTACATAAACATTCATGGTTGCTGGTGCATATATCACGTAGGTAGAGATGGGAGACAGCTGAGTTCATGAAAGATGTGTAAGTTTGAGGCATCTATCTTCAATAACACCAGTCATGTTAGAGTCCTCCTAGAACAAGGTAAGGGTCAGAGACCTGAGGCTCTTCATTACAGTCCACAAGAATGCCTTTGTGACTCCCTACTAAGTAAAATGTTTTTTTTTTTTTTCCTCAGAGCAGAGCTGACTGCTGAGCATGAGCAGAAAGCAGGTGGCAAGACAGGATTGAGTATAAAGCTAATAGTTGGGGACTGTGGAAGTGCAAAGGCATCTCGAGACCTAACTCCTGGTTGGCAAATCTGAGATCATTAATGTTTTTCTGCCGCATTGTGGGTATGTCACAAGGAGAAATGAATTGATGAATGAAAGTGCTTGTTCGATGGTAGTATCGCTTTTCTTGCTGGAAGATGGGTGAAAGGAAAAGAATCACAGAATCACAGAATCACAGAATCACAGAATCACCAGGTTGGAAGAGACCCATCAGATCATCGAGTCCAACCATTCCCATCAAACACTAAACCATGTCCCTCAGGACCTCGTCTGCTTGTGCCTTAAACACCTCCAGGGAAGGCGAATGTACATGGAATCATTGATTGAGGTCCAAACAGAGAGCCAGCATCCTGTGGGTGGCTTCACAGAGCACAGTAGACATGATTGTTGAAACATCTGTTTGGACATGACCGCAGAGTTACTCTCTGCCCTGTTATCCATCAGCACCAGTTTCAACTACAGGGGACAACTTTAGGACATTGTGTCGTATATTTGAGTACTTGATTTATGAAACACAGCAAAGGCAAACTAAAGCTGGAACAACTTGTCCATAGAAAAACTCCCTGTGCTTCAGCTGGGAGACATGTCTTTAAATGCAACCTCAAAACATTTATTATAAAACAGAACAATTTGTACTGTGTTCAATAATGTTTTCAAAAGATTGTCAACCTCTGTCTGCAGATACATTTTCTTACAATATATAATCTATAGCACTCATTTTTTTTCCCACTCAATAAACATATAACAGAGATATGCATTACAGAAAATGTGTATAGGTTTACTTCTATTATAGTCATGATCAAAAGGCTATGATATATTGAAATATTTGCATTGTACAAATACATCTGTTATCAAAGGGTTCCTTAACATAAATGGTGTATTTTCTATAATGTGATTCATCTAATGAATGGCTTGGCGAAAGCATGAGAACAGAGCTGTGTGGGGAGAATGCAGTAATTTCTCTTTAACATGCAGGAATTCTGAATACAAGTAAATGCATGCCAAATTTTATTGCTTCTAAATCTGAATAATTGTATTTCTGAGCTGTGCATCTGGGTAGATAATAAAGCCACAAAACAATTTAATGAAACATATAAAAAATCAAATGACATTACTAAATATTATAATATGCAGAAAATATATTTTGCATATTGTCACCTAATCTTTCATCCACATAGTAACAAATAATGCAACAATAATTGAAATTCTTATTATCCATCTAAGTAAATTGAGACTAAATTTACCTTGTTTCCTTTTCTTTGTGTGTGTATGCGTGAACATAAAAGTGAGATTGATATTATTGCTTTATGTTTATGGTACGTTTTTCCCATAATAACTAAGGTGACCAACATAAGTCTTTTTTTCTATTCAAATCAGTCCTCAACTCATATTGTGATTATGTTACATAGCCAAATACTTATAGAAGTACGACTTGAATATGTGGCTTTCATAGTTCCCTCTCTTTGATGCACAGTTCAGCAGGAATTCTGCATAGTATTCTGCTGAAATGCCATGAAGAAAATAGGGGTCCACATATATAAATCTGGTATCTAAGCTTCACAGGTATGAAGCACCATCGCCATCTCTCATATTTGAAGGACAGATAGGAATAAGGCAGAGAACAATACTGCTGACTCATTCCAGAAGCCTATTTTAGGATGAGGTGCCCTGTCCTTTTGAAGGTTTCTTTCTCTTGTCTCTTAAGGAACCATAAATGTTTAGCTTAGACTTAGATGTCTAACTTATAGAGGACCATGTAAAGAAACAAGAATCTCATCTAAAGAGGTTAAAATACTCACACACTCCAGGAAGGAGGGATCTACTTTGTTCTTGCAATGATTCTAGCACTTTGCCACTGATTTATTCTGCTCTGCCATGGAAGAGGTCACTGCAGACTTCCAGCTGGTTGTAATGTCTGGATTTAAAGGACAGTGATCTGAAGTGTCTGTTGCAAAATGTCTTTTGCAAAGGTGAGCTTGTATCATCAAAGGCCACACAAACAGTAGGAAAAGGACTGAATTTCCCAAAGAGCAGAGCTTGTTAATGTTGTTCTGAGTTTACTCAAGACAGCTTGCTCCCTTTTCTTTCCTTGTGATGTATTGGCCCAGATGTGACATGCTTGCACAGAGAGCAGTGTCCCATACCATGGGATTCCCAGTTGAAGTCAGTGCAGGAAATTGCACCAAGTCAAAGCAGGTAAGACTCTACTTTATTTCAAATGTATGCAACCAACTCTTTTTTTTATAGTTACAACCTATACTCATAGGGAATGATTGACATTACCACCTTATCTATCTTCTTCCTGTTAGAAGGAAATCTGTTTCATCCTCTCTTCTCTATTCTGCAGTCCTACACAGATGAGTCTAAGTTGAGTGTCCTAAACCTTACTGTATAAATTCTGGAAAGGTAAACTGGGGACTAATAGATGCTTTGAGCCAATTAATGAAAACACTTCTCTACTTCTGAATAAAAAGGAATTGTCCTCAGTGAAGACAGAGACTTTTTGCTGTGAGGTGTTTGTGGTACTAAAGACAGGACTTTTTATTAGAAACCACACTGTGACTGCGGAACAGATTTCTATAAGAAGAAAGAGCTATTGTATAAATCATGACACTTTCCTCTCTGTGTGTAAGGTGCACTTCTGAATTCCTTCTACTGTTTCTACAAACAATTCATACCGCCTTGATGTAAGATGCTTAACAAAATTTTCTTACGAGAAGGGAGAGTAAGAAATATCCAGAAGTAAATAACCCTTGAATTACTACTGGAATAAGAATAAAGTGCTTTTAGGGAATATAAGTATAAAACCCCTGAAAAACAGAGATTAGGAACTGCCACACAGTTTCTTTCACACAGTGAAATACTGAGGAAAATAATCAATGCATATAAAAATGTACACTTCCTTTATTTAAGAATCAAATACCTGTAGATAGACTTTCCTGTTATTCATATTGGTGTAATTTATTGTACTTCATAGGATGCAGAGGAAAACTTTACCCTTAATCTTTGAAAAAAGCTTTCAGGATGAGGAATTTGATATAACTTCCAAGAGTATGATTCAGTTTTTTCTGTTCTGTAGTAAATTATTTCCTTTCAATGCAATTATCACTGAGATAAATCTTTCTCTGATGAGGTTTAGCCTTCTTACCCACTTCAGTACCCCTGGATTCAGCCTTGCCTCTGAGATTCTTTCTTTCCCCTTCCCTCCCTCCTTCNCCAATCAGTCAAGATCTGGAAGATCTGGGACTGAATAAAGGCGTAGTTCTTAAAAAAAGTAAATATATATAAAATATAAATTAATACATCAAATCACTGTCAATCACTAATTCCAAATTGAGTTATTTGAATGAGTACTAATGGTCTTTAAACTTGCTAATATTTTAAAATATTAAAACTGTTCATTCAAAATATAAAACATAAAAGATATAGGCTTTACTTATTCTTTACCCAATAAAAACATGAAGCATTTTTGTGCCTAAAATAAATTCTGTTATTTCCATTAATGATGGTATTGATGGTGGTGAAATGTATTTTTAGGATTAATGTGAAGTAGTATGAGTTTTTGAGTGGAGTCTAAATTACAGGGCTTTGTGCAAAAGGTACATATGGAAGTGGAACATAATTATGAAGTTCATTCCTAGATTTTAATGTTTCCCTGAAGGTCTCAAATGTAGGATTTTACAGCTACATTTTCAGAAAGAATTACTAAATACTGAGCTTCCCCTTTCATACTTTCCTCTGCCCAGACACATTTTTAGATGTTTAACTGGAAAACAAAATCCATTTAGAAAACTTTTCTCATAGTTGTGAAAACAGTGTTTGCAGCTGAGTTGAATGGACACTGTAAATTTAATTCAGGATTAATATGCAGGTTTGATAGACTATATTTTCTATGTCTATTAGCTATATCTAATCCATCTTTCTCTCAGGCATATAATTTGAGAAATATACTCTAGCAGAAATTAAACAGAGGCTATCAAAATGATCAGAACTTGTTAAAGACGTGATGTATCTGTTACAAAGTGTTTTGTAAATAGTGTTGGGCAGAAAAATGGAAAAAATGGATTTTTTTCTTAATTGTTATATATTTCTAAACTTTCTTAACAGTACAATAAAAGTGCCATTTAATCTACTAGATCTGAAGTGTTAAATATCTCTATATAATGTCTTAAATGCAAACAACAAAATATTCCAAAATTGTAATTGGAAATGAGGAAGTGAAATAGATTGTAAACCAGAAGTGAAACTAATTTTCCAATTTCAGTGTCCCATTATGCAGAAGCATAAAACAGAAGAAAAAAAAGGAGATCAGAATCTTCATTAAAAAAATTAAAATCCAGCTTACAAAGGAGTCATTATCTGGGTAGGATGGAGGTTGCAGATAGCTTTGGGAATTCATACAGGGAGAAGCTATGGTTGTTCTTTCCTCTTTGCAGCTGAGAGATGTTTAGTGGCTTTTGTTCTTTCTATGTAGTTTCATGGTATTGCAAGAAGGATGAGATTCTGTGATTTCATGTGGAATTTTTCCAGACAAGAAAACATCTCCTTTTTAGATACTCAGATTTACTTTCATGTTCTTCCCCTTTAATGTTAAACGGGTCACAGGAATTACAATCTACCCACCTTTTAAAACTACCGATGTTTCATTCTTCTGCCTAAGACAACCAGCAATTAGAATTGCTTAACATTTCAGGTGGAGGTGTAGGGTGGAAACGCTAATTGGTAAGCAAAGTAGTCAGCAGTGGTCTCACTGGTAGCAAGAAGATGAGTGGTTTAGCATCAGTCATTANAATATAAATAAAAAAGAGTGCAAAGTTTTATTGTCAAGTGCGGCTGTCACTTCATGAAACCAGAGTCATATATAAGATATATGTGACATACTAATAGGAAGTAATTTACCCAAGGATGTTTTTGTGCCTTGAAGTGCCTTCAACAATTCTGCTTTGAAAACTTTGCAAGTGTGTATGCATCAGAGCAGTTACCGAGGCACTGAAGTTCCCAATTTGTGCACAATGTGACTTTTATAATGCTATTAAACTCATCTCATGGAAAGCGGTGTGCACAAAACAATGATACGTGAGATCTCAAGGAGGCTGCTGAGAGGGGGAGAAGGCTGGAGTGAGGAGAAAGCTTTTATAAAGTCACTTTGAGAATGTGCTTTAGCTCCAGAAATGTACCATTTATTCACACTGGAAATTATCTTCTGTGCTTTGGGCTTTTTCATGCTGCTTGCATTCCTCACCCCCTCTGTATAATAAATTATGTGTAATTTTTTTTTCTCTCTCTCTTTAAAGCAAATTTAGTGTTGATGTGATGCAGCAGATTGACAGCCCTGGTAATTGAACTCATGTATTCATTTCTGGCATGGGACAGAGACAGCCCAAGATTCCCTCCTGTCCCATGAGCTCTAACTTGAAGGGATGGTCTCCAATGAGGACACAGTATCTGAAACTGCTGGTCATACAAACAACAATAAAATCTTAGCATTTTCCAACTGAAGCATGATTTTTTTTTCTCTGTTTCCCTTGCTCCTGCATTGGTCAGCTGCCCTGATCTTTGCTTTTTGGCACTTGGACTTGAAATTCTGGGGATATTTTGTAATTTCTGTGAGAAGTAATATACCCATGGAGCCTCATTCCGGGGATGAAGATTTCAAGAAGCTTATTGGAACACAGGTAAAGACTACAGTTATGCAGCTGAAGATTCTGTCTTTCCTCATTGTTACACACTGGGATGGTTCCAAGCACTAGTTCTGTTCTGTGGAAGCCAGACTGAGGGCACCAGATTAATTTTCCACAGAAAAGATGTGAGATGGTGATAGACCTGGGGAAAGAGGACACACAGATTTTCTTGTGTGATAGGAAAGTCTAAAACTGATTATTATTTCTTCATTTGTAAAATACAAACTGTAAAATACTAACTGAGAACAAACAAATGAAACTCTTGCTGCAAAGTAAAATTCCCCTGGAGGAACAAAAAATTGAGGGACATGAAGGTCACTCCAAATATTTATCTGTGATAAATTCAGAACATTTAATTCAGAGTAAAACTACACATAACTTTTTAAATCTACTAGAACAATGATTATTAAAGTATTTTGAAATTTTAGAAGACAAATTCCATGTGGAAAACTGCTACAGAATTTCATCATCATTGTTGTGTTTCACTTGTTCTCCTCCTCCCCAAAAAAATGCCTGAAATTAATAAATGATTAAGCATTGCATTGAACAGCTTTAGATGGCAGCAAATCTGGCTCTGAAGCCGTGTGCCCAATCTGAGGCATCTAAACCAGGACTGCAGTTACTGTAAAGTTCTGTTTTCATTGGAGAGAGAAAGAAACAATTACCACCAAAAGCGATCAAGGACCTTCAGATCTGACTCACCAGTCCCCTCTGGTCACACAGGCAGAAACGAAACTGTAATAATACAAACTTCCATTGCTACATATTCTTCCACCAGATATGGTAGGCATGTGGACCCCATGTGAAGACTGCAACTACCGCTTGTTTTTCTGGCTGGGTTAAGATCCAGAGAGGTATGACTGTGCAAGTCACAACGAGGACTCTAGACTCTTCCGTCAGTATGGCACTTTGTTCCATGAAGGCTTAAGAAAGAGAGTCCATAGTGATGGACTTAAATAATTTGCATGTATTCAGACTTAGATTCAATATCTAGGAACAAGTAAAACCCAGTACAGTGGGATTTAGATATAGGAATGTCTGTTTAGTTAGGAGAAAGTTATAGTCTTGGCTTTCTCCACATTCTCCACTGGCCTTCAGAGCTGATGTAGGTCAGAGGCACATAAATTGTTTTACATTAAAGTAAAGAAAAAGCAGTGGAATAAAGTGAACCATGTTAACTTAAGACCTACTCCCAAGATGGTGCAATTAATAAGTTTCTTTTTTGCTATTGCCTCTTTCCTCCTAAAGGCACAGCTTGTTTTTCTGTCTGGCATTTGTGTGTGGAAACCTCTATATAACACCTCCAGCATCTACTTCTTCCCCCATCACTTCAGTTCTCTTAATGGTATTCAGGCAGAGTCATGCTTTTTATTTTTCACATAACATCAAGGTATTGTGTTAAATATAGAATTTGGGACTTGGCAAATCAACAAGCACATTTTACTCCTGTGGAGACAAAAGGTGACTGAACAGTTTAGCCAGCTAACACACAGGCAGAAGTAATGCTCTATGGTAAGAGGATTGTCAGCTCTATTGTTGGGCCCACAACATGAACCAACTTATTGCAACATTAGTTTCCCATCTCACATGGAAGTTATTATGGGAGAAGACTAACAAGAAAACTGTGCCCAGAGTTTAATCCTATTGTCACCTTGATGGATTTATATTTGCTGCTGGGTTGTAGGGTGGAATGAGGCTGCTTTATTATTATTTGAACTATATTTGTTGTGGGGGAAACAACGGCAGGATTAGGAAAGCATGGCTTCTGCTACATTTAGATAGTCAGGAACCGATGTTCTGTTACTGTAGGTATAAGGTGACTAAAATTATATCTTAATGATACAGAAATTCTTCACTCAAGGATGATAGAAATATTTTAACTGTAATTAAGACTCTGAAATATCTCTTTTTTTTTTCTACATCTGTTCTTATGACTTCATCTCATTTGTCATTTGCCTTTTTTTAATATGTACAGCAGCAGTCACAGCAGTACATGTGGCCAAGTGTAGTAGTTACTAGGTATTGCATACAGTGCAGTTTTCTGCTCTCTGCATTTAGGAAATATCTGCAGAAGTTCATGTACAGATGTGAATTTTCTCTGTGACCCTAAGGTGTGATATTAGTTTTGCAGTTATAGGCAACTACTTCCTTAACATTAAAAAACAACAATAGCAGATATATCCAGTGGACTGACATTCAAATATTTAGTTAAACTGGTTTGGACCAGGTTTTAGAGCCTGTAGTGATCCTCTTCAACAAAAAGCTGTGTAACTTTATGTGCACAAAAAGGCAGTCAGATCTTTGGATTATCAAGTAGCTACACTGTAGATACAGTTTAGCTCAATCTTTATCTGATGTTCATCATCATAATTTCATTAAAATCAGTAAGTGTCACAGTGATTTATATAACCAAAAAAATGAACCGTGTTGCTTTTATGGCTCAGATTAAGGTGATTGTTGCTTTTCAAAGTATTTACTGTCAGATGGCATAATGCAGACGGAAATCAGGAATTCTAATTTTTTTGCTGAAATCACAAATCTAGGTCATTTAAAAGTAGTCACTGTTTCTTGTGCTTCGCAATACCAGACAAGTTTTATCTGAAAAAAACCCCAAACCAACTACTAATGTTTTGAGCTGAAAATTCCTCTTTTTTTTTCTTTTTTTTTCTCTTTTATTTTTTTTTTAATGTCTATGTTTTGGTGTTTTCTGGCTTTTTTTTCTAAATATACTGAAACTCGTTACCTGTAAATGTACACTCAGCATTTTTACCTTAGTTATGTCTATGGGTGAAAATAGCAAAGAAAAGCCCCACCAATATTTTAAATTGCTTATTAAGAGTGTTTACTTATTTTTCAGCCAGTTTTAACTGAGAAAAAATAATTCTGAAAGGCAACTGGCTTAAAGCGATATCTTAAAGCGATTCCTTGAGGCACATCCAAGCGCTGCCTTCCTCTTTTATCTGACTGCATCAGACTAGTGTACTGAATGGCACCATGGTTCTTTCTAATACCCCTCACTATGTCTTCTTATTATATGTTAGGAGTTTTTTTCTCATGCTTGAGTACTATATTTTTGCTGCTCAATTCTTTATTCCATACGGATGGAACACATGCAAGGACCTGTCAGCCTGACAGTCTTTCTCAGTCTTCTTTAAAAATAATCTCTTTAAGTATTTCTTGATCCAGATCTCTGCCTTATGCTTTTTGGAGCAAGGAACATATCAGATTCTTAAGTACAAAGAGTTCCTTTCTACAATTAGTAAGAACATTTTCAAGCATGAAAATTTGATATACTGTTCTCAAAAAAACCCTCAAAATATGCAAAATATCAACCAGTTCTATTTGTATAGCCCTGGTGCTAACACAAAGTTTTTATACTCCCCAAATATCTTCTTTCACATAGATTTTAAATACCTCTGTTAGAGGTATCTTTTTCTATCATTTTAAACTCTGTGCGATATCTCCATTCTCTTCTTATAGGATGTTGCTGGACTTCAGCTGCTATCATCTTCCATCCCAGTTCTGGAATCTTTGATAAGAAATTAGTACAGATCCCAGTTCAGTGTCTTGTTTGCAGTTAATGTAACTATGGCTATTTAAAAATGATGAATTTGGGATTTCACCTGATTTTAGTTGTCTGTAGGACAGGTGTCTTACATTGGTTGTGCCTGGAAAAGGATCATAAGTGTTAAGCTCATATTTTAGGATAGAAGGCACTTGGCAGTCCTCTGTCCTGTATGTCAGATCAGTGTGGAAGTCTTGGATAACCAGTAGTCAGTGTGTGTAACCAAGCTGAGCCTTAAATGTCCAGAAATTTTTAAGCTGTCTGGGTTCCCTCTGGAGTCAGCAGGGAGGGAATTGTCTTTGGGAGGTGGGTTTCAATCTCAATTTACTGTAAAGGAAAACCACATTTTTTTAACTAAACTTTTAAGACAACTGAAACAATCTGCAATGAAACCGACCTTTGGTTGCATGTTAGGGATGAAGTCGATCTTTTAACAGCACTTTTAAAGAGACACATCCTTCCGTCAAGCCTTGAAAGTGAATCTCAATCTACTTTGGTTAGAAAAGTTGTTCCTGGAACTGATTTGTGGAGGATTTAAGGGTAGTTGCGTACTTACTTATTTCAGCTTTTCTTGTAGTGGATAGTAGTGGATAATAATTTCGCAGAGGTTTTAATATTTATTATTAAAACTGATATAACTCTGATTAGACACAAGAATATTTAGAATCACATTATATTAGATACTGTAATAATAAATCAAGTGGTACAATTTCTGTTCCACAGTAGAGTCTGAAAGGAAATATATTAAAAAAATTGGGCTAATAAAGAGGTGAGGGTGGTAAGGAGGAACAAAATTAAACATACATATCCATAACTAGTCAGCAGTAGCAATTATAAGTCATTACCTGATATTTTTCAGTGCTTAACATGTTTGGATGACAGTTTCTAGACAGACTAATGCCAGTGTAAGTGAATCTTATAGGGTTTGAATGCTTGCAATTAGATATGCTATATTTGGGAAAATAAACACTTGTGCTATAAAAAAACCAAAACCCAACCAACACTCCCTCACCCAACCCAACTTCCCCTCCAAAAAAAACCCCAACCACAAATGCATTTGCTTTGAAATCTCTGGAATAGAATTGCATTTATATTTCATAAAAGTCATTATTTTGGAAATGAATTAATTTACATTTAATGTGCAACAGTTCAGAAAAAAAGATTATGATTTTATTTTGATTTTTTTAAAAAAAGAAACTTATTTTTGTAGTGCTTATATTAAGTTTGGTCTAGTGGATTTAATTGGAGAAAAAATATACCATGACAGGAGAAACAGATTACTTGTGGGAAAGAGGGAATATAAATGTTAGACTGAAACAAACAAGCAAAACATACAGAGAAATCTACACTGACTTAACACACAACTTTGTCTCTGGGAGAGTGTCATGATGTCATATGTTAGGCACTAACACTCACATGCTGGCATTGTAGTTATCCTAGATATCACCTAGGGTAACTAGATGATAGATAACATCTTCCAGAGAAAAACAACTATCTATTGAGAATTATTTGCAGTGTAGCTGGGGAGAATATCACCCCAAAGATTTGATGCTTGTGTTTGTGCATTAGGAGCTGATGTAGCTCAGATATTAAGTAATTCACTCATTTACTTTTTATGTACTTACCTATACAGGACTATGACTCAAAGCCACAAGTAAGCGTAGTAGACTCAAGCATATGCTTAAGAACAGGATCATACTTACATGCTGTCCTAACTGGAACATAAAGTCTAACCATAGTAGTATCGTATATATGTTATAAACTTCAGTTTGTATCATATAGTCTGTAAGTGAAGTATACAGGTAAATGAAAACTGCATATGGCTGTTACAGGAAAAAAAAAAACAGATTTGGGAAGTGTACAAAGTGCGGCCTGACTTCTTCAGTTTGGATTGCTGGGCTGGTTCTGTCTTACAGTGTTCACGCTGCATAGACAAGGTTCACTTTGCAAAAACAACTGCACATGCTACCAACATAATGCATAGTCTTTAAAACTAAATAATATATTTTTTGTTTAATACCATTAATTCATGTATTCAATTTCATGTATTAACCCTGCTCTACAGGACAAAAATAAAATAGATTAAGTATAGAATCATAGAATAATAGAATTACTAAGCTGGAAAGAACCCACTGGATCATCAAGTCCCACCATTCCTATCAGTCACTAGACCATGCTCCTCAGCACCTCATCCACCAAACTTTTAAGCACCTCCAGGGAAGATGACTCAACCACCTCCCTAGGCAGCCTGTTCCAGTGCCCAGTGACCCTTTCTGTGAAATATTTTTCCTGATGTCAAGCCTGAACCTCCTCTGGCGGAGCATGAGGTCATTTCTTCTTGTCCTGTCAGTGAAATTCACTTCACTGACTTTCTAGTGTCTACAGTATGGACTTCACCACCTGAACTACTGATTTAATTAGGCTGTATAGTCAGTAGAGAATAGTATGGTGAGGATATGATCGCTTGTATTTTAGATGTTAGGAACATTTTATAGGTGCTTATGCCTGCACAATGACAGTGGACTGACTTCCTGTGACTTGGAGAGATGGAGGTATCTATTGGTCCATGGGGAAGTTCCACCTTCATTTCTATTAAAAGTCTATGCAATAAAATGGTTGACTGAAAAGGTTTATGTTTGTCTAATTATCATCATTGAATAAATACACTGGTCAACTAAATCTATTTCAAGAAGTGTGGTTCTGAAAAATGTTGCTTTATGTGTTTCTTGTTGTGGCTACTCTGGTCTTTGTGACCTGGATGAAGGCATTTAAGGCACCCTTAGCAAGTTTCCAGATGACACTAAGCAGGGAGGTAGTGTTGGTCTGCCAGAGGGTAGGGAGGCTCCAAAGGGATGTGAATAGGCTGGACAGCGGGGCTGAGACCAATAGCATGAGGTTCAACAAGGCCAAAGGCCAGGTCCTGCACTTGGGGTACAACAACCCTGTGCAGGTACAGACCAAGAGAAGAGTGACTAGAAGGCTGCCCAGAGTAGAAGGGTTGTGGGATGTTGATTACGAGGAGTGACTGAGGAAAGTGGGGTCCTTTAGCCTTGAGAAGAGGAAACTGAGAGGAGACCTTAGTGCTCTCTATAAATACCTGAAAGGAGGTTGTAGAGAGGATGGAGCTCGCCTCTTCTCCCAAGTGACAGGGGACAGGACAAGGGCAAATGGCCTCAAGCTACACCAGGGGAGGTTTAGACTGGATATCAGAAAATGATTTTTCACTGTAAGGGTCATCAGGCACTGGAACAGGCTGCCAGGGAGCTGATAGCATCAACTTCTCTGGAGGTGTTTAAGAGATGAGTGGATGAGGTGCTAAGGGGCATGGTTTAGTGGTTGATAGGAATAGTTGGAGTCAATGATCCTGGAGGTCTTTTCTGACCTAGTGATTCTGTGACTCTGTGAATCTGTGTTTAATGAGAGATAGTATCAGAAAGTTTTCACTTTCAGTTCCTTCTTGTACTTGGGCCAATGATTTTTTTTAAGTTTGTAGAAAGTAGGTATTTTTATTACTTCTATCCCTCTGGCAAATTTGGTTGAAATTGGCTAATGGATTTAAAAAGTACTGAAACAGAGTCTGAAAACCTGACATTCATGATTTGTGACCACAGGCACTGAATTTCCTTGAAAATTGCTGGAAAACTACAACTATCCCTCAAAGTTTCCCAAAAATGCAAGAACAGTTTGAAGTCAACAAATAATTTCTTAACTCTTAAGTCATATGTCTTCTTCCCTCCTGCATCCTAAATCTGTTACATGCTTTGTTCATTAAAAGTGAACTATTTGAATAAGCAAAACTGGGAGTGGATAGTGTTTCAGTCTTGCTTATCATAATGGAATACCTCTGTTTATTGTTCTTTAGGTGTTATCATACTGTATCTAATAAATAATAGTGACAAAATGCAAACACCATGGAAAGTTGCATTGATTATAATATTAGTTCAAGAACAAACAAGATAGATTTTATTCTTTAATTCAGGGGAAACAAAACACAGCATAGAAATTGAACTTAAACAGAGTTGGGAACTGCAATTCATTTTTCTTGTTTACTATGAAATTGAGCCTAGTTAAGTTTCAAAAATGCTAATGAGGAAATAAATTAGGTAGCAATTTTCAAGGCAATATCTCATTGGATTTGTATTTGTTTACTTTTATCTGTATTTATCCTTGTTAACCCCCTTTTATCCTGGCCATTAAATTTCATTCATTATGTTCTTTACTTCTTTCTTTATTTGCTTATCTGTTTGGTATGATTACATTTATGTGTTTCCATTAAATGAATAAGTACACTTCATAGAAAAAAAAAAAGAGGCCGGGAAAGGGGGAAAAAAACCCACTTTAAGGATCCCATACTCTCTTCTTGGCTCACTGGCAGGTGAGTAGCCACATCACTCATCCTAGATTTCCAACAATGTCTTGACATTTGACTGGCTCTGTTCACACTAACATCAGTAGTAGTTCATTGAAGGCAGTGAGATCACACTTAGGCCAGCAGTAATCACTTTTGAAAATTCTGTCATTAATCTCCAATAATTTCTGTTGACCTTTCTGGGAAGCTTTTCTGGAAAGAAAATTTGACCCTAATGAAACCTGAAAACAAGTGACAAATAAAGCATTTTTCTCAAGGCCAAACTATATACTCATAGGAATAAATATCTCCCGTAAGTTTGATTTGGGTTTTTTTCAGTGAGAAACATATTCACTGTCTTAACAGAAAGTTTAAGAGAGAATTACTACATGACATGAAAGGTATATGGCTCAATGTAATGTCATAGAAATATAATTCCCTCAAGTTTTGTTCTTGGCAACTTATTTAACACATAAGCATCAGTCTGGGTGGAGGAAAGACAATGCACTTGCATCAGAAAATTCATCTGCAATGAAATTCCTTTCTGTTCCACAGGACTGTCACCATTAAGAAGTCAATTTTCAGACCCCATATAGTGACTTTGAGAGTGGCACTCGAGGACCTGCTGATATAAAACCTATCATTATCAGGTCAATCATTTCCCAAAGCAGGAACAGATATTCAACATTATTTTCTCAGATAAATGAATAGTCTTCATTGCAGCTCTTCTCCTTGTTGGCAATTTCAGTGAAGAGGCCAAGAGGTGAATAGCCTGCAGAACT
The DNA here is from genome assembly GCA_013389865.1 of Piaya cayana. Classification (NCBI taxonomy): domain Eukaryota; kingdom Metazoa; phylum Chordata; class Aves; order Cuculiformes; family Coccyzidae; genus Piaya; species Piaya cayana. The sequence continues at coordinate 1,808 of WAAB01003578.1, read as the reverse complement.
TGTTCTCTTTTTTTCATGCCTGAGGTTGACTTTTTTAAGTTAAAGACCTTTTGGAGAAAGTTTGCCCTCTCATAGCATTTTTGCAAAAAGTGGTCATGTATGAGAATTTCGAGCAACCAGCAACACCCATTGCTAAAGGGCAGGAGCTAACCAGGGAAAGGTCATTCCAATTCACAAAGGGCTTTGATATTTCAGAATAGCTGACTTCGTTATGAACTGAAGGAGAACCTCACATTTCATATTCTTTGTGTAAAACAAAAAATGTCATGGTCCTTGGGAAACCCACCAGAAAAACCTTCCTGAAGGTATTGGATACTGGAAGTTCTTGGGAGGGTGGCTGTACAGAGTTTCCACAAGCTTTCTGTTTTTCTTATCTTACACAATAAAATGGAAATCTATTTTGATGATTAGCAGCATGAGAAGGGGCCATGGCATTTAGGAATTGAATCATAGCATCAAAGAATCAAAGAATCAAAGAATCAAAGAATCAAAGAATCATCGAATCATCGAATCATCGAATCATCGAATCATTGAATCATCGAATCAGAATAGTTTGAGTTGAAAGGGACCTTAAAGATCATCTAATTCTAACAGTACTTCCCGCCAGATCAGGCTGCTCAAGACCCTACCCAACCTGGACTTGAAATTTACAGGGATGGGGCATCCACAACTTCCATGGGCAACCTGTTCCTGTACCTCATCATCCTCATTGTGAAGAATTTCCATCTAATGCCTAGTCTATATCTCTCCCATTTTTAATGGAAACCAACACATTTAAGAGTCATCACAAAACATACGTATTTCTGAGAAATGTCACCTCTGGAGTGAATAACATCCAAAGCAGTTTTCAATAAGAAATACTGATGCTGGAGCACTTGTAGAGGTCAGGTAATTTTTGTTTGGTTGTTTTTTTGTTTGTTTGTGTCTACTATATTTTAGCTTCTTAAACAAATTTAGGAGCCACATGAGGTACAGGGACACAGCTTTAATAGTTCTTTCATTCTCTTGTATATCAATCAGCTAACACATCTATTAAATTTTTAAGGCACTTCACACAAACTAAGACTTTTATTTTAGATTCTAGATAACAGATCATTAAATGTTCCACATGCAGACTTGATCCATGTCCTGCATGAAAACCCCTGTGGAGGCCTCTTTGTAGCTTTCATATCCCTCTGATAAAGGCTGGACATTCATTAATTGAGAATTGCCCTATTTATCTCTCTGCTGTGGTTTTACCCTACCAAATCAAGACTTCCCACCTTCCCTTCTGTACTCTTTAAATAGCTGCATCAAGACCTCATTCTGTGAAAGAAGAAAAGACGTCTGTTTCTGCTGAACACTTCTTTAAAAAGTCCTGTTCTAAATAAACGTAATCCACCACACAACTATGTGATTTATACTTTTCTCCTACGCAGATATGTTGATCCAGGTACACAATGCAGACTAAGATCCCTTTGGGAATGAATTTACCTTATGAATCTTCCTCTTCAAATTCTGTTTCCCATTAGAATGAGTGTCTTGTTTTTATGCTTCATTCTCTGTCACATTTTGCTGTCCTCTCACTTGGTTTCCATGCATCAAATAGTTTTACCTTATTCTTCTAAATGTTTTTAAAAAACCCAAAAGCTTTATTACCGGGAACCCTTCAACTAACTCTAGTAAGTAAAAAGACTATACCAGAAAAATCTGTGTGGTAGAAAATAAAATGTCAGGTAATATTGAACACAGGTTAGAACTAAACTTGCAACCCTGTAAGTTATTACGTGCCAAATGTTACAATTTGATTTTGAGTCATAGAATCATAG
>WAAB01003567.1:2188-25005 GCA_013389865.1 Piaya cayana | reverse complement strand
GAGAGGGAATGGCCTCAAGCTCCACCAGGGGAGATTTAGGCTGGACATCAGGAGGAAGTTTTTCACAGAAAGGGTCATAGGGCACTGTCAGAGGCTGCCCAGGGAGGGGGTTGAGTCCCCTTCCCTGGAGGGGTTTAAGGGCCGGGTGGACGAGGTGCTGAGGGACATGGGTTAGTGATTGATGGGAATGGTTGGAGTCGATGATCCGGTGGGTCTCTTTCAACGTGGTGATTCTATGATTCCCTCAAATAAACCATGTGCTATAGGAAAGGACAGACTAAAAGGGGAGTTGGCAAGAAGAGATGGTGCATGATCAAAATCCGTTTGCAAACCAAAAAAAATGAACAACTGACCTTTCTCAAATATCTTGGGGTCCAGGAAGAGCTCGTGCTCAGATGTTTGAGATCCTTTAGAAAAAGAAGAAAAAGAAGAAAATCTTATGACAGCTTACGTAACTAATATAAAATACGTCAAACACCAAAAAAATTGTGTATTATGTTATAATACTAACAAATGACGCATTTCTCCTCCACTAAAGTTCTCCTAACAGCTTTCTACCTTGGTCATGCTGTTGTGGGAGAAAGAGAAATGCAGAACTAACCCATGTTTGCTTTTCCAGATGTGGCCATCCCTCCACGTTTATCTGAGTCATCTGTAGTCATCTGTATTTTGTTCATTTCTTCTCAGCTTGTTCCACTTTTACTACATGAAATGATCACTATCCAACCCACTCTAACCTGCATCATCCTGAAAGAATCCACCATAAAAAAGCCCAACAGGGCTTTTTTTTCCAAAACCATCACATACCACCATGAGAGTGTGTTTTGTCTTTCTCCTCATCTTCTGCAATCATTTCTGCCATCTGAATGAGATCAGCCTCGAATGGATTTGGGGGAATCTTCTCCTTGATATCCTGAATAGTTTCAATAATCTTATCGGCGTTATCCAGGGTAGTCGGGAAGAGCATGGGAACTGGTACCTATGGAACACGTGGGAAATGAGTATTAGAGGACGCCTGAGGGTGAAGGGAAACAGCAGATATAGAAGGGAGATTCTTCCTATTTAATCCTACGTATATTTTAGGACTTCTACATTTCATTTCAAAATAACTCCAGACTAGACAGCTTGATTCAAATCAGAATAATCCTACAAACTGTTAGCTTGGTGCAGTGAAGCTTAAGCAAACATGACATGATAAGGAAGCAAATGGCTTCAAGGATTCCAAACACCGTTTGCACGACTGGTCTCCAACCCCAACGCCAGCGCCCTGTGTCCCGTTCAGAAATGAGACTGCGAACCACTATTCTAGTGAGCTGAGGTTCAACTTACAGGAACAGGCATCCCAAGCGGAACTGGTGTGTATTGAGTGTAGAGGTGAAGGGGCACGGGCACAAACACTGGGACGGGAACAGGTACCACGACGATCCGGGGCTGAACTATTTCTTCTTCTTCTTCTTCTGTTATACCAAAACAAAACAGAAATCGTGTAATTGTTTAATACAACCGTCCAGTACATTCCAGAGCGTGCACGATAATAGTTTGGCCTTCGGCTTGTGGCTCTGTGCACTGTGTCTTGGTTCAATAAAATTCTCTCACAACTCACTACAAGATCGTTAAGAAGATAACGTTAAAAGAACCCAATTACAATCATCCCACTTAATTTTCTGAGAGAGGTTTACAGCAAGGTTACATACCCTGAGCTCCTTCTACAGTAACAATGATGAAATAAAGACTCCTCAATGGCAACCTGGACTACATAACAGCCTTAGAAGGTGTTTCTGTTTCCTTCTAGACATGTCCCAGAGGGAGCTTGGAGCAAATACAAATCTAATCAAATGATCTTGGAAGTAGGAACTTAATTTTCAGATTCTAAGTATCTGTATCTGATAACTAACGGGAAGCGAGAGTCGCAATAATCTTTGGAAGATCGGGGACTTTATTAGAACGAGTGTGTTCTAGTGGCTTGTGCTGCGAGAGCTAAGAATTCACTAGTTCTGTCCTCAGGAAAACAAGTTTTCCCCGTAGCCTTTTGTACGTCACAACCATTGCACTTCATTCTCCACAATTAATCACCTAACCTAAAGACAAATTAAAGCAAACCTCCAGCACACACAAAGCTTTATGGATTTTAAAGAACAGCAGATGTTCCACACCAGTAAGGAAAATACCCTACAGCAACCTGGAACCTATTTAAGGCTTTGAGATATATTAAGAAATATCCTCCGTTACATAAATCACACTTCACTCTCTCAAGCACAACATGGATGTTTGTAGAAGGGGCAGGTGAGCTGCATACCTGTCTGGCATTCCTTGTTTTGCGTGTGAGGTTTGCACGAGGTGGCCTTGGTCTGCGTGATAGGCTTGCACAGCAGCGCTTTGTTCTTCAGCAGCCGAGGTGGTTGTGATGGTGGCAGCTTTAGGGCATCGGTCTGAGTACTGGCCTGTTCGGAAAGACACAGACGAGCACAGAGTCAGTGTTGGTTTGAACGGTATCGTAGGATGAGAGTTTATTTTCTGTTATGAATGGTTGAACAATTTGAAACTCGTCTCACCAACAGAAATAATCTGATCAAGACTATTGCAAAACCCTCTAACTAACATGTTGGCTACTTCCTGGTCTTCACCCCGATTTATTTTCATCATCAAGAGGTTTTTTTTATTTTATGTGAACAGTGCAGTGAACAGATCTGCAAGAACGCTTGGTTTCTGCAGTCAAATAACCTCTATATAAACTGTTGACCTTGGTATCTTACTGATGGCAAAGATATAAAAAGGAGTTAAAAGATACTTTTCAGAGACTAAAAGTCCGGCTGATACAGACACGCAAAAACCTCAGTAAACTGATGGGAAACCACTGAAAAGCAAAAAACTGAACACAAATGGTGCAGTTATTGGTATCTTGATCCCACACAGACTGACGACTCGTGCTTGTAGTGATTTCACATCCTGCTAACTGTGATTTTCAGTCATACATTCAAATCACATGATCTGTTTCATTAAGGAAAATTCATGCTCTAATCCATCCATTTCACAGAAAGGGTCACTGGGTAGTGTCAGAGGCTGCCCAGGGAGGGGGTTGAGTCACCTTCCCTGGAGGTGTTTAAGGGACGGGTAGACAAGGTCCTGAGGGACATAGTTTTAGTGTTTGATCGGAATGGTTGGACTTGATGATCCAGTGGGTCTCTTCCAACCTGGTGATTCTATGATTCTATGATTCTATAATTCTATGATTCTATGATTCTAAGAACTTGGTCATGTCAGACCCAGCAGTCACACGTGTCCCCTCCTCCTCCCAAGCCTGTTCTTTTGACATCACATCCCACGCAAAAGGTAGAGAGGCCACCCATAAATCGCTTGAGAACTCCAGCTGTCTCAAGAGCTATGATTTGACAAGCTTTTTCTTAAAGCATCTAACAATCCACATTGCAGTGGACGCAAAAAGATTTTTCTACCATAAAATCTCTATCCATTTCAAAAGTAAAAAAAACTGGATGAATTTTAAATCCCTAGCACAACACAGGTACAAAGTGATGGTGCAAAATTCTTGGATAGTTGTTACTGATACAGTCGGGGTGAAAGTGAGAAAAAGACTCTCATAACACTTACGTCTCCGATTATTTTTGCTGTCACAGTAGGGACTGCGCCTGTGAAAACATAGAACAGCTTGTGTGCTTATCATCAAGGACTACAACCCACCCTGTTCCATGGTCAAGACAACGAAATTCATATTAAGCCTAATTCCCTGGTGCGTGCACATAAATTTAAGTCATTTATACCCAGGTAGGAAGGAGAAAACTGTAACCATCTGCACTGATGTGAAGCATCATGAAGGAGGGGGTGTTGTTCTCAGTGGGAAAATTCCCTGAACAGGTATAAATGTTCAGGAAGAGCAAACTGAAAGTACAGGTATCACCTTCAGCAGTCTTACCCTGTAAAACGTTGTTGGAGTTCACGGTAGGCTGGGCAGCGGGGGTGCTTGCGAGGGACACCACGTTTGCGATGACAGGGGTCGAGTCCTTCCTCAAAGAAGGGGGGCCCGATGAGGATGCTGGTGCCGTGGAGGGGTTTGCTGAAGAGGGCAAAACAGGAGAAAATAAGCAGTGAGATCATGTTATAAACCAGCATTCCTGAAGCAACACCCACCCCTCAGGGTTGTTGCGCCCCAAGTGCAGGACCCGCCATTTGGCCGCGTTAAACCTGATGCCGTTAGACTCAGCCCATGGATCCAGCCTGTTCAGATCCCTTTGCAGAGCCGCCCGACCCTCCAGCAGATCCACACTTCCACCCAGCTTAGTGTCACCTGCAAACTTGCCAAGGGTGCACTCTTTAACACGTCTTCAGCAGATAACAGGACATTTTAACCCATTAAACGGAGCTTCGTTTTAAGAAAGCGATTGAAAAGTCAGTGCTTGTGTTTTGTCTTCTTTAAAACCACAATCTAGACTTGGCGTATAAAACAATCCCACTTCAGACCTGTAGAAGTCTGAAATCGTCAGAAGTAAGAGAGATCTAAACCTGAGCCCAGTGGTCAAGGCCCCAGTATGGAAAGTATCTCAAAAAATCTCACTGAATTGAGTTTCCAAATGAACGTTCGCGTCGCTACGATGCACACAGAAAGATAATGAGATTTCCAGGTGGTTTTTACCTGCGTTGTTGGGCGGTGGAGGGTCAGAAACAATTTGCTGCTTACAGAACAGCAGGATACAAAGCAGGTTGCAGAAATGCTTCATCTCCCCGTGCCACTTAATCGACTCGCTGAGTTTCCCTTGTCTCTTACAACCATCACACTTGGCCATCTAGGAAAAAAAAAAGAGCAAGGGAGGAATTAAACACGCTTGTAAACGAGCCTTCTGCTGAGACGTTTGTATTTTAGAGGATGCTTACGGGAGGACACAGCTCACCTGGTAGAACAAAACCGTGAATTTCGACATGCACTCCTCGGAGCAGAATTCCTCTGTTTTCCCCCCAAAGTGGTTCTGGACCAGCCTGGGGGAAGCCTGCAGACAGTAGCTGCACACCTTGCAGTAGTTTCCCCAGCGCTTCGACAAGTCGTGTTTATAGAGCAGCTTACAACCTAAAAGAAAAGAGCAAAAAACCCTCAAAATTATCTCTCAATATCAAAACGACGTTGGCTCAGCGCTTCTAATTCTCGGATTCAGTCACGTCTCTAATAATTCGTTCTAACATACGCTTAAAATGTCAAGTGTGCACAAAGCTCCGTGCTTCTAAACCTAAAAAGATCACGTTTCTGTTAGCACTCTGAATAATTTCAAGGCAAAACAACTCTGACTCGATTTGTCTCAGACGCGGCCTCGGCCCTTCCTACCTTCACTACAGAAAGTCTTATCCACGCCCGAGAACCGCACGGTCTCCTTGATGATCTTCTCGATCCTGCAGTACTCGCACAAGGCCATCACGCTGCTCCTCTTCTTGTATTCGTCGCAGCAGGTCTTCCCACAGAACTGGAACATTTTACCCTGCAACGCAGTCAGAACGCTTTGGCTCCGATGTTTCACGTGCCAGATAATACATTCTAATAGTTAATAAAAACGCAGAAGCATAATTACGCCCCTGGACACCGACAGACAGCACTAACGAAGAAGTCTCCCCCATTTAGCTTTATAATAGAAAGGAGAACTTTCTGCAGAAAGCCCTCACCAATTTGATTTGTCCTGGAATTAAAAGAATCGTCTCTGGGAATAAGAATCAGGAATGAGCTTATCTAGCCAGCCAATCACGGACTTTAGGTTTTTTGGAGGGTCTTTTTCCTCTGTCTTTAAGATCAAAGAGCTATTATCAGTATTCATTTTGATAATGGACAAGTGATTCCAAATTCCTCCACAGCAGGACAGAGTAAGCAAGGAAGCAGCACTGAGAGAACGTTACATATGAACTACAATTTCTTGGGCTTCTGCTGGGGAAAAAAGAGCTTGAAACGCCTCTGGACTCGGCAGTGGTGAGACCGCTCCTCAAATCCTGGGGTCTGTTCTGGGGCCCTCACCACGAGAAGGATGTCGAGGTTCTGGAGCGAGTCCAGAGAAGAACAACGAAGCTGGGGAAGGGGCTGGAGAAGAAGAGGAGCAGCTGAGAGAGCTGGGNCATGGGTTAGTGATTGATGGGAATGGTTGGACTCGATGATCCGGTGAGTCTCTTCCAACCTGGTGATTCTACGATTCTATTCGAAGCTTTATTACCTTGTAGTGCAGCAGCTCTGGTTTGGTGGCAAACAACCTGTTGCAGTTCTGACACCTGAGTTTTACAACAGGGCGGGCAAAAGTGACTTGCTGGGTCTGGGCCGCCAGTCTCTGCAGGTCGGCGGCGGCAGAACTGTTCATGGCGCTGGGGGACACGGAGGAGGTGGTGCCGCTGGCCGATACCGTTGCCCCCGAGGGAATGCTGACAATGACTTGGCCTTGCGACAGAGGCACCACTGAGGAGTTCGTTCCCGCGGGCTTGTTGAACAAATTCTGCAGGAAAGCAAACGGAGGAAGAGGCTTTATTTACAATATTTACCTATTTTCTGAGACACCCTAGATATTTACAGCATTTATTGCTCTATGAATTCAGCTAGGGAGAGGCGTCACACCTGAAAAGCTGCCACGCAAGTGTAGCTGCAAAAATTGCGAATGCTCCCGTCTGACATAGCCAAGTGATACTGAGGGTTGGAGGAAGTTTTACAGCTGTTGCACTGAACTTGAACACCTGAGGGTGAAACAGAGAAGAAAACGTCATTTATGCCACATCCAGTAGATGTTACGATTAGATAATTCTGCACCGCGCACACAAAACCAGAGGATCTGAGTGGCAAGAGAAGCACAAGACGGTTTTTACAGAGGCAGAAGCAGACACTGCAGCTGCCTGCCAGAGCCTTTAATGCATCTCCCAGCATCCCTAGGATGTCAGCAAGCATTTCTCTATTTCACAAGAAATATAGCGGAGAATATGTCTCCCCCACTCAACACATTAGGCCGAGGCAAGCAAGCTAATCACCCCGGAGAACAGGGGCAGAACGGCCTCTCAGCAGCTGGGAAACCCACCGGCTGCATTTGCAAGAGGAGAAAATAGATGAAGGTTCATCGCTGTGTTTAATCTCTCTAAAAAACAAAGCAGAAATGGCTGCACTGTCACTGTCAGGTTTATCTGTGGTAGAAAGTTCTTACGTTCCCAGCTCAGCATCACTTTTTAAAAAACGAGCTGCTTCCCATCTCCTCAAAAACAAACCAGCCATAACTTCCATAGATTTCATAGAAATTGTGCTGCTAAAGAAGTAAAAGGACAAGCTTACCTGCAGCAGTAACCATTTTCACTCTATACGCCGACAAGCAGTTAACAGAGCAAAACAGCTCAGTTTTTCCCACGTTATTGGTGCTCTCCATCATCTCGGCTGACGATCTCAACGTTTTACACAGGGTGCAAGGTGTAATTTTGGCTGACTTCTGTGGAAACACGGAAATCCATCAACCACGGGAAACGAAGGATTTTTTACTAACCTGGAAACGAGTCACTAGCCTATAAAAGCGATTGCCAGTGCACTCGGAGCAGCGCTTGCTTTGCAGCTGGGTTATTTAACACACACTGTTTAACAACACTAAGCTGGGTGGAAGTGTGGATCTGCTGGAGGGTCGGGAGGCTCTGCAAAGGGATCTGAACAGGCTGGATCCATGGGCTGAGACCAATGGGATGAGGTTTAACACAGCCAAATGGCGGGTCCTGCACTTGGGGCACAACAACCCTGAGCAGCTCCAGACTGGGAGAAGTCTGTCTAGAAAGCTGCCAGGAGGAGAGGGACCTGGGGGTGTTGGTTGACAGTGACTGAACATGAACCAGCAGTGGCCCAGGTGGCCAAGAAGGCCAATGGCATCTTGGCTTGGATCAGACACAGCGTGACCAGCAGGTCCAGGGAGGTTATTCTTCCTCTGTACNCTTCTCCCAAGGGACAGGGGACAGGACGAGAGGGAATGGCCTCAAGCTCCTCCAGGGGAGAGTTAGGCTAGAGATTAGGAGGAAATTTTTCATGGAAAAGGTCATTGGGCATTGGAATAGGCTGCCCAGGGAGGTGGTTGATTCCCCTTCCCTGGAGGGGTTTAAGGCACGAGTAGACGAGGTGCTGAGGGACATGGGTTGGTGTTTGATAGGAATGGTTGGACTCGATGATCCAATGGGTCTCTTCCAACTTCGCGACTCTATGATTCTATGATTCCTATCGAGTACTTTCTCTCAGCCAACTGCGACTGTTTTGCTGAGAAACAATATTTTGCTTACAAATTTTAGTACGTAAGCTGTGTATGCAAGCGATATTTCCATTTAAATACTAAATAATCCCAGATAAAAACAGAGAGAAGGTTCCTCTCTCACCCACAAAGCCCTCAAACTATTTGTCAGGCTGTATCTGACAAACATTCAGACTGAATCCAACAAATGAGTTGAACGCCGCTTCAAAATCCATAAAATACAGACCTAAAAGCTGTGAACACACTGTATTTTCAGGAAGAAAATAGACATCTAGAAGGTTTTGACGTGAGGTGCAAGAGCGGCATGAAATTCCTCTCCTTGCCAGCTCGCGTAATTTAATTTTCAGATTTGTTTCAGAGGATGACTAATGTCATAGGTAATTTTCTGGATGAAATATTTTTCTCAGATCTTTTTTTTTAAATTTCATTAGGCATTTCTTGGCCTAAGTGGCCTGAATAACGGGGCAGCAGAGACGAATTGCAAAACGAAGTTACGCTCCCTTCTCAGAGGGCAATTTTTCCCGAGGTGATCGCATTAAAATAAGCCAGTCAAAAATAATTCGGCCATTAAAATAAATTAAGGCCCTCTGAACCGCTCGGCTCTTTTTAAGAGGCTCCACTACAACAAAAATTGAAAATATTAAAAATTGGATGCTGAAATTACCGACTAATAATTACTTTTCCTCTCCGCTTCATTCAAAGGCTACAATTTAATAGAGAAACAGGGAGCATCGCGAACGCTGAGTAAATTCAGAGCGGATCACTGCTCAGCAGTCCCAGTGTGTCTCCTCTCACACTGGAAGAGTCTGGTGGCCAGTTGAGCAGTAAAAGCAGCAGAGAAACACGACTGGGTAAAGATCAAGCAGCAAACGGCAAAAGGAGTTAACCTAGACCAAGATAGCAACTGAAATAATCAACGAATAGATCGGATGCTTCTTAAACACTCAAAATGTGATCAAATATACCTGCTTGTACGCCGTCACGCAGGCTGAGCTGCAGAACTTTTTGGACTGCCCCTCTATTTGAAGCACGTGGCACTGACCCGAGCCGCTGTAGCAGTACCCGCCGCAGCTCTCACAGCAGTTCATGGTCAGGTTGTTGGCCGAGCGGAACTTGGAGAAGCAGGCGTCGCTGCACAGCTTGTGCACCACGTTCTGGTAATTCACTTCGTGTCTGATCTGGAGCCAAAGGAAGAACAGGGAATGAGAATAGAAGGGGTGGCAGAAGGGGTTTGGTTGGAGAAGATCTTTAAGATCATTGAGTCCAAGAATCATAGAATTCTATGATTCTATGATCAATCATAGAATACTTGGGGTTGGAAGGGACCTTAAAGATTTGTTGCAACCCTTGGCCATGGGTAGGGACACCTCCCACTGGATCAGGGGCTCCAAGCCCCATCCAACCTGGCCTTGAACCCCTCCAGGGATGGGGCAGCCACAGCTTCCCTGGACAACCTCTTCCAGGGCCTCATTACTCTCATCACAAATAAATTCCTCCTTCTGTCCAGTCTAAATCTGCTCCTCTCCAGTTCATCCCCGTTCCCTGACATCCTATCACTCCAAACCTTTGTGAACAGCCCCTCCCCAGCTTTCTTGTAGCCCCTTCAGGCACTGGAAGGTTGCTGGAAGGTCTCCTCAGAGCCTTCTCCTCTCCAGGCTGAACAACCCCAACTCTCTCAGCCTGTACGGGAGGTTCTCCAGCCCTCAGATCACCTTTGTTGCCCTCCTCTCGCGTGCACGTTCATCTCTGACACAGGAAAATTGTCCTGATTGAAAGGAAAACCAACTGAAAAAGGCGACTCTACATACCACCGCGTTCTTCTGGCACATGCTGCACTTGGTGGAGATGCTGTTAGTGTGAATAGTGACAACAGGTTTCCTTTTCAGCTCATACGTGGAAAGACAATACTGGCTGCAGAAATCCTTGCTGGAGGTCGTATTGTCAAACTGGGCAGTGATGACGTCCTTTGGATTTAGAATGTCTCTACGGAAAGGAGGAAAAGAAACAAACAAAGAATTAACGCTGGCTTCGTGTCAGCTCGCCGTCCTTTCTCTTTCTGCAGACTAAACAGAAGAGGGTGGAATCATTCACTTTAAAGCTTTTCTTTTTGCTGGTCCAAGTGCCTGATTTCATCTTCCTTCTATTGGGGAAAAGAGTAAAAAAGTACAATTCTCAAGTCAATCTTTTGTGAAATGTTTTGTACCTGGACTTAGAAGAGGCTCACAAATGGATCAGGTTTTATCATTAATTTTTTTTCATAAGGAACTGGGAACAAGTAACAATTTCGCTGTCTTTACTANCTTTTCTTTTTGCTGGTCCAAGTGACTGATTTAATTTTCCTTCTCCTATTGGGGAAAATAGTAAAAAAAGTACAATTCCCAAGTCAATCTTTTGTGAAATATTTTGTACCTGGACTTAGAAGAGGCTCACAAATGTAAACTTTATCATTAAATTTTTTCAAAAGAAACTGGGAACACGTAACCATTTTCCAGTCTTTACTAAAAAAAAAGTATTAGAAAGCAGGATATGTGGGATAATTCCCTTCAGCAATGAAAACAGGAATCATGACAGGGTAGGAGAAAAAAGGGGAAAAGGGAAGGTCACGATTTCTAGCTCAGCTCAAAGCACTCCGATGGCAACTTTCCACCTCTTCTCTGCCACCTGTAGTTCTGTTTATGTGCTGCTGGCTTTAACAAACTGATTTTCTCCTTTATTTCTTCTCTCTTTTGAAAAGTTTCAAAGCCTTTAAGTTGAAAAAAAAAAATAGGAGGAAACACTTAGGTGGTTTTCTTGGTTGGAAGGATGCCTCCTTCTCGGTCCTCTTGTCGGGGGGAAACCATTTTTCAACAGAATAAACACAATTTACAGCCAAGATCGCTCGATTTTACTACAAGGACTTTTCAAACGGAGACAGCGCGTGGAAAGAATAATTAATTGGAGCCTCAAGTTTAAGCTCAGCTGACCTTGTAAAACCGAGAGTAATAAATTTGTTGTTGGAGAAACGATGAACAAAGCAGCGTTCCCTCCGTAAAGTGACTTTCGTAACTAACACATGCGAAAAATTCTCCTTCTATAAATGGATCACGGCGCAATCAAGTCTGTAAAATTATTTCTCTGCCCCAAGTTAACGGCACGGCAATATGACATGTTAAAGTCAGCCCCAAAGGCCTCCTTTTGCCAAAAATTTAAATAATTAAAATGGTTTTTTATGGCTGAAGATTCAGGCCTGTGTTTCTGTTTCCAACAGGACTGTGGAAAACACAGACCTTCTCTAAAAAACCTTGATTTCCACACTCAGCTGAGGCAGAAAACAAGTTTGGGTCCTCCTGAAACCCCCACTACCTAAAAAAAAAAGAATTCTTAATCTATTTAATCTCTCCACAATGATACATTTTTGAAGAGCTATGGAAACCTAAGCTCTCAGAGTGGAGCCAGGCTGGAAGGTTAATTCTTTTTTTTTTAGAATCCAAAGAAATATCCTGCCTCAAAGATATCCATTTATCCACGGTTTATTTCGCTTTAGGGAGCCAATAAATCTATTTTCACCTAGAAAAAAAAATACATAAAATATCTTTTGAAAGCTTAACCTTGTTTTGAGAGCGCAACATTTTACAATGGGAGGAAAAAAGCAGAACGTCCTGAAACGCTGTTTTTCACATGTGGCTTGTTTAAATAGTAAAAAAAAATAAAAGACAACTTGCAGACTTCGCAACGGGGGTTTTTAAATCTGTGTGTATGCAAAATCCAATTAATGAAATGGAACTGAAAGCAGACAGACTAATTAACAGCGTGAGCCACGACGTTTTGAAGGGAAGCACAACGTAAGTGGGCGCTCCAGAAGCAGCACGTGCTATAAAAAAGGGAGCGGAAATTCATTATTCGCTTGAATATTGAGTGTTACGGGCACAAATGAAACCCCCGTCCTACTTTGAGCAGCTCGAGCAGGTTTTCTTGGTAGAAGCTGGTGGGCGAGAGGCTGGGACGGTGTATCCGGTGAGGCACAGTGTGGAGCAGAAGAGCTGGGTCGAGCCTTTCCTCTGGTACGCGGTTTGCCCCTTCTGCAGGATTTTTTTACAGCCGGAGCAGGAAACCTGAACGGCCGTGGCTGGAACCGAAGGAAGCATTTTGCTCATGCCAGAGGACGCCACAGCAGGCTGGAAACCTGACGACAGCTGTGGAGCTAAAAAAAGAAAAGAAAAAAAAAAAAACCAGAGAGAGAAAACATAGAGTAACTGTTATGTACGCGTTGCAGACAACTCGCTTGTGTGCAGGGGCGAGCACAAAGCTTTAGTTGGGGCCTAAGGGGGAGTTAAATCGCAGACAAACTCTCTGTAAGTACATGCCCTGCGCTGATTTTCTGCATATGAGATTATTTGAGCTGCTCTTCACACCCCGAATGGGCTTTTAACAGCCCTCTCGCACTCCGTTTTCCTCTGCTTCAAAAATAAAATTATTTTAGGAACTCCGGGTTTCATCATCTCTAAAATAAATGAGGTTCTTTTACCCTGCTGGGGGCAGACAGAGCAAATAAAACGCAGGATAACCTGCCAGGCTATTGGTGACATATCAGAGTGAAATAAAAGTTCTTGCCTATTCCTTACCAAGAGGACTGCCACTGACTGAAAATACCGCACTGATTTTCAGCTCCCCTTCCTGAGATTTTGGCTGTTGGCCGTACTCCTAAAACAGAGGGAAAGGAAAAGGAGAACAAACACACACATGTAATAACAGGTTACACGATTTGCGTTCTTCCACAAAGCCGCGGCGAGTCTTTAAGGCAGAGCGAGTCTCCTAAGGCTGCTCCAAGGGCTGGATTTGTGGATGTTGGTGTACGAGCAGCACACAGAACCTGCTCAGAGGCTCGTGGCCAACTGCCTCGGGTGTCGTGTAGGAGTGGAAAAGGGCAGCCCCCTGGTGCATTCCCCTTTCCAGCTGTTCTCCAAGACAGTTCAGAGTTCAGCCAGCCAGAGCTCAACGGCGATCTCCGTTTTCCACTCACACACGCTTTCCATCCAGAAACGCTTTGCGGTCCTCGACCCTGTTCTGTGAAACGAGCCCTTTCCCAGATGACGATAATGAAATAGAGACGAGGACCTGGATGTGGGAAGCGTTCTGTACTTAACCAGGAGCAAAGCACCTTGGAGCAGCCAGAGGCGAAACTTTGCAGCAGCAGAGAGCCAAACCCTCATAGAATCACAGAATCACAGAATCACCAGGTTGGAAGAGACCCACCGGATCATCGAGTCCAACCATTCCTATCAAAATTCAGTCCCTGCTCAGCCTGGCTCCAGCGAGAGAGGAATCACCTCACGCTTCCTACAGGATGAGAAAACCCCTGCAGGCGCTCGCGTGTGGAATAGCTGATGCTGACGTGCCGTAAATTACGAGCTCGCTCCACAGCCGCTATTCATATCCTGACACCACGCTCGGCGGCCGTGCTCCCCCTAGAAAGCTGAGCCATAAAGCAGCTTGTAACGCTCCACGTGGAAAGCGTAACAGGCTGAAAAATCATAATCTCTTGGAACGAGAGAGACGATAAGATTTAACCTACTTACAGCCGTCTGAGAGGACTGCAGGCATGATGTCATGTTATGACTGAGCTGAATTCACAGTTGCCTGGCTGCAAGGCAGCTCGAAACCACTCAGCAAAATCAAGCGCTCGCTTCTCCGTGGCAGCGAGCTGCTCCCTTGGCTTAAGCCGTCTCCTAAAATCACACGCTGACATCCACATTATAGATGCTGAACCTTAATCCTTCTCTTACTCTGCGAGGAAATTACACGTTTCTGCTCTAGGACAATCAAACTGTTTCTCACAGGTCTCCCAGGAGAGCAGGCGACGGGGTTTTGTTCATCACGTGAACCACCAGATGTGGAAAAACATCTCAAGTTAGAGGAGCTTACAAGCTGCGTACGGGCACGCTGTGATGATGGGGTTTAAAGCACCAAGGGTATTCTACACATCGCAATTTAGAAACTACTTATTTGCAGAAATACAGGTTTTTTTAAGCACTGGAACTGCAGTTTTACCCTTAGTCAACACTAGAAAGAGAAATGGAGGCGAATCCTGACATCAACTGTGCACGATCAAGCATATTTCGCAGCAGCGTAAAAGAGCTGAGAACCAAGATCCTTCAGCTCCAACTATTGGTCGCAGCAAGAAATGCTCTTATCTTTCAGGATTTATGGGAAAAAAACCAAAAACCAAATCAACCCACAAATTCCAATCTAAAAGCAAAACAAGATGAACTTCGATCCTCTCTCAGATTTTTCCAGCATCAGGCAGAGTTGATAATTACAGGATTTTACTCCAGGAATTAGTATTTCGAACAACAGAATATTTAACATATAAAGTCTTCGCTTCTACTTAATGATTGGATCTTTGATAACCACAGACATCTCGCACTGATTTCCACACAAATCCGCACGGCAGGTGCCACCTTGGGGAAGGCAGAGGAGCAGATTGAACCACCCTACACATGGTCTGACATCCTACGCTCTTCAGGAAAAATGAAACCGAACAACCTGATGGACACTGAATAAATGAGAAGCGCAGGGAAATCTGAATAGCTCCAAATACTCAAGTTTACTACTTGATTTTGTAAGAGTATCATGGGAAAAGAAGAAAAAATGTTGGGAAGACGGGCCCAGAGAGGAGAGGAGGTTGAGCAGAACGATGCTAGAGAAACTACCCCTGCACACGGCGGCTCAGACTGTCTCCCTGCTGCAAATACTGAACTGTTCTACCTGTATCTATCTCAAATGGAAAGTCACATGCTTAAACTGACCTCGCTGACAAGTACGGATTTACATATTGTGCTAAAGGAAGACCCCTAAGCGTTCGTTTAAATCAAAAAACTACAATGAATCTTTAAAAGGGGAACAGCAGGAGCAGCAGCGTCTAACTAAACAGCTCTAACAGGGGCTACTCGCAAAAATTTTCAGTAAAACGTGATCTGCATTTGATGTCCCAGTGAGACTGAGTTGAGATCAAGTGTTGACATCGGCACACAGATTAAATAAAAGTTTTACAGCACTTGGCTTTGTCTCTCGACTGAAAAGCAAAATATTTGCAGTGACATGTTAACATGCCATCAAAAAGCCGGGGGGTTGCGTTTCATGGCAGTATAAAAGGGGAAAATCCTTCTACTAAACTGCGTTGAACTTTGAGTTAAAATTTTGGGCAACGAACCAAATAAACTGCTGAATCTACGTCCAGCTTGTGCGGTCAGCTGGTCAGACCAAAATGAGAAATGCGGTGGGCAACTTACCTTGGAATTATCAGGTTCATCTTTAATTTTGTCTAACAGCCCCTGCTGGGGGGCCATAGCTTTATCATATTCGTCATCCAAAGGCTCCTCCTTAATTCTAATATTTGGTGCAAAGGGATTCCCCAGCTCTGGTCCAATAGATTCCTTACTAGAAAATAGGTAGCTAGACTCCTGAAACAATAATATGAAAAAGAATTCACCCTCCCGCATCTGCCGAGAGGAGCTGGGCAGCTGGCAAGGGGTGTTTCTGTTGCAGACCAAGAGAAATGGGGTCCTGCACCGCAGCGTCTGCTGTCCCTGCCTCCCTGCAGCCCCCTCGGTCATCCCACCCCTGATTCTTTCAACTTCTCAGGCCAAAGCGGGAGCCCCCCAGCTCTCTAAGTTGCTGTCGGGAGGGGTATCTGGCTGTCTGGGCACTGTCTCCTGTCCGTAGAGCTGTTCCCTGTCTCAGCTGGAGGAAAGGCAGCGGGTCAGATGGATGCACCCGGGGTCTAGATTTGGCTCGCCGGTCAGTCAGATCATGCTGAACATGAGAGAGTGGCTATCAAAGGAATCCTCTAATCCAAAGAGAGGGTCAGCAGCATTTTACAGAATTATATGCACTGTTTAAATAGTAAAGATGTCTACACGTCAGAAGATCGGTTTTCTTGACACTCAAATTTACACTCAAATACAAAAAAAAAAAAAAATAAAAAAATTTTGAATTATTCCAGTACATTGCTGCACTTGCAAAAGTGTTTGAAAGGTCCATAGCTTACCCTGAAGTTAGTTTCTGGAGTTTGTGGTGCTAACTGCGTCCGTAACGTTTCTTCTACTTGATTATGAACTGAGGAAAACACACACATTAAACAGAAATGAATAGAGATTCCAAAGCATTTCCCTTCAAACCTATCTAGTCGCCTCCTGATCCCCAGCCCCACAGCACCTCACAACTACAAAAACCTCCCTTCCTCCTCCCTGCAAATAAGATGATAATCCTTAAAGAGAATTGAATTTTTAATTATTATTCTATCATGGTGTTATTTTCCCCACTGCAAGAAAACAGTTGCAAAAATCCTGAGGTGAATTGTTCACTCAGGATTTTCTCCACCCCGGTGAGCTCTGACTCTGCCACGTTTCAACATCTGAATCAGAAAATACATTTAAATCAGAAAATCAGTTTTCCGAGCAACAGCTTTCATGCTTTTCTTTGCTTTTCTGGTCTTTTCCCTTTTCTCCTCTTCTCAGGAAATGATAAGATTATACTTTTTTAGCACGTATCTTTTCAAAAACACTGGATTTGCCTGGACACTGGATGCTGCCTATGAGCATTTACTGCTTCTGTCTCAATTACCAACTGCTCTACCTGAGGCTGCAGTTTTCAGCCACAATCTTATAACTGTGGGTATTCCAAATTTTCTAAAATATATCATTTGCAAAAATAGTCTTCAGCCGATTTCTACCTGAAGGGAAATGCAAAGAGCCACCTTTAACTCATCTTTGTTTTAAAAACATTTGTATTGTTCCTCTATCATTTGTCGAACCGGGAAGGACTAATTTTAAGACACAGTTACTGAACGTAAAAGGTTTAAATATCGGAATGGTAAGCAGGGAATCCAAACAAGCAGCCAGGAGGCTCTGACTCGTGCGATCCAGCCTGGTTAATCTGAACTGGTTAATCACAGAATGTCCTGAGCTGGAAGGACCCCACGAGGATCATCGAGTCCAACTCCTCTCCCTGCACGGGACTTTATTCCTGTTCTACTGTAACTCTCGGAGGCTGGGAAGTCAAAACCAAGGGTGTGAGCAGCAGGACTGCTGGTGACTGTCAGGCCCCCTCAAATCAGAAGTGGATTACAGACACCTTTGGCTCTCTCTGGACCAAGTCCAGCACACAAATATCTGAGGAATAAGGAGAGCAGCGTCCCAGGAGAAGCAGATCTGAAGTTATCCCCTGGCTGACTCCCTGCAGACACACCTATTTCCAGCAAGCCCTTCCGAGATGCTGCTATGAAACTCATCCTGCTTTAAATACATACAAATTAATGTGAAATTGGTACTTTGCTTGAAAAAAAAGCTTTCCTGGCCACCAAATCAACCTCAACTTCGCCATCCTTCTTCTTGAGGCGATCCAAAAATCTATAAAACCCAGTGAGAATAGACAAAAGGAAGCCTGAATGGTCACATAGCTCCGTTTAGCAAAGCACCACAACACGTACACTGAGGATGTGGAACAAGCTGTGCATGATGAGACCCCCTAACGCTGCCCCAGGTCCCTCTGCAAACCCCAAGCCCAGCACAGAGCTCACTGTGTTCTGGGGTTCTTGATATGCACATTCTCTTCAACCAGATGCTGTTTTAATTAACCAGCCCTACTGCTAATGTCTGTCTAGTTCCTCCTCTTGGCTGGGCAGCCAGGTCTCCGATGCCAACAGTTACCTGCTTTGTCAAGAAAACTGCTTTTCAATCTAGAATCCACATCCTTAGGGATTTTTTCCAACCGTTTTTCGCGTTCTTGAAAAAGTCCTTCTCTATTCTTGTCCTTCGCTGAAAAAGTCTCTTTGCCACTATCTCTTGTTATGCTAAAATCTTTTCGAGTCGTTTTAAATACCGGGCCCTGCTCAAACGGCGACGCGAGATCCTTCTGGATCGCATTCTGAAGCTGAATTTCTTTTTCGCTGTCCAGTTCCTGCTCCGTAACTCTCCTGCCTTCTTCCAGGTGCTCTTCATCGTGAAGAGCTGAAGAAAGAGCGTCCTTTGGAGCGAAATTCTGCTCGTCGTCGTTGTCGCTCCCAACAACAGGTATGCCTGCAAGATCCCCAGAGTTCAGGAAATAATCGTCATCGTCATCCAGCAGCGAGTTCTCGGATCCCGCTCGATTCTGTATTCCGTACGTTAGGCTGTCGAGGGCGGGGGCTAAGCTGTGGTCGGTGTCCTCAGACATCTCAGCGTCCAGGATTTCATCACCTAGAAGGGAGAAAAACCAGAGGATTCACCAACTTTATGTGTAACAAAGGACAAGGCTAAGTGCCCCTCGCTAATCTGCCTGATGCCTTGAAGCCTCATTGAGCCAACGTCGCTGATAAAACGCTGCTGAGATAAGAACTGACGCCCTGACCACACGGTGAAGCTGAACTGAACAAAACTAACCAACGAAAGAAAAAAAAAATCAACTTATCTCATTTGTGACACTTGTGGCAAAGGCAATGCAGGGAGGGAATGAGAAGCAAGGGTTAGGAGAAGGGCGAGGGAGTCTCCTCAGCAGCAACGATGCTTGTAAGAAACGTTTAAGAGAGCTACAGTCTTACAGAAACAAATAAAAATACTTACATTTCTCTGTAATATCAAACACCACATCAGATTTATCTTCAAACTGTAAAAAAGAAAGCATTGTGTCATTATCTCGGTCAGCTGCCGTGCACTTTGCTAAAAAGCATCCCACAAAACCAGAAGCGACCAGAAGGATCAGGATTCCCTTCCTGCCCCATGCAAAGTTCTACAAATTAGGACTGTTACATGACCGAGAAGCCACATTTACCGCAACGNGTGATTCTGTGATTCTGTTACATGAAGCCACATTTACCCTAACAAGTTCAGAAAGACAAATTAAAAAAAAGCACACAATGAAAATCTGAGATTAGTGCTGCTCCCCAGTGAGGTGGAGGAAAGAGGGGAAGGAAGGGAAGGTCCAAATTTTTNTTCTATGATTCTATGAAGGGAAGGTCCAAATTTTCACTTCTACGCAAGACACTTGTACCAGGTCAAGATCATAGCTTGGCCCTCTCTGATGCTCTATGAGGCTTCATTTCCTCTGAATGTTATAAATGGGAAAACAGCTGCACACGCAGCTTCCACCGACGCGGGCTGCCCAGATCCAAGGGGTTCATCTTTCTAAGAGGGCACGCCCTTTTTCCAGGAGGAGCGAAAAGCAAGACTTTACTTCCCAATGGTGACGAGACAACGAATGTCAGCACGAGCGGAACCAAAGAGAAGCAGACGATGGCTCCGAGCGCCGTACAAAACACCAGTTTTCATTACACGCTCCGAAAGATGTGAAGGATGATGGCATTCTTGAATGCTGCCAGCACAAGTTTGTGCGCTCGGAGTAATTAAAGTTTCCTTTTGAACATCCAAAAGCATCCTCCCCTCCTGCCTAAAAGACAACAACCGCTCGCTTCAGTCACCTCTCCTTTCTCGGTCCCCAGCTCACACTTCCTAAGCCACCTTAAGGAAAGTAATGGGATTTGATAGCAAAGGGATGATCTCCAATTTTGTTTAACTCAAGCTATTTAGTTGATGAATCCGATATTCCACAGGGGCCTGACAGGAACTATAGGTTTAAAAAGTTACATTTTTCCACAAGGCCCACACACACCTCTTCACTGCAATTATCTAGAGGGAAAAGAATTAAGGAAATGCCTTCCAGGAAGGTTTGGAAGGTCCCAGTTTTGCTACTGCTGTAACAATCCCAGGGTGTCTCCAGAGATGTAGGTTCAATGTTGATCTAGAAGGCCCCGTGTAGTCAACTCAGTTAACACTAGAGTAAAACCGATGCCCGTAAATACTGGATATAGGTGAACACTCGATGCTGAGGACAAGGATAGCAGCGCTGTGGTGTTTTCAAAGAACAGACAGAGGAACTTGTTGCCATCTGATAAGGATATCAGAGTATGAAGCTCTGAGAGGCAAAACCGGCAGCCCAGGCCCTTTTCTCCACGCTGACCTCCCTCGGCCCTTTTTTTCTTCCTGTCAGTAATGCTCTTTCTTCTCCGAGTCTCAGATATTTCACAGGCAGGGTGAGAGTCTTCAGCTGAGATGAAACATTAGATCATCCTCTTCCACAAGTACGCTTATATCAAAGCAGTTCTTTGACTCTTTGGAGACCCAGAGGACCTTCAGGAAAGGATTCGAGGTTCTACCACAACCCTGCTTACCTCGTACACCCTAGGGATTCCTCCTCTTCTGCTGATAACAAACCTTTGAATAATACGTGATAAAACAAAAGCATTGTTATCAAAAAAAAAGAAGACATTTTGCAGTCTGGACCTCTCTGTTTCATTCAAAGAACTAACAAGGTGCAGGTCAGCACGAGGAGCCACCTGCAAGAGCGCACGGGGACTGCTATAAATATTCTGGAAAAGCTAAAAAACATTTATAATCCGTCTGGAAGGAATCCAAGACACTTCCCAAGCACAAGGTCATTCTACGGGGGTTAAAAAAAAAAAAAAAAAAAGCCCTGTTTTGCTTCTTTTCTCTTTCTTTTGTGAGGTTACCAAAAGAAGAGATCATCTTGAATATGTTCTGGTTTTAGGATGCAGAGGGAGAGGTGTCCTGCAGGCCAAAGCTTCCATGGGATGTGTTTATAAAGCAGGAACTTCAGCATCTGATCACGCTGGAAGCCTTATCTAAGCCACCACCCAGTTTCTGAGGGCGAACAGCACCAGAACTCCCCCTCTATCCACAGCCACAGAGAAGACCCAGGGGAAGTGTTTGTGGAGTATTCTCTCAATCATACACACTCCCATTCCCTTCCTGAATCCTGTAACGACCCCGTCTAATGCCATCTCGGGAGGAAAATTTATGTATCAATAGTTACATAAATATATATTACTTCAGTTAGTCACATAAGTTTGCTTTCATTGCATTATGGTCTTTTATTACGCAGAAATGCAAGTAATAACAGCCAAGTTACTATTTCTGTGCTATCCTGATACGGTTCTGCAAGGCAATTCCCCCTCACCAGTCCTCACGCCTCCTCTTTGATACATCAGCATCCGTTCCTAATTCCCTAAGTTCCACAAGAAGGATGTTGAGGCTCTGGAGCGAGTCCAGAGAAGAGCAACGAAGCTGGGGAAGGGGCTGGAGAAGAAGAGGAGCAGCTGAGAGAGNCCAACCTGGTGATTCTATGATTCTATGATTCCCTTTATTTCTCCTGCTCAGATTTTTTGGTGATCAGTGGAACAAAAGTCCTTTGGGGGCAAATACAAATCTGATTCACCACAAGAAGAGGCACCTCAATAGCCCAAATTAGGTCCTAGGTAACTGCTGAATGGAAATTACCCGCAACGGAAAGTTTTCTTTTAAAATACCCCAGGCCTAAACTCCCTAACCCCGTCCTCAAAATGCACGGGTGCTCGGAGAACAGAACTCGAGAATTATCACGCTTTAGAACACCTTCACTCCATCATTTTGGCTCATATTTTGCCTGAGAGTAAGAACTTAATGACACTTAGTGCTTTCCAGGAGTGACCATTCCCTGCGAGTTTCGGTCAGAACAGACTAAATTTGAGAGCACCGAGATGAAACGTTTCAGGACGGATCTTTCTCAGCGACTCCGTCTCCTTAGCGCTAAACACAAAGCAACGTGCTGCCTACTCAGGTTGTAAAAAAATAAATACATGAAACAAGAATACAGAAACGGTGACACAACAACGAGGTATTCCTGGAAGCGAAGTGGTTTTTTGTTAAATCAACTACTCTTTACTGCTTTTATAAAAATAAAATACTCCACTAAGCAGGTAGATATTTTTTATAATGATGTATTTCTGGGGGAGAGCGTTACCCCCGTGAAACTCAGACTCAGTCTTGGCTTTGAGAGGGCGACAGAAGGGCACTGTTTACACTTCAATACAATGTGCTAATTTGAAATAACTCAAAAACCTGTTCCATACTTCTAACGGCATTCGGAGTTGCCATAGCACCCCGAAATCAAACAATCCACAGATTATTTGCATGCAATATAAGGAGAAAAAGCTGCCTGTGGCTCCAACCTCGCTTTGTATGCAAAATAGAGAATTTCATTAAAAAAAAAAAACAGCCCCAAACAACGTAGTCCCCCTTTACACAAGCAGGCACAGAGCCAGATGAAGTTTGATCCTAGGTTTTACTGCACCCATAAGCAAAGTGTGGAAAGGAAGCAGATCATGGAATCATGGAATCATAGAATCACCAGGTTGGAAGAGACCCACCTGATCATCGAGTCCAACCATTCCCATCAAACACTAACCCATGTCCCTCAGCACCTCGTCCACCCTTAAAACCCTCCAGGGAAGGGGACTCAACCCCCTCCCTGGGCAGCCTCTGACACCGCCCAATCACCCTTTCCATGAAAAATCTTTTCCTAATGTCCAGCCTGACCCTCCCCTGGTGCAGCTTAAGGCCATTCCCTCTTGTCCTGTCCCCTGTCCCTTGGGAGAAGAGCCCAGCTCCCTCCTCTCCACAACCTCCTCTCAGGCAGTTGCAGAGAGCAATGAGGTCTCCCCTCAGCCTCCTCTTCTCCAGGATAAACACCCCCAGCTCTCTCAGCCGCTCCTCTTCTTCTCCAGCCCCTTCCCCAGCT
>WAAB01003564.1:0-17454 GCA_013389865.1 Piaya cayana | reverse complement strand
GTTTTTCTTGATATCTAATCTGAGCTTCCCCTTGCACAATCTGAAGCCATTTTCCCTCATCGTAATGCGTTGTGGTGGGACATCTCCTTTTCTTGCCTGATGGATCAATGTCTCTCTTCTGGGGCTTTGGTCTCTGTTGCTGTCCCCAGCAAAGGAAATTTGATTTTATAACTGTTGCAGGTGACTTGAGCATGGAAACCATCTATCTCTGTCCACCACAACCAGGGGCTTCAGGAAAGCTGGAGAGTGCAGGGGTATGATGCGGGGAATGGTTTTCAGCTGAAAGGGGGAGATTGAGATGAGATTTTTAGGAAGAAATGTTTTGCTGTGAGGGTGGGAGGCCCTGGCCCAGGTTGCCCAGAGCAGTGGTGACTGCCCCATCCCTGGAGGGGTTCAAGGCCAGGTTGGATGGGGCTTGGAGCCCCTGACCCAGTGGGAGGTGTCCCTGCCCATGACAGGGGTGAATCTCGATGGGCTTTGAGGTCTCTTCCAACCCAAACTATTCCATGATTCTATGACCTACAGAAGTTTATTTCTTCTTATGGTGGATGTTGCTCGTGTAGGTCTGGTCTGCATGGGCCAAACTGGATGAGTACAGTTACTGGGTAGGAGCTTAACATCACACAAACTGGTATTGATTGCAGTGCCGCCTGCCTTGTGGTGGGGAAGTGCGGGCACTGGTGTGTGGATGCAGAGCACTGGGAACAGCGTCCCAGCTGGGAAGAGTTGCTTTTATTTTTTTAATAATCCAGTCGAATTTGAGACTGTATCGAGAAAACTCTTTGAGAAGGAAAAACCCATAAATTATAGCATAGTCTATGCAAAAAGGCAAAGGAGAAACACAAGATTGTTTAAACGCATTATTTGCTGACCTTGACAGTTTACTTGTAATGTTATTTAAACATTTGGTTTTGCAGGGCGGCGTTCTTATTTATTTATTTCATAAGCTGCCAGCTTACAAATTGCAAAACTTTTGCAGTTCCTCTTATCTTCCGCAGAACCACTGAGATGGCAAAATATATTCTCTGTCTCAACAATCCGGTCTATATTTGCATGAGGAAATTGGAAAGCAAGTTGTTTTTCTTCGTTTGCATGACAATACCCCGAGCACAGTACAATTCGCCATTTAATTTGTGATAGTTAGCGTGCGAGAAGAATGGGCCCAGCAGTTTGGCTCCGTTTTGTTGCTGATGTTGTTGTCATCATAATTAAAATTGATTTATAAGTAAAGGGAAAGAAATCTAAACTACCTGTTTATTCAGCATATTGTTAACCTGCAGAGCACAATAGTTGAGGTCATGGAGTTCAGATCTCCTACCACGGATGCTAGAGGGGTTTTGCTGAATTTAGTTTTCAGAGGTGAGCTTCTAATTAGTCAAATATTTCTGAGTGGTTGATGATAGGAAATGTCAGATGCAAAATTGGAGCAGCAGAGCAAAAAGCAGCAGCAGCTGGACCTCTGCTGGCTTTGCAGGATCTGGTTGTGGTCCATGAACCTGGAGTCCGCCGGGACATCCTTACCAGCATCGTGGAGTCATGGAGTGAATTGAGTTGCAAGAGACCTTAAAGCCCATCCAGTTCCACTCGCTGCCATGGGGAGGGACACCTCCCACTGGATCAGCTTTCTCAAAAACCCATCCAACCTGGCCTTGAACATCTCCAGGGATGGGGCAGCCACCCCTGCTCTGGGCAACTTGGGCCAGGGCCTCCCAACCCTCATCGTGAAGAATTTCTTCCTAATGTCTAATCCAAATCTTCCCCCTTCCAGTTTCAAGCCATTCCCCCTTGTCCTGTCACTCCAGGCCCTTGTAAAAATTTTCTACCAAACTTTCCTGGAGCCCCTTTCAGCACTGGAAGCTGCTCTAACTTATCCCCACAGCCTTCTCTTCTCCAGGCTGCACAACACCAACTTTATTAGAGGTGCTCCAGCCCTTGGATCATCTTTGTAGCCTCCTTTGGACCCTGTGTGGATGCACACGGAGGCCTTACAGCATAAAAATTACATGCCAGTAGTGACTTTATCCTTGACTCATTGCATTAATTTGGCTCCAATCATACATCTTGGTTGATAGCAACTCAGGGGCAGTTAATAAGCACTTGATTGGGTTGAGGAAATCCCTTGGACGTGGGGAAAACATCTGAAATAAGGCTCTGGTGGAAGGCATCCCCTGCTGTTTGTTATTTTGTGTCATGCTGGTGTTACCAAAGATAATTTAATGTTTCAGGTGAGGTCGAAAAGTGTGAGCAATGAAGCCTGTACTCTCAGGTTTGGTTTTTCAGTCAATGGAGAGAAACAGGCAACCCCAGCGGATGATTTGTCTCAGCTGAAAATAGGCGTTTGAGGAGACTTTGCTGCTAAAAGTGCTCATTTCTCTCTTTTGACTGTAGAGGTAATCTCAGGTGACTGATTCATTCTTCAGTGTCTGACTTGAGGTATCTGTCCTGCTTGCTTCAAACCACTTTGAAGCTTTTCAATGCTTTCCGAGTATTTTAAAAGGAATTGAATGTCCTGACTTTTGCTGTACGTCACTAGATTAATTCTCAAGCTGGAAGCAATCTGTTTCAAGTGAGGCAGCGCGGTTGTAATTATGAAGCTGTTGAGACAACAAGAAGTGTTTTGGACAACTGGTTTGGTCACGGAGGAGTTTTGAAAGGCAGATTTAGGCCGCTGCCAAATAGGCTTTGAAAATCCCACTATTTACTCTTCAGAATAAGCAGGAGCAGAGATTTTATGAGTAATCACTGTACTTCTTCAGTACAAAGAAATATTAACATGAGATAGAGGTCATCTGATTTTGTAAAACAATAAATAAGGCCAGAAGGATTGACTGGATGAAGAAAACTGCGTGGTGAATGGAAATCCATTTCACTTGCCCTCTACAAGCACGGGCCAAGGTTGGAAAGAGGCTGAAATATTTTTCTTTTATAAATATGGTTCACTAAGGAGAAGGGAGAGGCAATATGCATGCACATCCTTAATGACTGTGGTTACCTTGAGCATGGTTTCTTCCTTGTGTTCAGATACTCAGGTTGTCATAGTTTGAAAGTTATACTTCAGGGGTGAAGCGTAGGATGAGAAAGAGAAATGGTAGAACAGCCTAAGAACTGAAAGTTCTTTATCTGCTGGTTCAGGATGGAGGTTCAGAGATGTTGTTGTGAGGCTCAAAGTATTAGTGATCTGTGCTGAGTGGTCCCCTAAAAGTAGGGATTTCTCCAAGCACTGTGGATGTCAGCAGGATAGAAAACAACTGCAAGCTACATACTTTGTATTTGCATTAAAAACCCACTTGTAAGGATGGTCTGTGTGAACAAGTCCAGAGGAGACCACGGAGGTGATCGAAGGGCTGGAGGATCTCCTGTATGAGGACAGGTTGAGAGAGTTGGGGTTGTTCAACCTGTAGAAAAGAAGGCTCTAGGAGACCTTAGAGCAGCTTCCAGTCCTGAAAAGGGCTCCAGGAAAGCTGGGGAGGGGGCTCTTGATCAGGGAGTGCAGGGGTAGGATGGGGGGGACAGTTTAGGGCTGAAAGAGGGGAGATTGTGATGAAATCTCGAGAAGAAATGTTTTGCTGTGAGGGTGAGGAGGCCCTGGCCCAGGCTGCCCAGAGCAGTGGTGGCTGCCCCATCCCTGGAGGTGTTCAAGGCCAGGTTGGATGGGGCTTGGAGCCCATCCAGTTCCAAATCCCTGCCATGGGTATGGAGACCTTCCATTGGATCAGGTTGCTACAAGCCCCATCCAACCTGGCCTTGGACACCTCCAGGGATAGGGCAGCCATGACTTTTCAGACCAAAATTGGCCAAGGTTTCCTCACCTTCACAGGAAAATATTTCTCCAGGAATGTTTACTCCAGAACTGGACGCAGGGCTCCAGGTGGAGTCTCACCAGAATGGAGCAGAGGGGCAGAATTCCCTCTCACGCCCTGCTGGTCCCACAGCTTTGGGTCCAGTGTGTTTCAGGATGTAATTGCTGCTCTTAACTCAAGAGAGGAGCCTGTATAAAATGTTTGAACAGAAATTTAAGGTGGCCAGAGTTAGAAAAGATGAATTTCTCCCTTGGCATTGAGAAATGGTCAAGCACATTGAAAAACAACATCCATTAACAGCTCTCGGGCACTGGGATTCATCTGAGCCTTTTCAATTCCCAGAGTCTCCAAACTAGAAAAGGAGTTCTACGCTTACTGAGTGGAATATCTTTATTCAACCCTAAATGTACGCAATCAACATTAGCTTGATGTATTCCAGCCAGCAGCAACATGGGGGACTGACTTGAACAGGAGCCTTCATGAATATTCTGCGGACTGACATTTGTTTGCAATATTTGAATATTTCCTAATAACCAGGAGAATAAAAGAAGTGTACCAGGAGGCCAAGCTCATGAATGCTTTATAAAGCAAGGTCTCCCCTGAAATATCACAAATGGCAAACATGGCTTGCTACATATAGATATGCAAAAGCTTTCAGCTCTTTTCTTGCCTTCCCTCCGCTGGGAGCTCCCCTTTTTGAGCCAGGTCTGATGGGCAGCACCCTCCAACTGCCACTCTCCTCTTCAGATGGAGGGGAGGAGGTGGCCACGGTTTCCTGAAACTCAGAATCATATAATTGTGGAATAGTTTNCTGATCAAGAGCCCCTCACCAGCTTTCCTGGAGCCCCTTTCAGTAGTGGAAACTGTAAGGTCTCCCTGGAGCCTTCTGTTCTCCAGGCTGAACAATCCCAGCTCTCTCAGCCTGTCCTCATACAGGAGGTTCTCCAGCCCCTAGATCATCTGTGTCTTCCTCTGCACTTGCTCCAGCAGCTCCATGTCCTTCCTGTGCTGAGGACTCCAGAGCTGTTCACAGATGAAGCTTGCAAACAAATCCAAGCTAAATAGTAAGCAATATCTTTAATATGGAGGCTAATTGGCATTTGGCACAATGTTCCAGAGGTTCTGAGTAGATTCTTTGTTATTGGCAAAGTTTCAGTGGCAGCCAGATGTTCTGCCATCATCCAGGTGTTGCAGTTCAAGTGGGCATTAACACGGGGAAGCCTTCCTGCTGTGGTGGCCAGTAGCTGAAACAGCTGATTGCAGTGGTCCCGTGAACTTCAAAAGTCCATGGATCCAGTCTTAGGTTTGTGGGCACTGCTGCAGCACACATTTATCATGAGAAAGCTTTGCTATACCTTCCTTTAGCCACCACTTGCTTTTCTGTCACCCTCATTAGCATGTGAGCCGCAGGGAGAAATGATTACATTTAATGGAAGAGGTGGTTTCCCAATGAAGATGTACAGTGCCTGTACACCACATGCTCCTAATGAACAGAAATGTCAGGCTCAAGTAATAGATGAGAAGGATTATATTCTCCGAGGTGCGTTGTGCTATTACCAATATGTTAGGCTGCCTGGAGGTGCAGCGCCTCAGCCAGGGGTAAGTGTTGGACGAGAGACCAATGAGTTGATTGAAAAGAAGGGAATCTCAACCCGCTGTAAAGAGATACTAATTAAAGGCTTTAATCTAATTTTGCTTGTTAAGCATCCAAGCACTAGGAGTGACTGGAAGACCCTTTTGTGCCCCTGGACTTGGCACTGGTGAGGCCACAGTTTGAGTCCTGTGTCCAGTTTTGGGCCCCTCACTCCAAGAAGGACATTGAGGGGCTGGAGCGTGTCTGGAGAAGGGAATGGAGCTGGGGAAGGGGGTGGAGCCCCGGGGTTCTGGGAGCAGCTCTGGGACTTGAGGTTGTTTAGGCTGGAGAAGGGGTGGCTGATGGGGGGACCTCATCCCTCTCTGCAGCTCCTGAAGGGAGGTTGTGATGAGGTGTGTGTTGGTCTCTTCTTCCAAGTAACAAGTGATAGGAATAGAGGAAATAGCCTCAAGTTTTACCAAGGGAGGTTTCAATTCAATATTAGGAAAAATTTCTTCATCAAAAGAGTGGTGAAGCCCTGGCAGAGGCTGCTCAGTGCAGCAATGGAGTCACCATCCCCGGAGGGGTTTCAAAAAGTGTGTAGACATGGTACTTTGGGACATATTTTAACAGGCATGTTGGGGTTGGGCTGATGGTTGGACTGGATGAGTTCAGAGGTCTTTTCCAACCTTAATGATTCCGTGATTTCTTAGGCCACCAGAATTCCTGAGTGGAGATAGGAAGAACAATCTCCCCTGGTGTGAGACCTTCAGGTGATGGGAAGGCAGGACATGTTTCCATTGTCACATAGCCCTTTTTATTGTCTTGGTATCCCTTGGCCATGGGAACATTCTGGAACCTGTGGTGGGACTGTGGGAAGCTCTGTGCTTTCTGCAAGGCAGCTCTCCACGGTCCCCGGGTTTCTTCCTGCTGCCCCAGCTCATGTGTCAGAAGTGCTTCGCGTAATCGTCAGCTGGTGACCCTGTCTTGCTGCACTTTCATGAGCTGCTTTGCGATCTGCTGTTCTTCAGCCGGTGCACCTACTCAGAATAAAATACAAGAGACCTTAAACCTTGCTCCTAATTTTTCACTCTTGTTAAAATTGCTGCATAAGGGTATTTGAAGAAGTCATTGCCCCCGATGGATATTATCACTTAATCTTTTTTTCCTCTTAATAAAGGCTGGTCATGAAAGTCACTTGCTGAAAACAACCGTGTTCTGAGCTGCTGGTGTCTCACAACAGTATTTTTTATGATCGTAGCTCATAACCACAGGGAAAGGTCTCTGTGGAGGGAGTGAGAAGTAACTTTCTGTTTATAGCCATTTACCTTCCGCTGGAATGTATTTAAGAAGGAAAATTGCCACTTACACTTGCAAAGCAAATTGGCTTGGGCTCAGGAATAGCTTTCTAGCGTCTGTCTAGGAAAGGTCATCCTGGCGACTTCTGCGCTCTGCAGAACGTCGTCTTGATGGCCAGGAGGGAAATCGCGTGGCCCCAAGCTGTAATTTCTTTCATATGTGAAGACCTTGGCACCACCGCACACTCAGCCTTGCCAAGTTTTTCCATCATTGTTGCATCCTGGCTGGGATGCAGATTTGTCCTTGATGTCACCTTGTTAGAGCAGGAGCCCCCCAGTGTGCGCACCCCCAACCTGTGTCAGATAGAGACCCCCCCCGGGTGGCATTCTCCCTCCCTTCCTCACATCCCACTTTGCAGAGGCAAAAACTGCGTGTCCTGCTGCAAAAAGGGTCCATGTTCCATTTTAATGTTATTAGCCATCACCTTGGCAACAAATATAGATGTTGTGTTTGCAATAGCACTGTTTCACAGGTCCCTGAGGAGTCTTTACCCTTGAGTGCATTTAGTTGATAGCAAAACCAAAGCGAACGTAAAACAAGCAGGTTGGGAAAGAGGTAGTGGCCTTTTTTGCTCCAGTTGGGCTCCAGAAGTGTGAATTATCAGGTCGGGTAATGCAGCTGACTGTCATCCTGTGTGTAAATCTCACCCACTTATCTGTCCTCACAACTGTAATGCAAGCAGTGTTACCAGCTGGTAAAAGCTGTGGTTGTGGCAAAGCTGGTAAAGCAATTATCTTAATAACTTAATCAAATAGCAGCAACTGTAATAATACAGCTCTGTGTGTGTTGGTAAGTGTTCTCACCTTTATCGAAGCATCAGTTTGGGGGAGCGTAGAGACACAGAACAGGGTCTGTTTTCAGTGCGAGATGCAAAGCATCCAGCCTCCAAATCCAGAAATTCCAGTTAGGATCTGAGTAGCCTGGTGTGGGGAGGAAGGTTCAGCTTGGAAAAGGGACTAGAACATCCCTGAGAGCCATAAGGCAGAGACAAGAGGGTGCCAAGAGTGCTCAAAACCACACTCTAGCAGATTATTCTTGAGAGCAGGGACTGAGTCACAGTGGCTGTAGTAGGAGCTCAGATTTAAATATCCATATCAATGGATATTGTGATTGTAATTGATATTGTGTCCGTATCAATTGGACAAGAGAAACTTCCTTCTAGGTGTCCAGCAATTCATCTCTGCCTTGCGAGAGAGCACTACTCTTCTTTTTCCCCTCATCTTAATACTGCTTGCATCAAGAATCTTCCCAACTGGGCATCTTCACAGTTCCTTGCTGAGATTTCCTCTTGTTCTGTGTCACCTACTTAAAATGAGGACTTGGTGAAGCAAAAATTACCATTACCTTTAATTATCATCGTTCCCCATGCCCTGATTTTGTCTGCCTGTCTCAGCTCAAATGACAGCCAGAGTGCATTTCCCAAAGCCTGCACAGGCAAACGATGGATGCAGCTTTTTAGATGTTTTCTTCCGTCAAACCATCTTTCATAGGACAATAAAAAGATCTCCCTGGTCCTTTGGAACCTATTGCATCATTAAGCTTGAGAATGATCAGGCCTGTGCAGCCGGAGGCTGGAAAGAGGAGCTTTGTGGATGGTCCCTGCAAAGCGTTGAGGAAATGCCCTTGTCACCGGCCAGAGGAACGAGTGCCACACCAAAGGTTCACTAATGAACCCTGCTAAAAGGATGCCTGGGGCTCATTATAGGGGAAGTGAAATTTGAAGGTCAAAGTGGCATGGAATGATAGTTTCAGGCCTGGAAAGGAAAAGAAGAAATAAAATGTGTGGGAATTGTCTTTTGTCTATTTTGGATTCTGGGCACGGCAGGCTCAGAGGGCAAACTTCTCATAGGAGGCATGTTTGTGATACTCCACCGCAGCTGAATCTTAATCGAGGTGATGTTTGTTCCCCCTGGCAGATCTGCCCTATCTGTATTATATTTTTCAAACAAACAACCTAATGAATTTTTCCCATTTATTTCAGTTAAACTTCCCCTATCACCATCTCGTAGCCTTTACTGGGTTTTTGCTGTGAGAAGAGCGCTGTCTTCTGCTTCTAATGGGGCGCAGAGTGAGAAACTTGTGCTGAGGTGGGAAACATAGAATGGTTTGGGTTGGAAGGGGCGTTAAAACCCATCTAGTTCCAATCTCTGCCGTGGGCAAGGGCACCTACAACACCAAGTCCCATCCAACCTGACCTTGAATCCCTCCAGGGATGGGGCAGCCACCACTGCTCTGTGCCAGGGCCAGGGCCTCCTGACCCTCACAGGAAAACATTTCTTCCTAAGATCTCATCTCTATCTCCACTTTTTTAGCTCAAAAGAGCCCCTCCCCAGCTTTCCTGGAGCCCTTTTCAGCACTGGAAGCTGCTCTAAGGTCTTCCCGCAGCCTTCTCTTCCCCAGGCTGAACAACCCCAACTCTCTCAGCCAGTCCTCGTACAGAAGATGTTCTAGCCAAGTATCTTTAATTTTCTTTAGCTGCAGAGGGAGCGGTTACTTCTCTTCACCCACCCTCTTTTACTGTCTTGCTTTGCTTTTGTTGCTGTGTTTTTTCATATTTCTTTTTCTCCTCTTACCAGTGAATCCATTCATCCTTGTCAGCTTTGGTTGGGATTCACCAAGAAATTCAGAAGTACTTAGGAGACACTGATTGATGGACCAACAGGACTGTCAAAACAGTCTAAAAAGTGAGGCTAAAACTAAAGCTAATAATTAGTGAAATCAAGAAGAAGGAAAGAGGCTTGAAGGCTTTCCGGCTGCTAGACCTAGTGGAGATCATAAAGGCAACCCGGCACCTGGAGTAGAGACTGCTAGAAAACCAACTGAGAGGTCTTCTGCTGAAAACATTAAGTCAGACAAAGCTTGAATTGCTTTCATCATATGCCTAATATTTTTGGGGGGAGAAAAAGGCAGAATATTCCCCTAGAAAAATGGTTTGATTGATGTACTGTTGTCATTCAGATGTACCGTACCTTCATTTCCTCTCTGCATGGCTCTTCACTGCTGGCTTGTTTCTTCTGCAACGCATGGGCTGTCAGAGCTGTTAGGAAGGTAACGCAGAGGCAAAGGGAGCCCTGGATCACCCAGCGATTTGTGGAATGATGTGTGAGACTGACAGGGACATTCCTGAGGATGGAATGTCACACAGCATCATGGAATGGTTTGGGTTGGAAGGGACCTCAAATTCCATCCAGTCCCACCCCTGCCATGGGCAGGGACACCTCCCACTGGATCAGGGGCTCCAAGCCCCATCCAACCTGACCTTGAACCCCTCCAGGGATGGGGCAGCCACCACTGCTCTGGGCAACCTGTACTAATACCAAAAGAAACCAGTAAAAGAAACTCAACGTATGGTTCATGGCCCAAGGGGTGTGAAGTAAAGACTGCTGCAAACAAAGACAGAGTAGGGTACACACACGCAGGAGTAAGGATGATTAGCTGGGGATAGTGTAGGGTGCCGCCAAAGCCAAGGTAGCCCTAGTTTGGACCTTGGATGCCAAGGCAGGGTCTTCATAGGTTATTTCATAGAATCATAGAACAAACAGGTTGGAAGATCCGGATCATCGAGTCCAACCATTCCTATCACACACTAAACCAAGTCCCTCAGCACCTTGTCCACCCGTGCTCCAAACCCCTCCAGGGAAGGTGACTCAAACCCCTCCCTGGGCAGCCTCTGACAGTGACCAATGACCCTTTCTGTGAATTTTTTTTCCTAATGTCCAGCCTGAACCTCCCCTGGCAGAGCTTGAGGTCATTCCCTCTCATCCTGTCTCCTGTCCCTTGGGAGGAGAGCCCAGCTCCCTCCTCTCCACAACCTCCTTTCAGGTAGTTGTAGAGAGCAATGAGTTCTCCCCTCAACCTCCTCTTCTCCAGGATAAACACCCCCAGCTCTCTCAGCCATTCTCATAAGTTCCTCATTTATATGTTACTTTTCTCCTCCAGCTCTGATTAATCATTTTGTTTTCTGTGAGCTGGATGTGAATACCAAATTCATAGCAAAGTTTGATCAGAGGAGCTGCCCCTGCCCTCACAGCGCTGCCCGGCTCCCGCTGGTGATGGGCACATTGGAGCAGGTGAGGAGCACAATGGAGTGCTTGTACACTTGACACCCGTGTTTGTAAACGTGCATCTACATGCAGAGGAATGGTCTCAAGCTGGTCAAAACACAATTATTTAATTTTCCTCCTCATTCAGGATTGTTGTTGTTTACCAATAAATTGCTGCTGCTGCTGCTGCTGATTTACAAGAGCAGGAACGATGGCATGAAATGGGCTCAGTGAAGTGATTTGGAATTTCCACTACAATTACTCTTCTCTTCAACCATATGATTCCCTTTTTCTCGCCTGCACCAGCCAGGTCCTGCGTTTGTTTTGCTCGCTGCCGTGCGTGGCTGCCCTGGGAGATTTGCCTGCCCTCACTGCAGTGAGTCCTGGGGCTGAGCGTGCAGAAACCAACCTGAAGTGCTAAACTGCACTTTAATAAAGGCAGAGGAGGTGTGTCCCAAAATCCCACCGTACTGGCACCGAGGGATGTTAATGCTTTGGCTTCAGTGGTGAAGTCAAGAGTTAATGGATTTGTGTATGCCTGTGTTATATATACCTGCTAACTGCTGGGTGAAGTCTTTCTCTTCTTGGTACCTCAGTTTCTCTGCCTTTATGCTCTAGGTAAGGTCTACTGGCTCCAAACTGAACTCCTCAACAAGCCCATGTGCTGCCCTTAGTTATCCTATGAGGAGGTGTTTGAAGTTCAAACAGATGGATGAGACTTTGTGTGTCACTATTACAGCTATTTATGTCCCAAAGGGCAACTTAGTTATTAGAAAGGGCCTGTAGGCTTGGTAGAAGTACGTCTCCTGGTGTCTTTTGTTGTCTTCTCTAGCTCATTCAACTTCCCCAGGGTCACATCTGTAAATGGGCTACAAATCCCATGTTCAGGTTGGAATACTCCATGGGTACATATATTACTCAGCGTGAAGGATCAATTTTAGTGAGCAGAGAAATAAATTGGAGGAATTCAGCTTTCTCTGCTGTTTCTTGGCTTAGTTTGGTGTTGGAGTAGAAGCATGCGACTGTGAACTTCAGGCTGTATCCCATTGCATCATTTATGCTCCCCTTAAGCCTTCCCAGGAGCTCTGTACCTCAAAGTCATCCTGCTGGCCTTTTCAGGACCCTGGGATTGTTGGAGGGGAGACTGAGGTGAGATCTTGGGGAGAAACGCTTTGCTGTGAGGGTGGAAAGGCCTTGGCAAGGGTTACCCCAAAAAGTGGTGGTTGCCCCATCCCTGGAGGTGTTCAAGGCCAGGCTGGATGGAGCTTTGAGCACCCCGATCCTTCGGGATCCATGGCAACAGGGTGGAACTGCATGGATTTTAAGGTCCCTTCCAACCCAAACCATTCCAAGAGTCTACATTTCTGTGATCTTGCTTGGGTTCACAAAAGGTATGAGCTGGGGACTCCAAAGTTATTAACAAAAATCTGAGCTCTGGTAACACAATGCTAATACAAATCAACGCCAGCTACACTGAGCTCTAAGTAGTGTAATAAATGTGAACATCTTGGGTAATGTGATTTATTATTGGTAGCATGAATAGGAAAATAATAAAACAATATAATGGTTCTGCAAGAAAAATGAGGTTTTTTATTATTATTCCTACTTCGAAGCTTGTTTACAAGGCAGGAATGAGGTCAGACTCTTAAACAGAGCCGTTGATGCCAGATCCTCAACTTTGTGCATATCAGGAGATGTAATCCCTTTTCCCGCAAGTTCATTTGCGTGGGGAATTAGGTTCCCCAGTTTCATTATCACTAATAGACCTTGCCAGCTTCTAAGTGGCGCAGTCTATAGCAGTGCTGAATGATAACTGGAGCTGCACAGCTTGATGGGCAAAGCATTTTTCCATGCCTGCAAAGGGAATGCTGGGTGTTTGGGAGTGGGATTCATCAGTTTAGCTCAACAGGACAGAAGCTCAAGAGGAGAGGTGGGCAGGGAGAGCCACAGGTCTGAAAAGAGGGGTATCCAAAATTTTGTACACTTGAAATAGCTTTGGTGAGAGGGAAACTGAGGCATGAAGGGATGATGTAGCTGTTCTTGGATAGGGCTGTCGACAGGGCTTTGGGATCCATCCAGGGATGCTCCATCAGGATGGGTGCCAGTAGGACAGGGCTGTTGACACTGGTACCACCAACACCCTGTTTTCCTTTCATTACCTAAGATCCTCATGTTTTCTTGGAGATAAATGAACCCATTGCCTTCCCTCTGTAGAGACTGGTGCATCCTGCAACTTCCCAAAGTTAGGACAAGAGGAGGTGGCCCCAGGCTGCACCAGGGGAGGATTAGATTGGATATTAGTAAAAATATTCTTCACTGAAAGAGTGGTGAAGACCTGCCAGAGGCTGCCCAGGGCAGTGGTGGAGTGTCCATCCCTGGAATGGTTCAAAAAGCATGTGGATGTGGCACTTTGGGGCATCATTGAGTCAGCACAGTGGGGTTGTGTTGATGGTTGGACTGGATGGGCTTAGAGGTCTTTTCCAACCTCTATGATTCTATGAAAAAAAAGGCTTTTTGTATTTTGCATCCCACTTTTTGTCCAAGATGGTAACAGTGAATGGAGACAGGACTAAGGACGCTTATTTTCCTCTATTTTCCATCAGCCCAGCTGCACTCCAGGCCAATTGGATTTTCCATTACCATGGGAGGTTACGATCCTTCAGTTACTTTTCCTGTAATTTTCATGTTTGCCTTTTAATATTTCTTATGAGATTGAAAGCTTCGGATAAGAGGTGGGAAGCTTTCGCTCAGCGTGTTAGAGAGGAATTCCTTGAATTTGAATGAGGAGGGTTGAGAGCATGGGGCTGGCATCTTCTCCGAGGTGCCACAGATGAAGGGAGGTGATGGAGCCGAGTACAGGGAGTGCGCGAAGCAGAATCAACAAAAAAGTGTTTCTTAATGCCCAGCAGTGCTAAATCTCTGCCCCTTTATACTGACAGCTTCTGCTGCCATCAACACCTCCTGTGGTTTTCAGTACAGTAATTGTTTTAGATGCTTCATATATAGATGGATTTTTATGGAGAGGGGTTTTTTTATTTATATAATATATATCTATCTCTATTGTCAGCTGGAATTACAAAGAGCATCAAACACATCTCTGGCTTCTACATGTTCACCTTGTATGGGTTCGTCTCCCAGGTGGGAGAAAAGGAATGAACCAAAAACCCTATTTCCCCTCCGTGGGGTACCTGTAGGCAGACTCATCACTGTTTGAATGGCTGTGGGATACGGTGGGATCTGTGGGGTTGGGGTAATTCCTGGGTGTTTTGGTAGAGGTTGTGTATAACCAAGCTTTCATGGCATCTCTTTTATCTCCACATGGAGTTCTCAAATACCTTTTGCTGGAAACTACCAGCTTCCCTGCCTCCATCCCTCCAGAAAACAGGGGCTTGCGTAACTCCTTTTTGTCCAAAAGGTGGATAATGCCAATTAACTTATGGATGTTCACAGCCCAGAAGGCCAACTGTATCCTGGGCTGCATCGCAAGAAGCAGAGTCAGGGAGAAGATTCCATCTGCTCCACTGTGGTGAGACCCCACCTGGAGCCCTGTGTCCAGTTCTGGAATCCTCAGCACAGGGAGGACATGGAGCTGTTGGAGCGGATCCAGAGGAGGCCACGAGGATGATCTGAGAGCTGGAGCACCTCCCATTCAAGGACAGGCTGAAAGTTGTGGTTGTTCAGCCTGGAGAAGAGAAGGCTCCAGGGAGACTTTAGAGCAGCTTCCAGTGCTGAAAGGGGCTCCAGGAAAGACATGAGGGACTTTTTACAAGGACGTGTAGGAATAGGATGAGAGGGAATGGCTTTAAATTGGAAGGGGAAAAATTTAGATCAGACATTAGAAAGAAAGTCTTCACTCTGAGGGTGGGGAGGCCCTGACCCAGGTTGCCCAGAGCAGTGGTGGCTGCTCCATCCCTGGAGGGGTTCAAGGCCAGGTTGGATGGGGTTTGGAGCCCCTGATCCAGTGGGAGGTGTCCCTGCCCATGGCAGGGGGTGAAAATGTCATTAAATGCCGCCGCTGGCACTCAGCTGCCCTGTGTGGTTTTCACAGGCAGTGGCAGAGAGCAGCATTTCCCTTACCGGAGAGACAAGCGAGGAAGGATATGGAGTTGGTCTGCAGGAACTCTCTGCCGTGGGACGCAGATATTGCATTTAGATGTAGTCGCTTTCATTAGCTCCCTGCTTTATAGCACTCATCAGTCTTTTTCCCCTGCCAGAAATGTGCTGTAGGAATATTCAGGCCTCTTTTGGCAAGCGCCAGA
Source organism: Piaya cayana (assembly GCA_013389865.1). Classification (NCBI taxonomy): domain Eukaryota; kingdom Metazoa; phylum Chordata; class Aves; order Cuculiformes; family Coccyzidae; genus Piaya; species Piaya cayana. Next base: position 2,420 of record WAAB01003564.1, on the reverse strand, counting down.
GATAAGTGGATAATAAAACACACCTTGAAAATATTCTCCATCCTATTATTAGCTACTTTCTTATTATACTTGCAAAGAAAAAAAAAGATTCCAGTTATAAAGCCAATGCTTTTCTCTATTGTCAGTCCTCCGTGTCCAGACACTTGCAAGGAAAATCTTTCAATAATATTCCCACTATTGTTTGTTGATTGGCTCCATTAATCAGTTGTTCAGAGCCTCAGCTCTGTATTTCCATGAGTGTGCACCGTTTAAATCCCCCTCCCTCCCTCAGCCTCTTTTTATGCTCCCAGGAAACTTGGAAAATGCCTAAACCGCCGCTTCAGCAGGAATGAGAGGAGACAGATCTGCAACGATACCTGCTCTCCTTTTAGAGAGAACAAAAGCTCCCTGGAATAGCAGCTGTTATTTACTCATCTCTCATCAGTGGATTTGACCTAATTTTGCTCTCTTCTAGCCGTTGTTTCAAACACCTGGTTGCGGCATCGCCAGCAGATCCAACTCCTTTGTCTGGGCTGGTTTGGTTTGATGGGGAGGTGGGAGGAGAGGGGCAGCTCCTGTAAAAGCAGAGATGCCGCAATTGTGGTGCGGCTGCTCTTGGACCGAACCAGCACTGCAGAACAGACCCCACCAATTTAGCTTCTGGGAACATCCCAAGGAGGCTTTCTTTTAGTGAGCACTGCATGTGGGAACAGGCACGTGGCACACAAGCCACTCTGTCTGGGTAACGGTGACTGTGTCAGCTTTACCACAATGTTGGGGAAGGGTTTGGAGGGGAAACATGTGAGGAGTGGGTAAAGTCCCTTGATTGGTTCAGCCTGGAGAAGAGGAGACTGAGAGGAGACCTCATTGCACTCTGCAGCTTCCTCACACAGGGAGGAGGAGGAGCAGGTGCTGAACTCTTCTCTCAGGACCTGAGAGAATGGCAGGAACATGCCAGGGAAGGGTTAGGTTGGACATCAGGAAAAAGACTCTTTCCCCAGAGGGTGGTGGAGCACTGGAACAGCTCCCAGGGAAGCGATCATGGCACCAACCCTGATAATATTCCAGCAGCCTTTAGGCCAACACCCTCAGCCCCACGGTGTTAATTGTGGGATTATCCTGGGCAAGGACCGAGTTGGACTTGATGGTCCTTGTTGGTCTCTTCCAACTCAGGACATGCTGTGAATCTATGATTCTATCAAGCTCAGCTTGTCTCAGATGATGGCACCTTGCTGGCCATCGCCTCTTATCAATATGCCCAGGCGGCTTTCTCTAGCGAGCCTGGCTGCTGCAAGAGCTGAGCGCCTGCTGATGGGCACCTACATCGCTCTTCCATCAGCTCACGTGGTAGGAGCTATTACTTTAACATCAGAAGCTGCCCAGCTCTCTCCGGCACTGCCTGGATGAATGCAGCCACATTTTTGTTATGTTTTTCCATTTAAAATAGCCTACAGCCCTCCTGTGCCGGCGAGGGGGCAGCCGGGAAGGGAGATGCACTGATGAGAAATGTGAGGCCCTGAAATTCATTTTTCAAAGATGGCAAGCAAAGCCAATGATTTATCTGCTGTCACTCTGGCCCGAGCAAACCTTCCCCACCAGGTGAGCAGCATAGAAAGAGCCGCTTACCAAACCTGGGGAATATCATGAAGCCCTGACAGCTTTCCTCACCTGCAGCTGACTTTTGAGCCCTGGAAGTAATTAACAGCACTGATGTGAAAAAAAATGTAATGAACCCTTCTTGCACACAGCCTCTTGAGTCTGTTAGGTGACTTCTCTGCCTGTTCACTTCACGTGTTCCCTGTGAGTTTTCATGCTAGTGGGTCTCTCTGTCACCTCTGATTTATTGCCTTCAGAGTGGGACCTTCATCCCCAGGGCTCAGCCTCTTTGAACTGGCTTTAGAGAGACCTTCAGCATCATCGGCATAGACCCACTATCCAACTTAGAATGGTTGGAAGTATTGAGTCCATTTGGACTCCCTTGAGGCACTCATCCATTGTTAAGACAATCTTCTCTTGGAGTAGCGGGTCACAAACATTTCTGGCTGACATTTCCTAGAATCATAGAACAGTTTAGGTTGGAAGGGACCTTAAAGCCCATCCAGTTTCAACCCCTGTATGGGCAAGGACACCTCCCACTGAATCAGGGGGTTCCAAGCCCCATCCAACCTGCCCTTGAACACCTCCAGGGGTGGGACAGATGTGGCTATCTCAGCTGAGTTGCATGCTGTGGAAGCCACCTGCCTTCTTTTGGAACCATATGATATTATAGTCGGCACCGCCAGGCAATAACTGTGCTTCACCTCTCATTTATGTGGGTTAGCAAGCTGCTCTATATGCCTTCAGCCATGATATGGGATTGATTTGGGAAAGCAGCAAAGCTGGGGTGAGATCCACAGTTGGTGCAGACGGGAAGCACTTTGAGATCTCCCCATCCCTGGAGG
>WAAB01003559.1:35025-58734 GCA_013389865.1 Piaya cayana | reverse complement strand
CCAGGGGGCCGTTTAAAATCTCCAAGTGAAGTACTTTTAAAACTGGGTATAAATCCACTCAAATAACCTTGGCAGTGTTTTCATCATATGAAAGGAACTAGAATTAATGTAAAAAACCTGCTTATCTGTTTTCCTGTTCAAATACTTGAGATATCTATAAGTAACTAGCAACCAAGGAGAAGGTAGAAAAGTAAATTTTTAAAGTAAGAATACAGGCTGAACGTTTGTTTCAGTGTCAGACTCGGAACACAAATCCAGGTGCTTTTCAGTGGTATTATGTTAATTTATGCTACAGAAGAATCTGACAAAGAAAAACTTGCCACATTATATGCTAGTGTGAACCTAACTTTAAAGTCGATATCCTGAGAAAACTCCTTAACTTGAACTTTTGGGATTTTGAAACATTTTAACAAGTAACGTTTGTTTATCTTCTATGGACTTTTCCTCAGCAAACTGAACATTTTCACAAGAATATATTTGTTAGTTTTTATAGAATTTTTGCAGCTCTCCACTCCCTCAGCTTTCTCCTTCACTTTGTTAGAAGGTCTTATTTTAATCTGTCCTAGAGTGTCTCACTTATAACAGTAAAAATAAGTAGATTTTCTGAATTTTTTCTTTTTTTTAAAAAATGAAACCCTTTTGATACTTTTGAAGGTACAGTCCTTAACTAAACACTTTTTTTATTTACTCTATGTCATTAGAACTTCTAAAAATAGATAAGAACTTGGTATATTATTATCAAAAAAACACTGAAGTACTAAACTGTCTTAGTAAATGTGCGTTTTGTTTTCTTTCTCTAGCACTGAAGTCCTTGAGGAAAGCAAATAAACAGAATGGCTGTAATAATAAATTGGTGGAGGAGGAGGGTATTTTCTTGTATTTTTTTCACAATTAAAACATAGTCTGGAGATTACTGACTGCTGCCATGTGGTATGCCTGTGTCTATTCCAACTTTCTATACACTCATGCTGTTGCAGACATCAGCACTAGACTTCCCCAACAACAAGAAATTAAACAGGGAAGAAGCTTAAGCAAACGTGTTCATTTAATGAATTGAAATGGTGTCATAGTGACTAACATGGGTTTGGCCAACAGACACACTACCAAGTGTATGTGGAGGGAGCAAAAGGCAAAAAGATCCAGGTAGTCTGCTGGAAGATCAGACAGGTATGCCTTAGTTGAACAGTTAGTTTATCATTGTACACATACAATCCCATATTAAGAAATGTAGCAGCCTAAAATTCTTGCTTTATCCTGCTCCATGTATTATCCTGTCTAAAAAAGAGGTTTTTAACTAAGTTGGTTTTTTTCTGTATTATCTAATAATGAGATACAATGAGATTCCAGAAGGCATAACCTTGTGTTGATAAAGTAAATTCAATTTAAAAAGATTAAAAGTTTGTCTCTGCTATTCAGTTTTTCTAATTTAGATTCTTTCTTCATTAGAAGTCTATCTGCATAATTTTTCTATATTTTAACAATATTTAGCACAGATTTAATATTATTCAATTACCTCTGCAAACATAATATATGATCAAATATTTTTCTATCTCATACTGCTACTGCTGAATCTCACAGAGAAACAGAATAAAAGATCTGTTTATTCACAACAGATTTCCATCACAAGGATCTCCAATTCTATCGGGCAATCACTTCAATACTCACATTTTTAACTTTCAAATATTTTGATTTTCTTCTCAGTAGAACTCAGATCCAGAAGAACTGGAGGAAAAAATGAATGTGAAACCAGTTCTCCCCCACATCAGAAATAAATAATTCCTATTTACTGCATTTTATAGTAGTCTCTTTAACTCCCAGGCTGTTGAGAACGAAGATTGCTAGAAAACTGGGTGATCACAAAAAGGAGTTTCAAGAGTTAGGTTCTTTTTATGGCTGTAGTGTTACATATATTTATGCATTTATACTTAGAGAAAAACATTTAGAAATATTTAACAATCTCCTTGAAATAACATCTACTAAAAAAATATTAGGATTTTCTCTCCTGCATTTTTTATAGTTATTATTTTATTTAGGACAAGAAGATTCATTGCATATTTTCATGATACTGTATCTGCAAGTGGTGCAATGCCCTGATTCTAGACATACTTGTACAGAATTTATTCAGGAACCACTCCATGAAGATGTACCATTAGCCTGGTGTGAATCTAGGATTAAAGAAAAGTGAATATCCAGGCAGGCCACTGATCGTAATAGGAAAAGACCATATGCCTGAATAGCTGTAGAGGTTTGTAGTTAGATACTGAAGAAAAGCTACCAAGTTGCCTCCTTTATTTTGTGGGGTAATAACGTGATAGACTAAGGTTAACTGAACAGTATGTTACTATGTATTGAGTCAGAAAAAACTGAGTAAAATATGGCAATGATGATAAAACACAGTAAAAAGAGTAAATCAAGGCAGAAGCAAAAAAAATGCAGAACCCACTGACACTTATCCCACAATCATGTTACTTCTGTTATGCTAACATCAACAGTCATTGAAATCACCAAACAGCAAACTCTATATGTGACAGGCTGTCACACTACAACCATTCTAAAGTTTGCTGTAATTTCATTTTGTGGCACAAAAGTCTAAAAAAACCTCCAAATCTGAATCCAAACAACTGAACCTGATAGTACCTGTGAGGAAGCCTTATCTGAAAAGATGATACTGATATCAAGTTCCTTTCTTAAACTGTAGCTCATATGGCAAGAAGCGTTAAAAGAAGGCAAAAAAATGCTGATAAAAACATCTTTAAAAATATATATATTTTAATATAGTAAGTGGTTAAGGAAGTGTAGAAAAAGGCATGCATAAGAAATTCTAGCAGTAGAGAAACTAAATATATATAAAAAATCAGTTCCTCCTGTAAGAAAGCGTTAGCTGAAGACAAGCCAAAAATCAACAAGGCAATTGTCATGGTCATAAAGTCATCAAAATATCTTGCATCTGACAGAATCTAAAACCAAACTAGTAATCTATTGTGGGTCTAAGATAACATTGTCAGTGATAATAAAGCATGAGAATACATGTAGGCAAGTGTAAGATAACAACCCAGTATAGCATCTCGTTGAACAGAACAATTAAATAGGTTGCACACTGACCTTGTGTAATGACAGCCAAAGAAAACAAGCATTGTTATAACCTTCTGGCATTATAATAACTTGTGACAATGGTACATATCACAGTTCAAAAGTCACTTAAGAAACTGGCAGTAAAGCAATTTATCCATGGTCCTGAGATGTTAAATGTAATCCCTGGATTATGTTGGTAGGGTCATCAAAATCACAGAGTGATTGAGTTCATGAGAGTCTGAATTGCTTATCCCACGGCTGAGTCTACCCCATGGAATGAACAAACTGCAGGTCTGATACAGTTTTCATAGCTTAGAACTGTAATCTGTAATTTCTAAAATCAGTAATTGCAAATATTTTCTTTCAAGGAGAATTAGTTGAAGTTCTGTATTAGAATAAACATATTTATGGAATTTATAGCAGTGAAAGAAAAAAAATATGAAAAAGTTATCACATATGTCAGTTCCAAAGAGTTATGACCAGGTCTATACATCTTAATTTTGAAGGTTCTGCAGCTTGTGTATCATACAAACCAGGTTTCAACATCTGAAAGAATGTTAAAGGAATCTTTTCTTCTACAATGTGATTTTAAGTAGAAGTACTTATCTACAGGACCATGTCTCATTTCATTCTTTTTATTTCCAGTACAAAAAGGAACAGTACAGAAAATAATTCTGTAAGGCAGGTATGAACAGGTGGATTAAGGTTTGGGGGTAAAGAATTTTCTGCATGGCATTTGTGGTTGCTTTGGTAGCTGGGCTTATATTGAAATGGAAAAACAGAAAAATATGCATATCCAGGGGATATTTAGTCTCTGAGCCAACTGGAGAATGAATTGTAAAATACTGTTCTGTTAATGTTCAGTATACAGTCAGGGAAAACAAATAATGCATGTGAAGCCTTTTTTCATATTCTAGGCAAAGGACTGGTATGCAAATGAAGTTATGCTAAATCAAAGGCAAGTGTCCTATGGGACTCCTTTATGCAACAAAATTAGAGATTTGGAAAGTCTGGGAAGAAAACTAACAAAGATATTACGTGTTCTAGTTACTTGAAAACAGTGCAACATATATATCCCGAAGGGAATCTGTCAATACAGAACAGAAAGCAGTGAGATCTGAACTGAGTCATCCATTTTAATCAACTTTATTTAGGGTAACATGTGCCATTTGTTCAAGTGTTATTCTGCCTTTTCTGTTAAATACTTACTGCATGTATGATCCCCAATTAGACAAAAATAGCTGTGTCTTATAAACAAGGTATAAGCACAGAAATTAAATACATGAACTGTTAGTTTAAATGTAAGTAGAGCTGAAGAATATAATAAACTCCCCCTACATTTATTTATTCATCATAATTTCCTTAAAGGAAAGAAAAGGCTGCCTCACAGCATATTCAGCCTGAAGACTCTGCCTTTCAAGGCCTTTTCATCTGCAACAGGGTAGAATTCCTTACCAAAATGAATGAACAGGTATGTGTTACATGAATATAATATCACCAACTTTCTGTTTGGTTTAGCACTTCTTTTGACGAGACATGTTAAATGAACCTACTATGTGCTTCTGACTGAAGGAGAGCAGGTGAGGCAGCCAAGCTGTCTTATTGAGGATACTTCCTTGGAGTTAAACCTGAGTAGCTTCAGACAGCTTTCTTATTTGAAATTAATCCTTTAGATAAAAATAGTTTCCCAGACATTTTTCATAAAATCACAAAATTGTGGAATTGTTGAGAGTGGAAGGTACCTCTGGGTTTCATTTGTCCAACAGTCTTGGTCAGCCATGGACATTTAGACCAGATTGCTTGTCTAGTCAATGTTTTACTGTCTCAAAGGTCGAAGACTTCACAACGTCTCTGGGCAATCTTTTCCAGAGGTGAACAATAAAAAAATTATTTTTCTTATGTCTCAGTGGAAAGTCTTCTATTTCAGTTTGTGCACATTACCTCTTGTTTTGTCAATGAGCACCACTGAGAAATGCCTGTCTGTCTTTTTTGCGCACTCCCAGTAAGTATTTGTACAAAGGATAAGCTTTCCTGAACCTTCTCTTCTTTAGGCTGAACAATCCTACCTCTCAGCCTCTCCTCATAGGAAAGATACTTTGGTCTCTTCACCATCTTTATGAGCCTTCACCAGACTTAATCAGTAAAGATCATGTCTTGCTTGTGCAGGGTAGCACAAAGAGTGGTCAAGCATTGCAGGTGTGTCTCACCAAGGCTGAGTGAGAAAGGATTGCCTCTCTCAACGTGCTAGTAACACTTGTCCTGGTACCATCTGAAGGACAGTTTGCCACTTGCTGCAAAGATAACTTGATCTCCATCAGGACACACACTGGTCCTCCTCTGTAGAGCTGCTTTCCAGCTTCTAGCACACACTGGTTCCTAGAAACTTTCCTCTACTATGGCAGGAACCAATATATCCATATCTTGAGTTTTATGAGGTCCTTGTCAGCCCATTTCTCCGGTCTGTTGAGGTCCCTCTGCATGACAGCAGAAAGATCTGCTTTTAACGACTCCTTCTAATATTGTGTCATATGCAAACTTGTTAAGTGTGTCTTCTGCCACATGATCTGGGTTATTAATGAAGATAAGAAGTACTGGACTCAGTATCCACCCCTGGGGCACAGCGCTGGAAAATGACAATCATCACAACAATTTGAGACCAGAACTAACTATCAGTTTCCAGATCGCATCAATGCTTGCTTATCTGTCACATGCTCAAGTAGGTTTTCTTTGGTAATGTTTGGATACAACCTTGAAAGATTTGAAAAGATGAGGCAAATGACATCCACTTTTCTCTCCTCATCCATGATGCTAGTTATTCATTATAGAGAGCTATCAGGCATGGTTTTGTCTTCATAAATCCATGCTGGCTACTCCCAGTCACCTCCTTATCCTTAATGTGCTTGGAAATGGCTTTCAGGATGACTTGCTGTTTACCTGCAGCACAGTTGATATGAAGCTGATGGACCAGGTATTCCTTGACCTTGAAGATAAAGTTGACATTTGTTTTCTTTCAATCTTTAATAACTTCTCCCACTCTCCATGAACTGCCACAAATAATTGAGAATGGCCTAATGATGACTTCAACAAGATCCTTCAGTATTTGTGGGTGAAACATTTTTGCTCCCAGGGGCTTGCGTGTCTCAAGTTCACCTAAATGTTCTCTAACTTCATCCTCTTCAACAGTTTAAACAACAGATGGGCTTTGGCTTTGACTGTACTGCTTGCACTGATCTTTACAATAGGCAAAACCTTCCAAAGGAGCGCTTGGAAGTGAATGTTGGTGGGGGAAAGTTTAAAATGTAGTAAAATTGTCAATTCTAGATATGTGAATCTGTAATAAATAATCTGTAATGAATAATCTGTAATATATAAAATAATATTTTTGCACTATTCAGGAAACATAATAGCTGTATTCATACATAACCTCACCACTGGTAAATAAGAAATATTTTTCAGAAACAAGAAATATTATGAATAGGATAACAAAATCTTTCAATGTTATTTTAATGTCTTTCACTGAAGTCTGTGACACAGTTAACTTCAACAACTGAATTAGAACAACAAAGAAAATTTTTGGAATATTTTTACTTCCTGTCATCATTTTCTGTTTCTCTTGCATACTCTAAAATGTAGCCATAAAATTAGACTATTTTTTTCTTCTTTCCCTTCCTTCTCCACTTTTTAAAAGACTATAAGTGTGTCTGCAAAGAAAGAAGTGTACTTCTCACAATGTAAAACTAATCAGCTAAACAAACGAATTGAGAGACAATAATGAAATTTCTTCAAAAAATATGACATATAGTAAACCTATGAATGTATTGAGTGGACTTTACTCTCCTTATGAGTTCCATAATCTTTCATCTCCTAATGCTTCAGCTGATTGCACAACATTAATTCAATTTTACTGAAGTCACAATTTCCTCACTTGATAACCTATTTAATAAAAGACTAATTAATGCTTTTATTGACATTCTGCTGTTACATTTTGCAAAAGAAGAGACTCACTGTAGTCCTCTGTAAATCAACGGTTACTTTCAATACTTACAATTAGATCCCTCCATGAACAGCCTTCAAATTTGCCTATAAACACTCTCCTTGGGATACTTTTAGTGTATTTTATCAACATATATTTAAATGTAGTGGAAGTAAACTAAAATGTAAGGGAAACACTGAAGTGCAAGTGTTCAATGAGTACAGCCTTTCTTCTTCTAAAGAAGAGTGAGACCAGCATTGCTAGACAGATCTGTTGATTTTGTTTCCTTGTCACAGGGTTTTCTCATCAGAAGGGAGAGCAGCACCAAGTCTTCATTAGGGAAATGATGTGCACATCCTGACAATAATTGATCCTCTTCAAAAGCCTAATGTGCTAAGAATTGTCTACCTCTTTATTGGAAGCATGTTTCTTTCCATTTTGGGGAACAGAAAATTTACAGGTACTGTAGAAAATCAAATTGGATAGCTGTCACTCTTCAGCACTCACTCTCAGTGAAGGTGCAAGACCAAAATGGCTTAGGAGAACAGGAACAATGGGTGAAGTTCTCCCGCAATGTTTGATACAAAACTTGGCTTACTAACTGTTCAGGAACACAATCTGCTATCAATAATGTTTCCTCCTCATGTCTCCATTCTGGACCCTGCATTGTCCTATCACAAAATGTAATTCACTATCATGTTTCACATGAAGGCATTCAGCCTTTAAAGTATATAATACCTAAATCAGGCTGCTCTGACAGCTTGCTCTCTATATTTTGTTTTAAAGAAAAAGCAACATTCTCACAAATATCAGTGCTATCTCTTCTCTGCCCATAGATATGTATTTGTCAACAAAGACACATATATTAGTTTGTGAAGTATCTCTCAGATAATTTTTAAATAATCAATTATATCTAGCTACTAAATTCTCCAGTATTCCCTCTAGCACCTGGTTCCATTGGATAGTTTACATGTTAAAAATACATTACTTCAAACCATAATTTTAGTCCTTCAGTCTATTCATTTAAGGCTTTTTGATTAAGTTTCCACATTTTCTCTTTTAGGTTTCTGGATCAACAATATGAAGTTGATAAGCATAAACTTCTGCTTTGTAAATTTTCTTTTATGGTAATCAATCACACTTGGTATCTGTATATTCAGCGATGGATGTTCAAGTGGTATTAAATCACTGTAATTCCATCACTGTAAATGTAGGTACAGTAATTTATAGCAGTTGAGGCTCTGGGTGTAAATAACAGATCGGTCACGTCCCAGACTTTGCGTTACTTTAATGTAAATGTAATACCTACTTTGAAGCAAGAAATTATACTGGCTTAATACATATACATGTTAAAAGATTATGTAGTCCCTAATTTTGCAACATTGCTAATCAGTGTTTGTCAAGTCAGCCTGGTTGCTTTTGCCTTAAACATTTTGTCCAGCAGGCACTATGACCACTTTCCCCTGAAGCCAGCTCTTCCCCCCAGCCCCACCCCTGCAGCCCTCTCGCAGAGCCAGGAGGAAGGAGAAGCACGGGGGTGGGGTCAGAAGCCACGTGGTTGGAGGTCCGGCAGAAGCCATGCGGCCGGCAGTCCAGGGAGTCGCCATGGTGACGGCGGATCCCAGGGTGGCCAGGCAGCCAGGTGCCGGGCGGTTGCCATGGGGCTGGGGCTGCACCTGGACTGAAATACAGACCTGCACTGGAGCAACCCAAACCACATGACCGGACCATGGGGTGAAACAGTCTCTATTTCTCTTTCTGTCTTTTTCCCTACCTCCCTTCTCCCCCTGACCTCATTGCATGCGTGTCTGTTTGGATTGTAGGGGCTTGGGTTACTGGGGATTTATTTCTCTAACTCCAGGTGACTGCATACCTCGGCTCATTGTTGTGCTTCCTGGAAATAAATACTGTTTGATATTCACCCTGGGAGTAACCCTTTGGTCTCTGGATTGCTACACAGACAAACAGACCCACCTTTCTCCTCCTCCCTTTGTCTGGGTTGAGACAGAGTTCTTTTGAATTTTCCAGGAAAAGGGAAGGAAAAAACCATAAAATCATAGTCATAGAATAGTCTGGATTGCAAAAAAAATTGCTTAAAAATTGCTTAAAAATCATCTAGTTCCAATCCCCCTGCCATGGGCAGGGACATTCCACTAAATCAGGGTGCCCATGGCTCCATCCAGCCTCGCCTTGTACACCTCCAGTGATGAGGCATCCTCAACTTCCCTTGACAACCTGTTCTAGTGCCTTATCACTCTCCTGGTGAAGAAATTCTTCCATAAATCAAGCCTAAATCTAACCCTCTCCAGTTATACCCGTTCCCCCTTGTCCTCTCACCACAAGCCTTTATGAATAGTCCCTCTCCAGCTTACTTTTAGGCTCCTTTTCAAGTACTAGAAGGTCGCTACTGGAAGATCTTGTTCTGAAAGGATCAGGATGTCTCTCTTTTTCTCAAATTTGATCTGTTCTACTTTACAGAAAGTAATTCCTGTGTGCATTCCTGTGTGCTCTCACATGTTAGTAGTGAAAGTATTATCAACTACTAAACTGTATTTCAAAGATACTACAATTTTTTTTGACAAATGTTCTGAAATTGAGTATTTCTGCTAAAACTATAATATTTTTGGGCTCTAGTTTTATTAAATTCATCCTCTAAGGCCACATTTCAGAAGAATATACATTTTATTCTTTAGATTCTTTATAACAGTTTGATGAGAGTTATATTAGCATAGAATCATAAAATGGTTTGAGTTGGAAGCGATCTTAAAGATTATATAATTCTAACCCCCTCTACCATGTGTAGGGACATGTCCCACTAGATCAGGCTGCTCAAGACCCCATCCAACACTTCCGGGGAGGGGACATCCACAGTTTCCCTGGGAAAACTGCCAGTGCCTCATCACACTGATTGTAATGAATTTCCTCCTTATATCTACTCTGAATCTTTCCCCCTCCAATTTACAGCCATTCCCTATATTGTTATCATCACAGGCTCTGTTGCAAAATTCCCTCCCAAGCTTTCTTGTATGCCCACTTCAGGTACTGGAAGGTTGCTATAAGTTCTCCTCAGAGCCTTCTCTTCTCCAGGCGGAACTAACCCAACTCTCTCAGCCTGTCCTCATAACAGAGGTGCTCCAGCCCTCTGATCATCTTTGTAGCCCTCATCTGGACCTATTCCAACAGTTACTTAATCTTCTGATGTTGAAGATTTCAGAACGTTACTCCAGATGGGCTCTCATAAGAGTGAAATAGAAGGGCAGAATCACTTCCCTCGACCTGCTGGCCATGCTTCTTTTGATGCAGCTCCGGATACAGTTGGCCTTCTGGACTGTGAGTGCACACTGCTGGCTCATGTTGAGCTTCTCATCAATCAGCACCCTCAAGTCCTTCTCTCAAAGGGCTGCTCTTAAACAAGTCTTCTCCCATCCTGTACTGTAATTACAGATTGCCTCAGCACTGGTGTAGTACCTTGCAACTGGTTTTGTTGAACCTCATGAGGTTTACACAAGCCCGTTTCTCCAGCTTGCCCACATCCCTCTGAATGACATCCTGTCCATATCACTGATGAAGATATTAAACAGCACTGGTCCCAGTACAGAGAGACATTACTGAGGGACACAACCTATCACGGATCTCCATCTGGACATTGAGACCTTAACCACTACTCTCTGAATGCAATCATCTAACCAATTTCTTATCCACTGTACCCTCCACCATCAAATCCATATTTCTCCAGTTTAGAGAAAAGAGTATTGTTGTGGGCCTTGTTGAATGTTGTCAATGACTTTAGAGTAGTCCAATTAGACGACATCTGATGGCTTTCCTGTGTCTGCTGTTGTGGTTACCCCATCACAGAAAGCCACTAAGATGGTCATAAGAGATTTGCCCTTGGTAAAGCCATGCTGTCTGTTTCAAATCCCTTCCCTGTCCTCCACATGCTTTAGGAGAGCTTCTACAATCTTTTCCATGTTCTTCCCAGGAACAATGCTGAGGCTGACATGTCATTCATTCATAGGGTTCTCCTTTCTACCATGTTAAGAATAAGCATGTTATTTCCCTTCTTACAGTCACCAGGGACTTCTCCTGACTCCCATGGCTTTTCAGATATCATGTAGACTGGCTTGGGAACCACACTGGCCAATTCCCTCAGGACTCTGGGATGCATCTCATCAGGTGCTGTAGACTTACATATGTTCAAATTCCTCAGGTGGTCATGAACCTGATCCTCCCCCACAGAGGGAGGGACTTTACCCCTCTGGTCACTATCTTGTTGTCCTATTGACCCAGGAGGGGTGGGGATAGCAGTTGTCAATGAAGACTGAGGCAAATAGCATTGCTAAGTACCTCAGCCTTCTCCTTGTCTGTTGATATGAGGTTATAATTTTCAGCAATCAGTGGGGTTATGCTTTCTTTAACCTTCCTTTTGTGATTGACATAGCATTAGAAGACTTTCTTGTTAGCCTTTACTTCCCTTGCCAAGTTCAGCTCCAGCTGTACCTTGGCCTTCCTGACCCCCTCCCCTGACAACCATGCAGTGTCCATATCTTCCCAGGTTTCCTGTCCCTGTTTGTACTGACTGTGCAGCTCCCTCTTCATTTTGACCAGCAGTTCACAACTCAGCCATACTTGTCTCTTCTCTTCTCTGCCTGATTTCCTGTATCTGGGGACTAAGTGTTTTTGTGCTTTATGGGAAGCATCCTTACATATTTGCCAGCTCTGTTCTGCTCCTTTGTCCCTGAGGACCATATGACTAACTTCTTGAAGAGCTGGGATTCTGCTTTCCTGAAATTTAGAATCCTGCCTATGCTCCTCTCCTGTCCCATATCCCTCGGGACCTTGAATTCCACCAGTATGTTGTGACAACAGCCCAGACTATCTCTCCAGCTTTACAGAAGTAATTTATATTAGCTAGCTATTAGCAAACTAGAAGACAATAGTGTCTCCCTATTGCTCTCTGAATTTTAACTCTCCAGATTTGTAGTGCATGTTTTATCAGAAACAATAAATATTACTTTTCATTAAAGTTCAGAAAAAATGGAGAACACTTTTAGTAAAGTTTATGTTAAGTACACCAGATCTTTCTCTCACACTTCTATTTATAATTTTGAAGCTCTTCTTCTATCTAGCAATTGTGCAGTCAAGGCTTTTAAAAAGATTTTCAGAACTCAAACCAAATTTGCATTATTGTTATTATGCACTTTCTTTGAAAGTTCAAGTAATTCCAGCTTTGAACTATGTTTCCAATTAAGCTTGGAAAATATACAGCTTTATTTCAAACAGTTCTACTTTTCACTGAAAACAAACAAATGAAAAAACCCATCAATGAACTAACCCCAATAACAAAAGAAAAAAACAGGGATAATCCAGGTCTCCCTTTCTTAGGTGGCAAACGATCACTATGTGTTATTTAGATACAAAGCACAGTATCGTGCAAACACAGTAACAGAAAGCATTTTTCAATTTGTGCAATTACATACTTACATTACAGAGGATATACTATCATTACAACTGGAAAAATATCAGAGCATATTTGTTATCTCCCTGAAATTAAATTGCATCAGTGAGAAGCTGGGTTGCATATTATGTAATGAAAGTACAGACTACAATTGAAGGCTGGGTTTTGGAGTTATAGCAATCTTATTATTTATTTTGAATGAATTTTTATTATTTGATCAAGTAAAAAATTGTTGAACTGGTGCTTATAGGAGTCAATCAATCAACTTTTTCTGATTCTGGTTTCTTTTGTAACTTACTAGGTGCCACGGTGTTTTTGGAAAAAAAGGTTAACATTTCAGTAACCTGAGCTTCATCTTAAAATTAAATCCATTGAAAACCACTGGAATTAGACAAAATTAACATTAAGTGAAATTTGAAGTGATTTATAAAATAAAAGATAAAATGATACGATAAAAAAAAAAGAAGATTTTTTTTCTTTTTTACTTTCTTCTGAAAACCATTCCTAAAATTTAATTCTTATTTTATCTAATTCAGGAAATTAACCTTCAGTAGCAGTCTGATTGATCCTACTGAAAAGAAAGCAAATCTGTTCTTTTGAAGACTGTCTTAATCCCCATTTATTTTTACATGATTAAAATATTAATCTCACATTTGAAAATATTATTAAATGCAGAAATTTATGGTTAATATTTTGGATGAAAACATCTCCAGTGTCTTTTTATCACTAAGAACCTACTACTGATGACACCCTAAAAATGATTTATCTGAAATATAAGCATTAAGTGCCATGATTTTCATGAAACTCAGTCTATGAAGGAGCTTTCAAAACAAGTTGCTTCCTTTCAAAATACTGGGGTTTATTTCTCAAATTATTTTTGCCATACTGACATAGCTTCATCACAACATTTAAACAATGTTTCAATAGGTGCTAAGTATGAGCTGCCCGTTATAACTTTAAGAATAAAATAATACCCAAGTATTACAAAGTCCAAGTTGTGTCATAACATGTTGGAGTTAGCACTGTAAGTTGTACAGCTTTCTCTAGAATTTGCAGGTTTTTAATAGAAACAAAAATATTTAGAAATAATTTAAATTGTAGGAATTCAATTCTTTATCTCCTATGACTTAAAAATATGTCTTTTTAAAATTATAAGAAACCGGTCTCATTTAGAATTTGAATTCATGCAGGATAGGTCACATCAATAGAAATTGCAATATAAAAAAGTAAAGGAGTGTGAAGTAAGACTGTTTTTGCCTTAACCATTTTGCCTGAAGACTACCTGCTTATGCATCACGTTCAACAGAAGGACAACACAGGAGCAGGCATCGTGCTCTCTCGCTTGGATGGACTCTGGGCCCAGAGCTGATGGAGGCAGAGTGTAGGCAATGCAGCACCGTGTTCAACTGAGCAAGTTGCACCTTAAAGTGTCACCACTATGGACAACAGGGGTCTGAGTTTTCGATTGGATTCCTGTGACAAATATTTAAGTCATGGGGTGGAATGTCAGGGCAGCCTGAATGTTTTTTGCCTCAAACATTTTATCACAGCGGGCATTATAACCACACGGCTTCCCTGAAGTCGGTTCTTCCTGTCCGCACCGCCCCCCGTCCCCCCAGGCGGTTCTCTCAGGGGGCCAGAAAGGAAGGGGAAGCACGGGGGCAGCGGCAGTCACCATGTGGCCGGTGCTGGGGTCGGTCGCCACACGGTCGGGGGTCCTGGTGGTTGCCACGTGGCCGCAGGAACGGTCACCTCGTGGCCGTGCCGAGGGGACACGCAGCTACTGTGCTGGTCAGGAGCCTTGAGTGCTCCTCCCCATGCTCTCTGCTGTGCCTGCACTGAAATACAGACCTGCACTGGAGCAGCCCAAACCACGCAACCGGACCACGTGGTGATATTTCTCTATTTCTCTTTCTGTCTTTTCTCCCTACCTCCCCTCTGCCCATGACCTCCCAGCATGCATATCTGCTTGGATCTTAGGGGTTTTAAGCCACTGGGGGTTTATTTCTGTAACTCCAGGCGGCTGCATACCTTAACTCGTTTTTGTGCCTCCTGTAATAAATACTATTTTCTATTCACCCTGGGAGAAGTCCTTAAATCTCTGGATCACTAAGCGGACACATGGACACCACGTTTCCTCTCTCCCCTTTGGGTTGAGACAAGGTGTAAAGCAGAATCGAGTTTTAATACACAAGGGAATTAAGTAAGTTCTGTTGGTGATTTTTCTTTTTTGCAGGAGATGCATTTCTTCATTTACTTCAATATTCTTGAAATGTAGAAGAGGTAGTGAGGAATAAACAAATTATTTTGAATCAAAATAAAAATACTTTAAATATTTTTTTCTCCAATATTAATTTTAATTTTCTTTGTCTTTCCCAACAAAACCGCATTTTCCTGATGTCCGACTAAATTTAGTGTGTGTGTATTAGCCTTAGAAACACAACTAACATGCTTAATTTGGCACGGAACAAGCATAGTGAGGAAACACATAAATACATAACAGCTAAATGTTTTTAAACTTTCAACCAGACTACATCAGATAATACTTTTCAAAAAACTTTTTTCCACCGGATCTTCTTTTTAAAATGACATATAGTGTAGAATATATGTTGTTAATGCAGTGTAGTGATCTCACCCTCGTTCATTACCTTTTCAGTTAAAGAATTCAGTCTTAATTGTGCCCTGTATTGTCAGAGCAGCTTCGGTGTCATAATGCACAAATATGTTTGCAAAACTTGAATCCAGGCAATGAATAATTTGGGTACATATTCCATCAGTTTCCAAAGACATTCTCACTTATTTTTCCCTCAACTTGAACAGATAAAGATGAAGTAGAACTGAAAGATAAACACAGATTTTGCAAGAGAATCAGCATATGTTCTTTGACATTAGTTCTTACATACTTTTCCATATGCATTTTCCAAGGCACTTGTTAAATCCAAGTACATTTGTTTTTGAGAATTCTATATTCTCCAAAGCATCGGATCTGTTTTCTTTCCAAAGTGTTATGGTGGGTTGACTTTGCTGGATGCCAGGTGCTCGCCATGCCACTTTATCACTACTTATCCTCAAGTGGACAGGAGAATAAAAAATCTATAACAATAGGTTCATGGATCAAAGTAAGGACAGGAATTCAATTACTGTCATGGGCTCAACAAACTTGAATTGGGAAATTCATTGCTCAACCAATCAGAGTAGGATATTGCAAAAGAAACCCAACTCTTATAACACCTTCCTCCAACCCTCCCTTCTCTTCCCAGGCTCAGCTTCCATCTTGATGATCTCTACCTCCTCCCACCTTGTGCTGCAGAGGAAAAGAAAATGAGGGATGTAGCTGGTACATCATGTGATGACTCTGGAAACTTCTGATGATTTAAGGAGCTATTTGAGACAGGAGACACCTTTCTCCACATCCAATCTCATCAAACTGATGAACCTAACTTTCTTGATTAATTAACTAATACCATTGTTTATGGGGCATAACACACAGGAAAATCTAATGCCAGAAATGTTAACCTCACTGCCTCATAGGATTAAACGCAATCAGGAGAATATAGCTCTGTCTGCAGAGAGAAAGAAGAAAGAAAAAGTAATAGGTGGTGGAATGTGGGAAATCTTATTCAGGAATGCCTTGGCCAGAAGGGATACAGATAAGCTGAGGGACCTTGATAAGGGTACAAAGGGAGTCATGAGAGCCTGATGAGAACAAGTATGGGAAAATGCGGAGATAGGCAGAAGCTGCAGCTAGATGGGAGGGTAGTTGACTTTTAGCTTACTGACCAATTAGGAGCTCAGCTTTTGCAGTATGTATGAGGCTCATTATTGACTGTATTTAACTAAGCGCCACTCTTAATAAAACTGAGACTTGCTGACGATCATAGGATGTCCTCGTCTCCCTTCGCCGACAGTGGAATACAGAAAAGTATATTTTGTCTCAATTATTTCCCCATAGAATTTATGAATCTCAATCCAGGCTCACAGAGCTGGCTGTGGAAGAGACAGGAAGGAGAGAAAGAGGCACATAACCTTTTTGTTAGTAAAACTGAACAAATCTGACAAAGAGATTGGCAGAAAAACAACAGTGCAATCTGAAAATGATATTGTCACAGTCAATCATCAGCATGAACTATTTCTTCCTTAAAATGTATTAGCCCCAAAAAGCATTTTTATAAAATGACAGATCTCTATTTCATGCTATTATTGTTTTTAGGATTGAATAATACTAGTAAAAAAAAAAAACAAACCAGCAATAAGCACACTAAACAGCTTCCCAAATTGCACTACCGTTTAAAATCATATAAATTGCATAGGGAGCTGCATGATGTTCACACTCCATTAAGGTAAGAAATTAAATTTTCGTGTAGCTTCCTAGGTGTAGATCATGGCAAACATGATGCCATTACAAATTAACTCTATGGAGATGTTCTGAGAATTGTCCCATTTATGTTTGGGTCTTCCTTAGTCGATTCCCTATATTATTTCTCAGTCATGAAAGAGTAAACAGCTGAGACTGTACTAACCAGAAGACCAGAAGCAACTGAACACAGAAATCTGGTTTGCAGAAAATAAGAAACCAGAAGACAATAAGAGAATAAATAATTAATCACACTCCACAAACAACTTCTGGATTGGAGGGGGAAAAAAATAAAAGTAAAGAAGTTATCACACTTACCTCCTCCAAAAAGAAATCCCACAAATCTGCCCAAGTAAGTATATGCATAAACACAAACATAGAAACTCAAAAGAAAAAAATAGTACAATATCACCAAGAGAAACCTCTCAAAGACACAAACCATTCCCTTGAAGACTGGCTAGAGGGAAAATACTCACAGAAGATCATAATCAACAAATAAATACATGACAAAATGCAAAAAAATCCAACCTACTACAAATTACAGGGTTAGAGGATACAAGTGAAAAAGCCCTCTAAATAAAAATACTAGAAATGGAAAAGAAGAAGATATTTACAAAAGAAATGCTGAAAATATGGGGAATAATCCACAGTCATTTACCCAAATATCTGTCATGATGGATAATCTCGGAAAAGAAGAAAAGGGGAAAAAAGAAAACCATGAAAGCAAACAGGTGTCCTGCTATCTGCCAAAGTCCATGTAATTTGCATTTATTTCCTACAGTGCTTCTTTCCAGTTGGGTAAATAGGTGTTGCCACAGCAGCCAAATGGGAGCCATCTGCAAAACATCTGCATTTCCAAACATTTACAAGCTGAAGAAAAGTAGCTGCTGTTTCTTATTTCCATTGCAAATATGAGACTAAAGAAAGAAATCTGATGTTCAGCAAGCAGCTTAATGTTTTAGGGTGTAGCATTTGCAAAAGAACAAGGAAGTAAATGACTTTTTTCTTTTTTTGTCATTTTACTAGTAGACTCAAGTCCAAGAAGGCTACTGAAATTTTGAGAACAAACATGTTTTCCTTCAGTAGAGAATATTTTGATAATAACAATCCTGTGTCAATATAGTTCTGATACAGAATGAGATACTGAGTTTCATTTCCTGTGTGTCAGATAGTATATTATCTGTACAGGAGTTTGACTCATATGTCAGCTAATTCACTGATATCAAACCATGAAAATACCTGAAGACAGGGAAAACTGTATGGAAAAGCTGAAGAAACAGTGGAATTAAGCTGTCTCAACAAATATATACATTGCAAGAGTTGCACTCCAGCTCAGAATTGATGTGGCTTCTTTTCTGTGTCAGATACAATAGTTTTTCAATTCTTCTTTTAAAGATTAACTTTCAGATATGGAGATAGGTTTGCATTGCTCTGACTGGACAAATTTCTGTGGCATCTTCTCCATGGTATCTGTGGGAAAGAGCTTTTGACAGTAGCTCCCCTCATCTTCACTTTGTGGTACTTTTTAAGACAGTAGATTAGTGCAGGTCAACATGCATAGGCCTAGGTCACAATTTATTCCCTCCTCTTTCAGAAAACATTTTGTCCCATAAGTTTTCCATGCAGACCCTTGATGTAACTGAAGAGGGAAAGGGACATCTTTCACCTAGAAGAACACTAAAAAGTTGGAGATCTGACCCTTCATTTCCTTTTTTAACTAACCTGGAAATAATAGTACTACTAAACAGTTCCTTCATTAAATATAGAAAAATTTTAGCAGGAAGGATTTGGGGCTGCTATATTAATACAACAAAAATTTACCTAATCTTGATGCATTCTAAATATGATGTTAGCACTATTCATCCAGTTCAAATTTCAACAAGTAATGCAAGGAGGATTTTTTAATTAGTTCTTTCAAATTGGAAAAATCTTTCATATCTATGCACATTTCCTCCAAAAGACATGCTAAAATGCCTCTTCTGATACAGTATGCTGATTTTTTCCACACTTTTTTTGCTCTCAGAACAGATAATAAACCACACTTTAGCGGGTTTCGGAGATCACATATCTGAATTTTCAGTAGGAGTACCACCACTGCTTAAAAACCTGTTTTCAACATATTACTTGGCAGTTTCTGTCTAACAAGAGAATAATATAATGGTTCAGTGCTGTACAAGTCTTCCCATAGTTCATCTGTTACCAGCCACAGGCACAGCACAGACATTACTTGTGAATGGAAGGGGCAGAAACTAAAAAGTAAAAAATTCTGCCATTGCAGTTCTGTACTATTGGTACAGATAAATAGATCTATGCTTCTGATTAGCTCAAACAGTCTTGAAGATAGAAGATGAGAATATATAGATAGAAAATGTAATCCCATAGGAAATAGTTTTGTACTTGTTTTGATCTTCATTTTTGCTATTGCAGGAATTTTTTTTCTTGTTTGCGTCAAAGTGATTACTCCAATGTTCTGGCCTTGTACAGGAAGGATTTACTTTCAAAGCAGCATCTTTAAGGTTTTAAAACTTGTGAAAATAGCTTCTAATACCCACAATATTTCTGAATAATTTTATTTCATTGGTGATTAGAATAGTTATAGGGAAAAATACTATCCTAATATAATAATCCAGAAAATTAGTCACATATTGGTCTACTATTCATCATTTTATGCACATAGAAATAGGAATTTGTGTACTGAATATGTAGTGAGGGAGGAGCAGGAAGCAGGATATATATTGTTGTGTGAGTTTTTATTAAAAATATCTAGAGAAACATGATAATATTAACCACAAAATGTAAATGGATTTTAAACTAGTGCCATGTCTCAAGTAAAGAAAAAGAGTTTCATGTTAATATGCCTGGTCATTCAAGAAGAGATAGTCGATTGCTGGGTTTTTTTTCTGCTCTTCGCAAGGAACTGACCTGAAATGCTTGGTGCACAAATAATATCAGTAACAGGAGATGAGAAACATAAGTATTTATCTTTAAGTACAGTCTATCCCATTTAGGTTCCTTTTCTTATAACACAATGCCACTAGGAAGAGTACTTAAAATTTATATGACAAGAGGGTGTTGAAGTGTTGTATATCACAATTATGATTAATTGTAGATGTTTATTTAAGGACTAAAAGGGGTAGCGATGGGCTTGTGGCGTAGCCACGGTGACTGAAGAGAAATCCTAGCTCGATGGGCCCATGATGCTTCGGGCCATCAGGGCAGAGATGCTGCCTATAGATGGGTGTGAGACAGAGGGGTGGATTTAACCATGGGCATTATTTCCCAGGTTATCCACTTAAAGCTCCAATATGAGTTGGAGTTCAAGACAGCAAAATGGTATGCTACCACTGATGTTGCTAATGCATTACTGTGAAGGGTTCGTTGCCCGCATTCTCCACCAAAATTACTGTGAAAGGTTGAGTGAAATCCACCTGCCGACCACCCAAACCCCCACAGTAGAATGCAGTCTCTCCTCCTCCCCCACCCCCTGTACGAACCCAAGGGAGAAAGGGAGAAAAAAGGAAGACTGAAACTCCTGAGAATAAGCAGACCACAGGCTGTAAGATTATATACTCATCTATTAACACTAATATGCAACTAAAATACCATCTACACATATTCCAGAGACCTCCAAAAAGAAAGAAACCTCCCCCCCATGCCACTAAAGGAAATAAGAATCCAGAACCAGATCAATAAAAGCTAACAAGAGAAAACAAATCATTGCTCTCCTCAGATAACGAATCCTCACTTGGCATTCACACCGCTCTCGGAGTCCACAAAACTTCACTGAGCTTGACTCCCCCACACACAGACAGACCGACACAACACGAGACCAGACCTTCTCCAAACACAACAGGAGACAAGAGGGAGCTGGAAGACGAGAGGGAGCCGGAAGAGGAGTGTCCGACCCCCCAACACACCCTGATTTACGTAGAAAATCGTATGGAATACTGGGAGATGTAGTTCTTCCTCAGCCACAACCTGGCTATTCAGAAGGGTCCAAAAATCAAACCACTACAGTTGATTTTAGTCAGAATAATTACCTAGTGTCATTTTCCCAGTCAAAGAGGGAAAATACTGGGTTGTTTCCTTTGTTGATAGATTTGCATTTTCTATATGTTTTTATTTCCATGAGCAAAACCTACAGTGAGTCACCAGTGGAGTGGATAAGAAATTTTCAGTGAAAGAAATTCAACATTTTTGACTGATCTAGACAATTCTAACAAATCAGGCACAGGAACACTGAAATTAAAGATATCCATTTCAAGCACAGCTTTGATACATTGTTTTACTTGTATAACAAATAAATAAAATAAAGCTTTGTTAGCTCTGTTAAAATATTTTTTCCAACAAACAAGTGAACATTTCTGTATCTTTGAATGTAATAGTATCTTCAATATTGAGGATGTAGTCAATCAGTTCAGGTTTGAGATGTGTGTTTTCAGAGCACCTGTTTTGCTCCACAGAAGAGGTAGAAATCCTGTTATCTAGTTTTGAGGAAACGTGGTAAAGGTGTGGAGGGATAAAGTAACAGATTAAAGGTTTGATTAGGATAGTGAACAACAACAAAAGAATAAATTGTAAGAGCTGTAACAGATTCAGGAATAAGAACCAATCCCAAAAAATCTTGAAGAGTTAGATGAAAGAATAGGATATCCTTGCTGGTACAGGAAAAGCTGAACTATTTTTTCAGCTTGTATCCTAGCAGCTCTCAGGTAATTGTTGTGTGTATTAACAGAAAAAATATTTTTCTATTAGATTTCCTGAAAGTCTTTATCAGAAAAAGACAAAAAATTGCAAAAAGTTCATGGCATTTATAGCAAAAAACAGTATACTCATGCTTAATTAAAGTTTTGATATACACAGTTGACACCAGCATGAATTGTCTTTGGATCTTATTGTCACCATCAATTAACGACATGTTAAAGGGCACAGCATGGTAAGTAAATGTTCACAATTAACTTGACCAGTTATCTTAGCTGTTTCTGCTTCTTTTTTTTTGTTGGGTTTTTTAGGGTTTACTTTTTGTATCTATAAAACCTTTGTGATTTGCAGACCATTTAAGCCATTCAAATTTCACATTGTTGTTTAATGATAACAGTCTATTACCAGTATTTACTGCACTTATTCTAGTAGGATTTAGATTTTGTTCACTTAAATCATAAAAATCCAATCTCACTGCTAGCCCAGCAGAGAACCGGGCATTATGAACAACAGTCAGTCATTAGGGGATCTAATTCCACCACCTCAGAAACTGAGCTTCCTCACTTAGAAAGTGAGTCTATGCCCAGACCTGCAGGTAATAAAAAAGAGGATCAGAGCAGCAGTGATACCCTGTTGTCCCTGGGGTGAAAATGTCTAAAGATAGGCACATAGTTTTGCCTCCTGCTAGGCAGGTGTCTGAAGGCTGCAAGATGTCTCATTTCCCTCACTCCCATTCTGCTCTGTGGACTACATGACATGCCCCACTGACAACAGATGCAAGGATTTTATGGCTCACCTGCTTTTTAATCCAATGTTTTCTCACTGGAAATATACTGGCTTGGTATAAGCATCATCTGGAAGCACACTGAGTTCATGTGACCGGGAGCAAGTTTTTCCAGAAAATAGGTTGTAGGTCAGGCCAGAGACAGGCTGTTGAAGTGCCTTACAGACTTTTCAGTACAGTGAAGGCCCTTCCAAAAGGACCACAGAATTTCTGCTGGTATTTAACATTTAAGGCAGGACTCATTAATTTTCTGTTTCTCCTCAGTATTCATAGGACGCAGCACTAATTTGATCTGCAGTAATAGTATTGTTTATAGAACAAAATGGAAGCTGTGTGGTATGCACCAGAAGAATTGCCTCCAGTTAAGAAGTCACAGCTATTAATTGCCTCAAATCAGGCAAAATTAGAACAACCTTCTTCCTCATAAGTGACTCATACTTTCTACACAAATCTTTCTTTTGTTCTATAAAAACAACTTTCCTTGTATATCCTACAAATGAAAATGCAAGGCTGGTCCCTTTTCCTTTCTTGCTTGACCCTCTTCCATAATAAACTTGTGTGGAATTGGAAGCCTAGGCTTTGTATCATTGTTTTCTGTGACACAGAAACATTTTGTTTGCACATATCATGTCCACCTATACCTTTGTGGTGTGCATCTGTTCATAGATTCAAATTAATTTATCCTATGGGTGACTGCAAATTCTGACAATACAGTTAATATTCCAGAGTTGTATGATAATTTTTGAATGAAAGCGCACTGCACAAAGTGTGATTTCCTAGTTTACCCATAAAAATTTGAGAGTCTTAGGCAGAGTATTCCGTGTGGAACACTTATATTCAACAATCATTTTCATCTTATTTGCTAAGCTACGCCGCTGAACTCTCTAGCATGATAACACATATGCCAAATAGACATTGTTTGTAAGCACAGAAGCTCTTTTGGATGGGTCATAATTCAGAAACACCATTTTATAGAATCATAGAATCACCATGCTGGAAAAGACCCACTGGATCATTGAGTCCAACCATTTCTATCAAATACAAAACCATGCCACTCAGCACTTTGTCCATCTGTCCCTTAAACACCTGCAGGGAAGGTGACCCAACCACCTCACTGGGCAGCCTCTGCCAGTGCCCAGTGACACTTTCTGTGAAAAAATATTTCCTCACATCCAGTCTGAACCTCCCCTGGTGGAGTTTGAGGCCATTCCCTCTTGTCCTGTCCCCTGTCACTTAGGAGAAGAGGCCAGCACCCTCCTGTACACAACTTCCATTCAGGTAGTTATAGAAAACAATGAGGTCTCCCCTCAGCCTTTTCTTCTTACAAACTTCATATGGTAAAACTAAAACCTGTGCATGGAATAGTTTTG
>WAAB01003559.1:22797-34409 GCA_013389865.1 Piaya cayana | reverse complement strand
TGAGCCCTGGGGAACACCACTTGTAAGTGTCTTCCAGCTGGATTTAACTCCATTTCCCACCACTCTCTGGGCCCGGCCATCCAACCAGTTTTCCACCCAGGAGAGTGTGCGCCTCTTCCAGGCCAGAGGCTGACAGTTTCTGTAGCAGAATGCTGTGAGAAACTGTGTCAAAGGTTTTACTGAAGTCCAGGAAGAAGCATCCACAACCTTTCCCTCATCCAGCAGTTGAGTCACTTTGTCATAGAAGGCGATCAGGTTTGTTTGGCAAGACCTGCCTTTTGTAAACCCATGTTGACTGGGCCTGATCACCCAGTTCTCTTGCATTCCTTATTTGAATTAATAACTGACAAAACTCCTTCAAGTCCCTTCTGCTTCTTTTTCTCAGTCTCTGGGGAGTTTTGCATGTAGCTCTTACAGGAAACCTGCATAAGCAAGCAGGTATCAATTGAGCATCCTAGGATCCCCTTTAAGTCTCAAAATAATAATAGGGCAATTATTCAGAAACAGTCAAAAACCTTACTAATTAGTGCATGGATTAAGTATTTATAATGCAAAAACATTGCTAAGATAGTTCAAATTTTTTTCTTTGATTTTGATTTTTTCAAACCTGCTCAATTATATTATTTTGAGGATTGAGGATAGTAATTTCAAAACCAAGAAATATCTCCTCATAAATTTTGAAGCTCAGGTCTTGGAAGATTAGTTTAGGTAATTCAGAAGACCGTCTTTTTGATGATAAATCACAACAGGTAGTCTGTTAAGGTGCCAGGACCTCAGGAGGGCAGGGGAAGGCAAATGACATCCTGCCCTTACTTGTGTCCCGCTGACAAGTACAGGTGCCTTTGAGCTGGCTTGAGCTGCAGCTTTCTTCACTAGTGGAAAGGCCTTAACTAAGGGTAGTAGCTCAATGATTTCTGCCCACTCTCTGAAAAACCTACCAAGGTGAACTTTAACAGTGCAGAACTTGGCATCTTCATTAAAGAAGTTGGTCAGAAATTCTACCAGTGTCTCTCACATTTTCTTTTATCACCTGCCCTAACCTCTATACAAGATTACATCTTACAGCTTTCATCTTCACACCAGGGAGTGCAGGAGTGGTAGATGAAAAGCAAAGGTAACAGAAGGCAATTCCAATAAACAGTTTCAGACAACTGGAGGTTCATAACTCTTGCTTGAAGGTGAACTGAATTTTCAATTAACAGAAAAAAGTAAAGTTTTAAAACATGGGTAGAATTTAAAAAAATATAATGATTTGGTCATCTCTTCATAAATGATGCAGTGCATGTGCTTTCTATATGAACAGTCTTATGAAAGATTAATGGCTAGTACCTGAAGTTCAGAATTCTTGCTGCATTGACTAATTATACAAACTGTACTCTTAACTACCTTTTCTCACTAGTGTATGCATTTGTTACAATTAGCAACTGAAGCCCACAGCTCAAACTGGGTTCCACTGAGGCAGTTGTCATACACAAAAAAATCCGAAGGATTTACAACCTGCCTAGGCAAGATGACAGATTGAAAGGAAAAGAGAGCACAAGAAATGGGAAGTTTTTTCTTAAAATCTAACACACTTATGATTGACATACTTTTAAATCCCCTCATTCTCCCATGGTTTTACTGGAAGTCTACTCCCCTCAGTGTGTGGCCATTCTTTGCCTCTAAGTCTCTCTCAAGCAGTTAATGATATTGTTGCATGAGAAAAACATCACAATTGGTCTCTAATCCCTGAAGTAATATATAAGGAGTCTATACGTTTTTCGTTGCTAGCTTCATTTTCATCAAGAGCACAGATTGTACCTTTGCTCTTATTTACAAACAGACTAAAACAAAGGGAAACAAATAGGGAAAAATTGTGGAGTATTAGCAATTTTTTACCTACATTTACAGTTTCCTTACTTTGTAGTGAACCAAATGGTTTTAAAATTTTGTCTGTAAATTATCAGTTAGATAGCAATGACAGACAGTATATCCACTTGCCTCTTGTTCCCTTAGTAACATCAATATTATACAACGCTATAGAATAGCTTACAGTAGGGGATTTTTGTCATGAACCGTCAACATTTACAGACTGAGAATACTGATGAAGTCTTACTCTGTATACCTACTGGATGCTTTCAGTATCAGGGGAACCCTGCTTAGAAAAAAAGATTGTAGGATAAATATGAGTACTTTAGCCAGTTCTAATTTTCAGTGTCCTGTAAGTGGAAAATAAGGTATTTTCTTTTTCTTTGCTTTTCTTGCTGTATTTTCCTTCTAGATGTTTGTATTATTTATTTTGATTACCAATACAGTTTCATGTACAGGGATTTTCATGTGGATATTATGTGAACAGCCAGCTAAACATGAAGAAATCAGTTTAATGAGTTTGAAACACTGTCTTCCCTGAGCTGTTTTAATTTGGCTCTTGATGAAGAGTCTGGGGTGCAGCACAAGTCCACACATCATATGACAACATCCTTCTGGCTATCTCTGCAGGTAGTTTTCAAAACTGTAATGGATTTGGGGTTTAGGACATGATTGAATACTTCTTTTAAGTTGATGAGTGTCTCGTCATTGCACAACCTCTGCCTATGTGCTTGTGCTCTCTAGTCCCTGTCTTCCTGCAAGATAACACTGCTGCCCTACAGATCCATCCAAGTGGCAAGCCTGTGTAAATCCACAGTCATTCCATCATGTACCCCCTGCCACTGCCTTCCTTTTTTCATCTTCTCAGTGTGTAGATTCATAAACAACCAGGGTCTCCCTGCAGCATGCTTCTATTTAGCAGGGCACCATGTAGGCTTTACAAAGTGACACAGTGGCGGTCTGCAAAACAGCCTTCATAGATTATTAGTTTGGAAGTTACGTGGCTGCATTTTAGCTGATTGGTGGGACTGTGCTTTTCAGGGAAAACGAATGTTACCTGAAGGAACCCTGTTGGACCATGGTGTCTGAGGAATCTCATGATTTTTCTTATCTGCAGTGGTGCTCCTGCTGCAAAAGGGACTCTCCTCTCAGAGTACACACAGTTTAGCTCACTGTTCTATTGGACTGATAGTAACAGTATTTCTTTTTCAATTTGTTGGTAGGAAGAACATGTATACCCTACCCTGCAAAAAGCAGAACCAAACCCTAAACTCTCAGAAATGGAAGAAAACTATCCCACAGTGTGCTTGGAACAACAACCTGAAAACTTACTGCATACTTACTTAACTAGAAGACCTCTATAATCATCTGACCCCCCTTTGCAATTCAGCATCTATACCACCTCCAATGGTTGTCTCTACCTCTGGCATTTTATGCACAGAATAGTAAAAAGTCATAACAAAACAAAATGTATTATTACCTTTCTTCCTCATATCTACTTCAAGACTTAAGTGGCTGTTACAAGTAAATTAATTACATTATAGCATGACAGTACTTGGAATACTACTAGCAAGACAAATATTGTGGACTAAATTATAACCAAATCAAATTTATATTTTTTCCATGCTAATTGATAGAGTTGGAGGAAAGAAGCTGCTAAAGTTGAAGGAAAAAAATGTATAGAAGAAGCATATTGTGCCCATATGTCTTTGTTTATTCTAGAATAGACAGGTGTTTTTTTTTTTTAAAAAAAAACACCTTCTAATCAATGGCAAAAAAATACTATTACTTTAAAGAGAGATTTCTAATAGAAACAATCTCCAAAGTTAACACAATTTCTTATAAAGTGAGCAGGCAGATATGAGTTTCTTGAAGAAAATATAGGTCAATGACCTAATTTAGAGAGACATCTTCCTACCAACCAGTTTAAGACACTATGTTAACACCAAAGATAAGAAATTAAACCTGATGACTATAAGAGACTGATGCCTATATCTGTCCTTAGGAACCATGGGTCTTAAAGCAAAAGGAAAGTCATGGAAGAAGAAAATATCTATTAAATGAACTGTTTACAAATAAAAAAGTCATCATGTAACCATTACCCTTTTTTGAGGTCTTTCTCAAGCTAATATTCAAATAGGAAAATTTGGGTTAACCATATACTGTCCATTACTACAACAAGGATTCTTACGCAGCATCAGGGATAAAGATTAAGGATTTTTCTTATTACATCAATAAGCTCTAGGTTTCATGTAAGACTTATTCAGTATATTATCTCATAAGAATATTTGGTTTTATATCTGCAAGGGTTATTTGAAGAAAAACTTTTAAAATTAAAATTAGTCATCAAAACCAACAACAAATACTTTATTAGTCAGTCACTGTAACATATGAACATAGAGTTAAATACAGTTTACTTTCATTAATATTTTTACATTTCTGATTGAAGATTTGTTATCATCAATAAATTGATGACAAGGTAACACAGATTATAAGATTCACTGAAAAGAATTGTTGGGGAGAGACATCACCATAACAGAGTGAGAAGAATAAAAAATTTATAGGAGGATTTGATCTTAATACCCATCTTCAATCATAAAAAAATAATTGTTTTTCCAATATATATATATTTGTTCAGCTGTCAGCTCTTGATGACAACATCAGTACCACTGCCTCTTCATGACACAATGCATTACATGCTTATGTTATTCATATTTTAAATGACTTATTGCTTATACCTAGTTAGAATTTTACATTCCTGCAGAATGTGTTAATTTTCATCCCCTCCTGCCACACACACACAAAAAAGTTCAGTTTCTAATATTCTGCAATATTCCTGTTTTATTTAACCTATTTTTTCCTTCAAAATACCTCACAGCTGAATGAAGTCAAGCTGCTTTTGGAATGTCACTATAGAATCAGCCTGTATACTGTTTGAAAATAAGGCTGGTAAACAAAATCTTGATCTGTCTAACTGCATTTAATATTAACAATATTCTTCATTTAGTATATTCTGGCCATATATAAACTTGCTTTCTTCTGATTTAAACAACACACAATACATGTGAGCATATTATGATGATCCTCAACTGAACTAATAGTACTATTACAGGCACATATTCTTGAGCTGAGTTCCTGACTATCTTGACTGCAGGGCTTTAATTTGTCTCAGAGCAAAGAGAGGGCAATCCATACATGCTGAGAATATCTATGAATATCACTACCTCTATGAGATAGCAAGGACAGTAAAATCCCTTGAAAAAAGAATTTTTATCTTTATCAGTTAACATGATTAAGGATAGAGGAAGACATGGTAGGACTAAAAAAAAGGCAAAGATTTGACCTCATTTAGCTAATATTGTGACTATGGTACTTGAAAACATATAGTGCTGTCATCCACCAACAGAACTCAGGAAAAATCCAGACAGTGGCATAGCATGGCTTACAGGAGATGACCAAAAGAAAATAATTTCTCCCCACTACAACTTCATCCTCATAAAAGTATATATCTTACATTGAATTATATATTTGGAGGAGGAGAGAGCAACTGTAAATGTTGCTTTTTCAATTCCTCACTGCCAGGTCTTAAACATAACAGAAAAAGTCAAAACTATTCTCCTTTCTTTTTTTTTCTTTGCCTTAGAGCCTTATTTATGTAGAACCAGTTTTTAAATTATCCTGTGGATTTAATAAAGCTGAACTCTCAAAAATCAACTAGGAAGCTAGTCTGTCATTATTTTTTCCACAGGAAAACTTTGGGCTGTAATTCAGAGATTCATGGAGTAATTACACTTTGGAGATTCACTCTTCATTATTCCTCTTCTTAGTTTATTTAATGTAACTAGTATAAGAATGCAATTAGACATGAAAATAGGATGAAGAACAGAATTATTTAATCTTCCTATGTGTCAATGTAACCATTTAAGCTATCTCTTCTTCCCACAAGCGGGTAACCTAATATTCCAAAAGACATTGCTGGAACTGTGAGCAATTCACCAAAGGTCACCTTACTACTTTAGTAATGTGAATAAGAACAAGTTGTCTTTAAAGCAGCATTTTATGGGAAGGAGTGGGGATAGGATAGGCAAGGTGATAGCTTTCCTGTTCCCTTGTTTCCAAAAGAAATAAATATTTCCACTCTAACTTGGCTTAGTAATTTCAAATCGTTTCCTGAAGTCGCAATATTTTAGTGACTCTTCAGGATGGAAAGTAGGAGCTTAAGGAGAAAGAACAATATTATGCTTGCAGTATAGTGACCCTGATTAGAGGTTCCCTGTGCCTTGCCATACCTTTCAACATTTTAAGAAAGTGCCATGAATAATTTCTCAAAGTCCTTCCAATTAAATCATTAAATTAATACTATTGTGTTGTCAGTTCCATAAGCCAATGAATGGTTTTCCAAGTTTTTAAACTTTGGTGAAGATCATTAAAATGCCAGTGAAAGTGTGTTATTTCATAAAATCTAAGTAATAATTAAGTTCATGTTGAACAAAGAATTTATTTAATAGAGTTCAGAATGTA
Source organism: Piaya cayana (assembly GCA_013389865.1). Classification (NCBI taxonomy): domain Eukaryota; kingdom Metazoa; phylum Chordata; class Aves; order Cuculiformes; family Coccyzidae; genus Piaya; species Piaya cayana. The sequence continues at coordinate 28,040 of WAAB01003559.1, read as the reverse complement.
GATGAAAATTTGCAAAAAGGGCTTACCTGATCCTGTGTTTGCTACTATAACTGAAGAGAAGAAGAAAGGTAAGTATGGGGGGAAAAAAAGATAAATTCAACTATAAGAATCTTATACTACAATTCAAAGGAAAATCAGTACAGGCCCAAGCCATGTTGGCAGCATTTTACATGGTTAAACTTTTTAAATAGTTGCTTTTAGTATTTTCCCAAGATAAAATGATGACAGGATGGATGCAGCTTATTGTTGGATACGTCTGCCTCCAGTACAAAAATTTCAGTAAAATAAGTATTCTGTTCTCCCATCTTAAACGCTGGGTTAAAATAGAACAGGATCAGTTATCTGACCAGCTATGCTTTTTTCTTACATAAAATATGACTGCAATAAATGGCAAAATAGGAAGATTGATAGACATCTGCATGTACTGAAGACAGATCATTTACAGAGGAAAGCAAAACTGTTCAGCAGTCATAACAGTACAGAATTGACTGCCATGTGGTATCACTTTTTTTTTCATAAAATTTTTGCAGCCTTCATTGCCTGGTCATTGCAGTAGAAACAGATGAATGGTTATATTGAGGGTCTCTGGCAGTATAAGAAATGTGTCATGAACTGCATTTTTCAGAAGCAATTTAGAACTTTAAGTCAAAACCAGAAAAAGGCACAAGTATATATGCGAGTACTGGTACAAGCTTCAGGAAAAAATATTCTTGAGGTTTAGAAAGGTAATGGAACAAGATTTCAATGTTTTCTATGTAACATTAAATACTGAGTAAATTTCAGCTCAACTAGCAAAAGGGAGCTTTTTGTGCCAAATTTGAATTACTTTTTCCTTTTATCTCTCCCTGTCCTTTTGAAAATTGTACCTATTGTCCATGGCAGTTTTGTTCTGCAAAGTACTGAAAGCCTTGAAAGAGGCACATTCCCTTACTCTTCTTATATGCTGCAACTTGTAATATGAAGCCTAGCATATCCTTTATTTACCAGCATTTCTCAAATGTAAAATAGTTTTCCAGGTGAAGGTGATATTTGTTAAGGTTGGGGTTGCGGTAGAGGGGTGAAAATTCAGGGTCCTGGTATTCTGGCACTGCATGTCAGAAAGAACTTATAGCTCAAATAAACCTCTTAAAGACAGAAAAAGGAGAAAGGGAAGGAAAAAGAACAACAATATGTTCACAGATGGACAAGATATGTTTGGTAATCTGGGAGCAGAAACAGATCTCAAGATTTAATATAGAGTGCAGGTGATTAAACTAACGTCTTGGGCAGTACATGGCATAGACTTCATCCTCTAGAAATAATTAAATGCTTCCAATTACCAGGAATTAATAATCAGTGGAGAAGGCAGGCTTGCCTGGGAGTTGTTTGAGGACCCTAAATTTCAGGAAAGCAGACCTCCAACTCTTCAAGTAGTTACTCAGTAGGACCCCCTGAGACAAGGTAGCAGAACATAGCTGGAAAATATTTAAGGATGCTTTCCATAAAGCACAAGAATACTCAGTCTCCAGATGTAGAAAATAAAGCAAGGAAGGGAAGAGACCAGTGTGGCTGAGTCAAGACTTGCTGGTTAAAATAAAGAAAAAGAGGGAACTGCACAGTCAGTACGAGCACAGTCAGGGAACCTGAGACGTGTATAGGGGTGCTCTGCAGTTGTGTAGGGATGAGGTCAGGAGAGTCAAGGCACTGCTGGAGCTGAACTTGGCAAGACCAAGAAGAAGGGCTTCAACAGGTATGTCAATCAGAAGAGGGAAGTTAAAGAGAATGTACCCCCATTCATAGTTGAGAACGGTGAACTTGAATCAAGAGATGAAGAGAAGGCTGAGGTACTTAACAATATTTTTGCCTCAGTCTTTGCTGATAATCCCTGTCCTCAACTCTCCTGGGTCATGGGACAACAAGATGGTGACCAGGCGGATAAACCCTCTCCCACTGTAGAGGAGGATCAGGCTCATGAATACCTGAGGAACGTGAACATATATAAGGCTATAGGACCTAATGAGATGCATCCCAGAGTCCTAAGGAAATTGGTCAATGTGGTTGCCAAGCCAGTCTCCATGATATCTGAAAAGTCCTGGCTGTCAGGAGAAGTCCCTTGTGACTGAAAGAAGGGCAACACTGTGCCCGTTTTTTAAAAGGGCAGAAAAGAGGACCCTGAGAACTATTGACCTGTCAGCCTCACCTCTGTGCCTGGGAATATCATGGAACAGATTCTCCTAGAAGCTATGCTGAAGCACGTGGAGGATGGAGAGGTGATTAATGACAGCCAGCATGGGCTCACGAAGGGTAAGTCCTGTAAGGACACTTAGTGACTTTCTGTGATGGGGTAACTACATCAGTGGGCACAGGTAAATCGATGGATGTGATCTATCTTTACTTCTGTAAAACCTTTGACATGGTCCCCCACAATATCCTCCTCTCTAAATTGGAGAGATATGGATTTGATGGGTGGATGTTACAGTGGATAAGAAACTGGTTGGATGATGGTATTCAGAGAGTAGTGGTCAGTGACTTGAAGTCCAGATGGAGATACGTGACAACTGGTGTCCTTCAGGGGTGTCCCTCAGTACTGGAACCAGTGCTGTTTAATATCTTCATCAATTATATTGACAGCAAAATAGTGTGCATGCTCAGCAAGTTTACAGATGATACCAAGCTGAGGGATCCAGTTGCCACAGTGGAAGGATGAGATGTCATCCAAAGGGATCTGAGCAGGCCAGAGAGGCTGGCCTGTGAGACCCTCATGAAGTTCAACAAGGCCAAGTGCAAGGTCCTACACCTGGATTGGGGCAATCCCCATTTTCAGTACACAACGAGGGATGATGTGATTGAAAGCAGCCCTGCAGAGAAGGACTTGGGGGTGTTGGTTGACAAGAATCTCGATGGTAACTGGCAGCATGTGTTCACAGCCCAACCATGTCCTGGGCTGCACCAAAAAAAGCCTGTCCAACAGGTTGAGGGATGTGATTCTGTCCCTCCTCTTTGCTCTCATGAGATTCTTCTTCGAATATTGTGTCCAGTTCTGGAATCAACATAAAAAGGATATGAAACTGCTGGATTTGGTTCAGAAGAGGGCTACAAAGATGATCCGAGGGCTGGAACACCTCCCATATGAGGAAAGGCTGAGGGAGTTTTGCTTGTTCAGCATGGAGAAGACTCTGAAAAGATCTTATAGCAACTTTCCAGTACCTGAAGGGCATGCACAAGAAAGCTGGGAAGGTACTGTTCACAAAGGCTTGTAGTGAAAGGACTAGCAGCAATGGGAATAAATGGAGAGGGGCAGATTTAGACTAGACATAAGGAAGAATTTCTTCACCATGAGAGTGCTGAGGAACTGGAACATGTTACCAAGGGAAGTTGTGGAGCCCCAACCCTGAAGGTGTTTAAGGCCAGGTTGGATGGGGCCTTGAACAGCCTGATGTAGTGGGACATGTCCCTTCCCATGGCAGAGGGTTTGAACTATATGATCTTTAAGGTCCCTTCCAACCCAAACTATTCTGTAATTCTGTGATTCTATGATTTCATAATAGCATGTGGAGCAAACAGTAGGAAAGAATGAGATTTGTAGCCTTTCTGACCAATTTGTGCCACGATGCCTTTTACTCCACATTCCCAGGTGTTACATGGCATGTACTGCCTTTGCTTACCTAATGAAACTTTCCAGTAGATGCTGATTTTGTCTCATTACTTTCAGTAGCAAAGAAGTTATATACTCCTACTATCAAACACATACCTGGCAGACAACAAAACAATGTTTTCTGTTATGATTCAACAAATCAGTAAAAACCCTTAGATAGTACTCTCCCTCACAAGGGGTGACATTTTATTCTTAATTTATCCTTTTGGAAGAAAAGATGAAATTAATTAAGAACTATAATCACAAGAATGATCAAAACAGGGATAAGAAAAGGAGAGAAAGAGAGAATACAAAGGAAACAGCCTGTAAGAAAGTTCAGACTCCATTTTTAGTACACCTTTCAGAGAGGGGAATGAAATGCTTGTTTTGCCCATTGAGTGGGAAGGAAATAATGAGTTGAAACTTGTTTTAGATTTATGAGTTGAATTCTGTCTGATATTCACAAAGATTTCAGTAAGAGCTTCAGATGTACTGTCTTCCTTCTACAAGATAGCAATTTTTTAAATTTATCAGTTTTCATGACTGGAAGTAAAAGATAAGTATTTTACCCATTACTGGACCATTAGGCAGTAGATGAATAGGGTATCTAGCCAATTAAAAAGTGAAAGAATGCTATGTTAAGTATTGAACAAAAAGTAACATTTCTTATAAAGTTTTTCCCTTGATTTTAGTAATAGAAAACTGAAATTCTGAAATCTCAAAGAGTTTCTTAAATTTACAGCAGCATTGTATAGTACAATAAGAAATGCCTGTTAAAATAACAGTCACAAAATCTCATCTTGCTATCTCTTCCCTTCATAAGTTCAAGAACTTGAAAGTAATAGAGGCCTTTTATCACCACGCCCCCAAAGGAGATTCAAAGTAGCAAGCAGTATTCTGCAGTCACACAAGGGTAACAGTGCCACCTGAGCACTTTTTCAATAAAACTAAAATTCTTTAAAACTTGTTTGTAACATTCTGGAATTGGAAAATATTAGGAAAATCATGACATTAAACAGTATTTTTTTCTGGATAATTTTGTTTTCTAATTTTATCATAGATCATACATGTAGAACAATACCAAAAAAGAGAAAAATAATAGCCAGAAAAAATTTCAAAGGTATACCAAAGAAAAATACCATCTGTTGTAACATCAAACATATAGTTTTCCAATTCAGGCATTTGTTTAAAATCTAAAGATAAGCTTGATACTGATGAGAAGGTTTTTTTGACCATTCTCACAAAAAACCCGTACACATATCTGATAAATATGTATATCCATGCATCCAGACAATGCCTTCATCAGATGTATGTAACACATAGTTCATAGAATCATAGAACAACCAAGCTGGAAGAGACCCACCGGATCATCGAGTCCAACCATTCCTATCAAACACTAAACCATGCCCCTCAGCACCTCGTCTACCCGTGCCTAAAACACCTGCAGGGAAGGTGAATCAACCACCTCCCTGGGCAGACTGTTCCAATGCCCAATGACACTTTCTGTGAAAAACTCCCTCCTGATGCCTAGCCTAAGTCTTCCCTGGTAAAGTTTGAGGTCATTCCCTCTTGTCCTGTCCCCTGTCACTTCAGAGAAGAGGCCAGCTCCCTCCTCTCTACAACCTCCTTT
>WAAB01003559.1:5662-22625 GCA_013389865.1 Piaya cayana | reverse complement strand
AGATCCCTTTGCAGAGCCTCCTTATCCTCCAGCAGATCCACACTTCCACCCACCTTAGTGTCATCTGCAAACTTGCTAAGGGTGCACTCAATGCCTTCATCCAGGTCATTGATGAAGACATTGAACAGGGCTGGACCCAGCACTGAGCCCTGGGGAACCCCACTTGTGACTGGCCTCCAGTTGGAATTAACTCCATTTACCACCACTCTCTGGGTCCGGCCATCCAACCAGTTCTCCACCCAGGAGAGTGTGCGCCTCTTCCAGGCCAGAGACTGACAGTTTCTGTAGCAGAATGCTGTGAGAAACTGTGTCAAAGGCTTTGCTGAAGTCCAGGAATACCACATCCACAACCTTTCCCTCGTCCAGCAGCCGAGTCACTTTGTCATAGAAGGCGATCAGGTTTGTTTGGCAAGAAACATTTATTTCACACAGAGATGACTTTAAATCTACACCAAATCTGCTCATCTCAAATAACTTCACCTTACAAGAATACTTCACTAGGAGTTAACATATAAGGTTAGACTAGCAGGTAAACCTTTTCATGTGCTATAATTAGTGCCTCCAAATGACGCACTGATTCAATTAATTGTCCTGCAAAACCTGTTTCTATGAGGAGTTGGTCATCTCTGCTTTCACTAGCTGCCACCAAGAGCAGAAAATGACACATATAAGGGAGAAAACAGGAATCCAAAGATGTAAGGTAATCCATAAAGGAAATAGTAATGTGAACTGTACATCTCATTTTGACCCATTTCAAACTGCAACATAAGATGATGTAACACTTGTGTGTAAAATAGGAACTATGAATCAAATATGAAAGGGGCCAGGAAATAAAAAATGTAAGATAATATGCCAAGAAAGGCACTAGAAACTACAGAAAGTGTTATAATATATATGTTTTCAGAAATTTGCCAGGGAAAACACAGTAGCAGGTAACAGTTCTTTACCAGCATGAAAGTTGAGGAGAAGCAACTAACATAACTGAAAAATTGCCTTTAGTGTTCCACAACTGATGCTTTCTAAAACAAAGTGACAAAAATGTAACATCCCCTCAGAAGGTGGTTTGTACAAGTCAGCAGTCAACAAGTTCTAAACCAGTTATCTACTGTGGCAGGGACCAACGAACTTCACGAACAAATTAATATGATTTCAGATGAAATTGTTTATTTAGGGTTCACTCGTTGTTTATATAGGACAAGAAGGCCAAACCATCAGGTAAACATTGATTGGTCCTTCTGCTCTAGCAACTAGCCCCTCCTGGCAACTACCCATCCCACATCTCTTTGTTGCTAGCTTGGAAACTCCTGTCCCCATCCTCAAGCCACTTCATTAACATAACACAACAAAGTCATTCACCACTTTTGTGCCTTTCCCAACTCTGCCCTGCCAGGGCACTTAAAGAAACAATTCCCAACAGTTATCCCCACAGCTAAGCTGACTCTTGATGAGGAATTGTCCTCACTTCCTCTGGCCTTTTAGCTAAGTTAGCAGTGCTTGGCCACAGCAAATCACTTTGCCATGTCAACACGCAAGATGTCCTGCAACATTAAGTTCAAGGACCTCAGGCATATCAGGCCAGCCAGGACCTAGTCCAGGATCTTGCCCAGGGCAGGCTCAGCTGTGTGGTCAGCCCAAGTTGTTTAGGTCTTCATTCTGTTGATACTGGAAATTCTGCAAGAAGGGAGATAGTGTCATCTCTTTGTCCTTCAGTCCTGTTGCCCAGCTGTTCTGGTGGAAAAAAAAACTTTGTCTTATCTCCAGCCTCTCTGGCCCTGTCTGTTTTATTACATTTCCTAAGGTTTCTTTCATATTTTTTATGGATTGAAGGTGTTTCACTTACAATTTCAGCTGTTTTGGTAGATGTCCTGAACTATTGAAACACTTAGGCTAAGCTTGGCATTCCTGATTTTAGCAGGAATCATGATTGTTAGGTAAACACAGGAATAATAGCTATTAAATATTGTTTAACATCAATTTCCTGGTCTTACTAGTAATTCTAATGTTAAATATGTGGTTTTGATTTTATATTGGCTTTATGTCAGCTGCAGATCATTAATATTGTCAGCAAAATTGACTCATCAAAACTATGGGACAAATTTTAATGAACACGTACTTTGGTCATGAAGCTGAAGAGCTCTAGACTTCAAAGTAACAATAAATCACAACTGTCACAGAAACTGTAATCGTCTTTGATTTGACTCTGAAGTAGGAGCATAGGGCAAGGCATCAGGCAATGCAGGTATGCTGAGGCAGTGTTTTTTTCCTGCAGCTGCACTCTATGACCAGAACACCATCCTAAAGATTGTTACAGAAATACAAGAACATTGAAGAGACCACGGCAGCGCCTTTGTACATTCTCTTCCCTCGCTATACCCTATTATTTTTAACACATGTAGGAATATCCTGTGTAGTTCAGAAAATGGTCCCAGAGACTGTATATTACTTTTTTCTCTAATCATCAATTTTTGCACACATTTCACACCCATTTATAATTAATTTCAGCTACTTAACAGCAATATAATAGCAAAATCTTAAGTTTTCTTGAGAAAAGAACTCATTAGAAAGGAGTTACACTATTATTATTATCATTAGCATTTCTGGCTGCTTTTGAACAGATTGAAGCAAGTGTAGTCAAACGTAGTTCAAGATCCACAGCTGTATTATTGTGACTCTCAAATACAGTGCAGAGAGTTGGTACAGATAATTATTACCTTATTCACATCAGAAATGTGGTGATAGAATGTGGTTACAGGAGCCTGCTGTTTGCAATACAGTGATCTACCCACAGTTCCAAGCTTCTTTCTGCATACAAGTTTACTCATGGTCTGGTCTTACCAGTATTCCTTAGATAAAACCTGATATTGCTCCACAGATAAGTTCAGATGGTGTTAATAACTAATCTTATGACCTTATTTTTGAAAAAAGCTGAGGATATATGTTCTCCTAATGGATAACCTACAGGCTTTTGGGGCAGAAAATTATTCTGAAAATAGAAATTAATACCTTCCTTTGACTGAAAAAAAAAAGTGTCAATTTTATAGTTACCCAAACTTTACAGAAAAAATCTGAAGCCTTACTTGTCACAACATATGGCTCCATACTCCATTTGCAATTACAAGCAGTAAGTACCTAGGGCCACTGCTGAGCAGTTTCCTACCTCTGAGAAATTACATTTGTTCTTAGCAAACTGAAATTTTATGTAGAGAGGTTACATGGTTATATCACAACCACTGGGTTCTTTTGTAAATTATATGAATGAAACCTAATAGTGTTAGCTCCTATAATTGTAGGTCCTGGAATGAAATATAATTACAATGAATAATTTAACATAATTTAATTGGATCTTGGGAATGCTTTTATATGAAGCAAGTATATACGGCTATCTACAAAATCACATTCTGTCATTTGTTATTTACACAGAAGTATAACTTGTGATTTGTCATAATTAAAGATACAGTAACAGAAATATAATTGCGACTCAAAAAGTCCCCTGATATTTTTCAAACAATGTTAAGACCCAAATCTATATTAAAATCTGGATGATCCAGGGGAAAATGAATGAAGCACTGAATTTTGAATATCCTTTATTTTACTGGAAGAATTATTTGTTTAGATCTTCTGCTGAAATGTACGATTCACCATGTCTAAGCTTCTGTTGGCAGTTTTTTTGTGGGTTTTTTTGTTTTTCTATTTTTTTAAAAAATTGAAATATAGTTTAGTTATATTTTCATATTCATGTCCCTTTGTGGCACTTTTTCTTCTCTTTCCTCATATGCTAGCCCCATAGGAAAAACAGAATTCCCAGAGGAAAAAGAAATAAAATCATGAGGTTACTTGGACCAAATGAAATAAGGCTACTATCTTTAATAAGATGACGCTCAGTTTGGGCATGGAGAATCTAGTATAAACTCAGGCCATTAATAAAGTAATGAATGATACAAACTAACTTGAACAGGATATGTTTGATGAACCTGGATGTTCATGAAGCAGGATATTAGTGAAAAGCTAGCTAAAGGAACTGAAGAGTTGACAGCAGAAGAAGCGGCAGTACCACATTAGGTGGAGGCTGCTGGGCAGGATCATTAAAAATTAGTTGAGATACACATTCTCAACATTCTCATTAGTATCAATGGTGTCAATTAGTGAAAAGTTCTAATCTTAGAAGGCTGAGTTGTATCATCAACAAAAATAACATAGGAGGTTGTAGCAATAAACAAGGAGTGATGTTAAGTATCATAAAATGAAAGGTCATTTTCCTAATAAATGTCTTATTTACCAACAATGTTTCATTTTGAAAAAAAAAAATATTCACTGCTGTCTTGCATTTTCTTATAAGCACTAGATGCCATGGAGGGAGCAGACTTCAGTCATCAATGTTGAGAAATTGAACTGACTCTAAGAACACAGATCACAAAAACCACTGTGAACAAGAGAAACAGTAAAGATTCATAGCCTGCAGTTCATGCTGATTAAGACTGAGAGCAGTAAGGACCAGACAGCCCTACCTCAAAGGCATGGGAAGAAGAACTCTATACAAGGACCATAGAAGAGTACAGAATTTGTTGAGATTCAAAACCAAATCATTGATTTTCTAAAATGAATTCTGGATGCAAGAATTAGCTACAAGGACACTATGAGAAGGCAGAGAGAGGCAAACAAATTTCTCTCTCTGTTATGACTTATATTTTTGTTTTGAACTTTATTTAAAAAGCTTGAATGGTTTCATTTCAAGAAAGGAGTGATTTATTTAGGTTAGCTCAAAATTGCTTAAACCCAGGAGCAGGCAAAATTAGGGAAAGAGGTTTAGGTTGATCCCTATTAGCCAGCCAAATAATGATGATTCATATCTCTTTCTGGGAGTGAAGGGTGAATTAAAAAGGAGGGGGGACACCCCCAAAAGTTATGCTATCAAGAAACAATAGCATTACACAAACAAGTGAGGTGTGTACTATTTTTTCTGAAGAGAAAGACCATCCACACACTGGAATCTGACAAAAGACAATTTAGTCATTATAGGACAAATAAACCTTCAAATGTTACTGCACACGATCTTTACTTAATGGGTACATACAATACTTACATTTTAGTCTTTTATTATATCTATCCAATCCAAACTTCCTTGATATACTTTCAGGTCCTCCAATTTGTATAGTTTTATTTCCTTCAGTAAACACTTTTTTTTTTTTTGAGGGGGGAGGAGGGGCAGTTAATTGTATGCTAATAATGGCATTTATATACAAGTTAAATTAAAATTGGAAACCTTTTCAGTTAGGACTAGCTATGCTTGTTTCAAATGATTTCAGAATTTTTATATTTTATAATAATATAAAATTTTAAATTAATCATCTTTTCCTTTTATTCTTTTCCTTTTCCTGGTAACCAGCCACTGCATCATTCAATGTGTTGTGTTGTACATCACCTGATCTGATAAAAAACGACCCAAATATAATATAATGTAATTCTACCTTCCACCTCTATTTTTCATGTCAAATTCTGCTTCAGTGAAGACCATTGCATCTATCTATGAGCCGAAAAAAGGACATTTTTATTTGCTTTCTTGTCTTTCAGATAATAGATTTCACTTTTAAAGCTTTTACTGTCAAACATGCCCAAAATAAGAGCAGTTTTACAAGGAAGAATCTTTGTATTCCTGGACTAGCAAAGGCTTCTTGTTAGAAACAGCTGAGAAGATATATGTATTTGTTTGATCTACTTTTTCCAATAATTTGAAACTACAGGCACTTTAAAAATAATTAGAGAAAATATCTTATTTGCATCTTCAGCTACATAAATGCTAGCCACTTATGTAATATTTGTTACCTTTGCTGTTTTACAAGATATTAAGTAAGATAACATTGTCAGTCTGTAAACAGATTTGTGCATACATGTTGCTCTAAACACATAATTGAATGAGCAGGTGCTGTGACAGGTTTCAGATGAAGGAAGTAAGGCAGCACTGGCAGCATGCCAAATACAATATAGCTTCCTCCCCATACTTCATCCCAGAGAAAAAGTTTAAGATATTTCATCATTTCTTCTTAATGATTATTTGAGCTCAGTTGTCAAAAATTCATTAAAAAAAAGAAGTGAATTTGATAAATAGGTATGTCCCCCAGATTTGCATAATGCTAATTCATCTGACAGCCACTTTAAGATAACATCAAAGTGTATAATGGATTTTAGATTGTTATAGGTCAATACTCTTATAGCAGAGCCTTTGTCTTACTGCAGACTTTTAAAGGAAACATATATAAGAAAGTATATGATATATCATAGGATAACTGTCAGAAAAAGACCTAGAGTATGTGCTGGTTTTGACTGAGATAGAATTAATTTTCTTCAGGCTTGACAGTACAGGGATATGTTTTGGATTTGTGCTAAAAACAGTTTTGAGACTACAAGGATGTTTCATTTGTTGCTGAGCAGCTCTTACATAGACTCAAGTCCTTTTCTATTCCTCACACCTCCCCACCAGCGAGGAGGTTGAGGGTGCACAGGAAGTTGGGAGGGAACACAGGCAAGGACAGCTATCCCAAGCTGACCAAAAGGATATTCCAGACCATATGATGTCATGATCAAAATCTGGAGAGAAAGTTGTCGTGTAGCCATTTTCAGGTACTGCAAGGCCATTACAAGGTCTTCCCAGAGGCTTGTCTTCTCTAGGCTTAAGAACCCCAACTCTATCAGCCACTCCTCATATGGGAGGTTCTCCATCCCTCTGGTCATCTTTGTGGCCCTCCTCTGGACCTATTCCAAAAGTTCTATATCATTCTTATCCTGAGTATTCCAGAACTAAAGACAGTATCCCAGGCGGAGTCTCTTGAGAGCAGAGTAGAGGGAGAGAATCCCCTCCCTTGACATGCTGGTTATACTTTTGACACAGCCCAGCATATAGTTGGTCTTCTGGGCTGTGAGTGCACATTGGTGGCTTATGTCAATCAGCATCCCTAAGACCTTCTCCACAGGGTTGCTCTCAGTCATGTTATTCCCCATTCTGTATTGAAACCAAGGATTGCCCCCGCTCAGGCGTACTACTTGCACTTGACCTCATGAGTTTCACACAAGTCCACTTCTCCAACTTGCCTGTGTCCCTCTGGATGATATCTCATCCTTCTGGTGTGACAACTGCACCACTCAGATTGGTGTCATCTGCAGACCTGCTGAGGGTGCACCCAATCTTGCTGTCTATATCAGCAATTAAAAAAACCAAAACCCAACAGCGCTGGTCCCAGTACAGACCCCTGAGGTCCACCACTTGTCACCAGTCTCCATCTGCACATCAAGTTGTTAGGCACTACTCCTTGAATGTGAACATCCAACCAATTCTTTATCCAGTTAACAGTCCACCCATCAAATCCATACTTCTCCAATTTAGACAAAAGGGTACCAGGCAGCGTCCATACATATACTTGTCCCAAGTTACCTGTCCCTGATTGACCTATCTATGATATTCCCTCTTAGTCTTAAGTTTTACCAGTGAGTCTCAATTCAGCCATGCTGGTTTCCTCTTCCCTTCCTTGCCTGACCTGTATCTGGGGACTGAGCGCTGTACAGATATATACACTCACCAGCACTGTCCACAAACAACCTGACCATTTTATCCTTTCTCCACCTCTATTCTCCAATGCTACTTCCTTTCCAAACAGTATAGACCTGTAATTATTCCCATCTTTGGTTCCTCCTTAAAGTGGACCTTAATCAGCCCTCTGTGGTCCTTAAATGCTCTTCTCATGTTTCCTACAATGTTACTCTGCACCAGACAATGACCTGTGGAGTTGCCCTGGAAAGTCACCTGTTAGTAACTGGCCTAACATAATCATCCTCTTTTCCATGGGCTTGGAGAGATGGCAGGGAGCATGGAACGGGGAGTCATGCTCCTGGGTGGGTTATTGGACTGTCCTTTGCTGCTGTGGTGCCTCTGGGCCTCATCTTGGGTGTGGACACAGGACTTTGTTGGGCTGATGACTCCTGTGATGCCTGAAAGCAGCTGGAGGGAATGCTATTTGGGCTCTCCCACCTGCCATTGTCTCAGTGTGCTCCTCCATTGGGTGCAGATTTGGCCTTTATTATAGAAATTAAAATGCACTGGTGGAATATTAGCAGGATTTCTAAGTATGCAGTCTTATGGCTAGAATTTGATGGCTGGGTGCCAATTTGGTGCTGTCTGGAATACAAATAACTAGAACAGCTCTACTGAACCAATTGAAGGATGTTTTATTCTGAATTTCAACAAGTAAGTGATAACCTTAACAAGAACAACTTACATAAAGTCAAATAGAAGTTATTCTAAAAGTTTTTCAATTAAGCAATATCTTTCTTCAATATTTCATCCTTTTATTATGATTTTTTTGAGTGATGGGCTGATTGTAATATGCACTTAATGTTGTAATGAATATGCAAACATAGGAATACCTTCATGACTTCAACCACAAGTACTCTCCTTCTTTTCCCTTGACTTCTGCATAGTCTCAAAAAGCCATGTCTTGCAAAACAACAGTTTGCATAAATAAAGACGTATCATTACACAGTAATATATTTAAATGATGTTTTCTAGCCTAACCGTGTCACTGCTGATTGAGCTGTTTTCACAGCTGCCACAATCAAGGCCACAGATGATCTGAATAGCAACCATTTTAGGAAACCAATCATCAATCTTTCTTATTAGTCAGATTATCACACCAATAAACCTAGAAAGCTAGGTGCTCCAACAAACTATAAGTAAGCAGAAGTCAGTCTAGGTCTTGTAAAAAGCTCTTTGATGACAGATGAATGATTATTTAAACATTGTTGGGTGTATATTTTAAGTGAAAGAACAATCGGCATAAAGTATGTTCCAGCTAGAACAATACATCTGTCCTGTTCACTACATAAATTTGCAGAACTAGTAACAAGAGTCTGCATTTACAGATTGCTGTGAAAGTTCGTTGTCTATGGAGCTCTCCCTTAACTTCTTGAAAGTTCTTTCCTTCTTTTCAAACTGATCTTTGTAAAACAATCTTTGCTGAATATTAAGGACAAGGATTTCCTCACTGCAACCTCAACAGCCATTACTACAGAAACGTCTGGGAGGGCAACAGAACATTCAAGAACTGGATGGTTTGCCATAATTCAAATGAATTTTAGTATTTCCATTGTTTTGGTTCCACAGTGTTTACTTATAGTAGGGGTCTCTCCTTAAGAATGTGCAAGATGTTTCTTTTGCTCTTTTACTTCAATAGGAATATATCATTCATCTTTAAATAGAAACAATGTGTGAAAAGAAAATATGCTCACCTCCATGTTCCAAAAATCAGATTATTTGTTTGTACTGAAGTGTATTAGGTTTTCCCAGAACTGAACAATAGGTGTACCTAGAACTCGTTCTAGAAATAAGTAGTACCCTTATCTAAATCACTCAACGTGATGTTAGTAAGTGCAGGAGGAAGGGGAAAAACACAAAATAGAGCAAGGAGAGATAAAATACACAGAAATACTACTGACAAACAGATTGACTTGACAGTATACATTTCTGCTTTTCCCTTCACAACATTTTGTTAATTATACAAAATTATATATATATCTCTGATACTACAGTGGGGTAAAAAAAAACCTAAGTATTTTACACTCTAACCTGAGACTTCTGTTCTCCAACTGTCCTATGACTGAATAATTCAGTTATTTTTCTCTGCATCTTAGTTCCCATTCCTGTGACTTATTTACAACTCATATTTAAGTTTCCTTTCCCATGACTTAATTACAGCTCATGTTGCACATTCCACTAGGCTGTTAAAGGTTGAAATAGACCAACAAAACTCTTCAGTAAAGCAAACTGCACAAGAGGATGGAAGACGAACAGCTAAGGATCCTCTTCCACATAATCATAATGGAAAAACATTTCTTACCATCAGAGCTAAAGTGTTTATCTCAATAATTTTTGTTCACTTCCCCATCTGTCTTCCCTTTGGACTTTTGCAAAGGTGATTCAAAGGTATGACTTCATTGACACTCTGGAAATGAGAGGAAGATGCTGAGAACAAAGTAAAGGGTTGAGAAGCTGCATTTGGGGCTTGGACAAATAGGGCAAGTTTTTCTCTCACCTGTTTTATCCCTGCTACCATTTATTTTGGTCATATGAACCACACAGACAGCTGGCTATCGCTGAGAGAAAATAACACAGAGCTGCACTTCTCAGAGCTGAAGAAAAATGTTAAATTGCAAATAAATTAGTCCACTCAAAATTCCCCAGATTTCACTCCTGCTATTTCAAAAAAACCCCTGCAGAGTTCTCTACAACTGCTTCTTCCATGAACTAGTACCCAAATGAGCACCTAACCAGAAATAAATTACAAGATCATTATTGAAAATTATATTTCAAAGCCAACTCTGCAGACAGCATACTGTAATTCAGTTTCTTTTTTTTTCCCTTCTTACCTCTTCCAAAATTCTAAAGTATTTATTTATTTATTTATTTATTTATTTATTTATTTATTTATTTATTTATTTATTTATTTATTTATTTATTTATTTATTTATTTATTTATTTATTTATTTATTTATTTATTTATTTATTTATTTATTTATTTATTTATTTATTTATTTATTTATTTATTTATTTATTTATTTATTTATTTATTTATTTATTTATTTATTTATTTATTTATTTATTTATTTATTTATTTATTTATTTATTTATTTATTTATTTATTTATTTATTTATTTATTTATTTATTTATTTATTTTTACATTCAGAACATAATGCTCCCTAATACGAGATGGGAAAGCATGCTGCACGTCATAACTTGAACAAAGCCATAATGTCATTCACTGTTCTTTCCTATTTCCCTAGGGTCTAATACAAAGGAATTAATTCTGCAGTAACATCACTGTTGAAATAAATGGGAGATTGTAAAAGTGTAACATAAAAAATGTTGCCTCCAGTGTACATGCAAACTTTCAGTTGTACTCATTACACAAATTCATTACACAGAAACTACCATTACATTCAAAATCTTTCCAAGTCTATATCCTACAGTAAGACACCTACAGTGCTTACCTTATAGTAAGAACTACTCAATAAGGCTAACATAAGCCTGCTTCTCTTGTTGTACATCATCTGCTTCTTCGTGTCTATTCCTACAAGCTGAACTTGAAGGAAGTTACCACAGATCACTATGTCTGTTTCAGGTAAGATGCTATACCATGATGAATAAAGGTCTGTACTTTTTACAGTTGTGTGTGTGATGTTCCTGTTAAGACACTGTGAGTTTCTGAAAAAGAAATGGACTACATTTAGAAATAGAAAGGAATGAAGAAAGAAAGGCTGAAATGTATTCTGGTAAGTCCTTTCAGTTCCACTAAGTGAAATGTGGAAAGAGTTTTCCACATTGTGAACTGTAGTAATAAAGACAATGACAGCTAGAGTTTTGTGGCTATGTTCTTATGCTTTCTTTTTAGAGTAAGCTCCCACAAAATATTTGAAAAGATCTCTGGCTTAAGAATATTTAATTACTGGCTTTATTAAAAATACATAGTGGGATCCTTGAATTCTGTTCTGTCATTAGACTCTACTCTGCAAAAGTAGCTAGCTCCCATATACTTAGCACTCTTCACTCACATTTTCTCTCATTTTCCATAATCTCTGTGTCCTTCTCTTCTCTGCATGAACTGAGATGCACCCACAGAATCACAGTTCCTCCATTCCTTCCAGGACGCAAAATACATCTGTGTTCTTTGAAGTGGAAAAGAGTCTCCCTTTAGGAGTAAGGTTTCACATTGCCTGACACTGTAATAAATTAACAATCTTCAGGACAAGTCATCTGCGAAGAACTAGAGCTGAATAGTCCTCTCAGAAGAATACCAAATCATCTGTATTATTTCCACAGCTCAAGGGTTAAGGTATATGTGGAATATTAGACTAACAGTAGATGTAGCAAATTACACAATGTTTCAGGCTATTTCAGCAGCATTTGACTGAAATCCCACTCATGCTGTGTAAGAATCACCCCTTTTAGCAAGGCAATTTCTATTCACTTCCTTCTTACTTGCTTTTTTGATGAAGATATCAAGTTATTAGAAACCTGTTCTGCAGGCAGGGATGCACTGCTTGTACGTTAAACAGTAAAAAAGTGTATTCTTGCTGTTAACACAAACTGAATCTTCATTACTGACACTCTGATCACTTGACATTCAAACCTGTTCGCCTCCCTTATTAAAAAAAGAAAATGTCTTTATTTACAAAGTATGAATCTAATTTTTTCAATAGTCATGGGTTGTCCTCTTCTGGACACCAGCTATCCACTAAAGCAATGCTTCTGCTTTCCTCCTCAGGCTGGATAGGGGAGGGAAAATATAATGAAAGGCTTGTTCAGGATAAGGACTGGGACTCATCGAAAACTGTCACAAGCAAATGGGAATTAATTTAGTTTTACTAATCAAATAAGAGTAGGATAATGATAAATAAAATCAAGTCTTGAAACACATTTCCCCCAACACTCCCTTCCTCCTGTGGTCAATTTTACTCTTGATTTTCTTTACCTCTTCCCCAAATATAGTGCAGGCTAGCGGGGAACAAAGACTGCAGTCAGTTCACCACTTGTTTCTACCATTTCTTCTTCCTCAGGGTGAGGACTCTTCACACCTTTCCTGTGCTGCAGCATGGGTTCCCTTCCACAGGAGACAGTCCTCCAGCAACTTCTCCAACTTAAGTCCTTCGCAAAAGCAGATCCTCCACTCTGAGTCCTTTCCATGCGGTGCAGCCATTCAGGATCAGACAGCTTCTGCAAGAGTTGCCCATGAGGTCGCAAGTCCTGACAGCAAATCTGATCCAGCATAGGCTCGTCTCTTCATGGGTCACAGGTCTTGTCAAGATCCTATTTGAGAGCGGGCTTCCTGCAGGGTCACAGCCTTCTTCAGGCACACCAACCTGCTCTGCTGCAGCATGCTTCATAGGCTGCAATTGGATATTTGCTCCTCCATGGACCTCCAAGTGGACNTTATTTATTTATTTATTTATTTATTTTTACATTCAGAACATAATGCTCCCTAATACGAGATGGGAAAGCATGCTGCACGTCATAACTTGAACAAAGCCATAATGTCATTCACTGTTCTTTCCTATTTCCCTAGGGTCTAATACAAAGGAATTAATTCTGCAGTAACATCACTGTTGAAATAAATGGGAGATTGTAAAAGTGTAACATAAAAAATGTTGCCTCCAGTGTACATGCAAACTTTCAGTTGTACTCATTACACAAATTCATTACACAGAAACTACCATTACATTCAAAATCTTTCCAAGTCTATATCCTACAGTAAGACACCTACAGTGCTTACCTTATAGTAAGAACTACTCAATAAGGCTAACATAAGCCTGCTTCTCTTGTTGTACATCATCTGCTTCTTCGTGTCTATTCCTACAAGCTGAACTTGAAGGAAGTTACCACAGATCACTATGTCTGTTTCAGGTAAGATGCTATACCATGATGAATAAAGGTCTGTACTTTTTACAGTTGTGTGTGTGATGTTCCTGTTAAGACACTGTGAGTTTCTGAAAAAGAAATGGACTACATTTAGAAATAGAAAGGAATGAAGAAAGAAAGGCTGAAATGTATTCTGGTAAGTCCTTTCAGTTCCACTAAGTGAAATGTGGAAAGAGTTTTCCACATTGTGAACTGTAGTAATAAAGACAATGACAGCTAGAGTTTTGTGGCTATGTTCTTATGCTTTCTTTTTAGAGTAAGCTCCCACAAAATATTTGAAAAGATCTCTGGCTTAAGAATATTTAATTACTGGCTTTATTAAAAATACATAGTGGGATCCTTGAATTCTGTTCTGTCATTAGACTCTACTCTGCAAAAGTAGCTAGCTCCCATATACTTAGCACTCTTCACTCACATTTTCTCTCATTTTCCATAATCTCTGTGTCCTTCTCTTCTCTGCATGAACTGAGATGCACCCACAGAATCACAGTTCCTCCATTCCTTCCAGGACGCAAAATACATCTGTGTTCTTTGAAGTGGAAAAGAGTCTCCCTTTAGGAGTAAGGTTTCACATTGCCTGACACTGTAATAAATTAACAATCTTCAGGACAAGTCATCTGCGAAGAACTAGAGCTGAATAGTCCTCTCAGAAGAATACCAAATCATCTGTATTATTTCCACAGCTCAAGGGTTAAGGTATATGTGGAATATTAGACTAACAGTAGATGTAGCAAATTACACAATGTTTCAGGCTATTTCAGCAGCATTTGACTGAAATCCCACTCATGCTGTGTAAGAATCACCCCTTTTAGCAAGGCAATTTCTATTCACTTCCTTCTTACTTGCTTTTTTGATGAAGATATCAAGTTATTAGAAACCTGTTCTGCAGGCAGGGATGCACTGCTTGTACGTTAAACAGTAAAAAAGTGTATTCTTGCTGTTAACACAAACTGAATCTTCATTACTGACACTCTGATCACTTGACATTCAAACCTGTTCGCCTCCCTTATTAAAAAAAGAAAATGTCTTTATTTACAAAGTATGAATCTAATTTTTTCAATAGTCATGGGTTGTCCTCTTCTGGACACCAGCTATCCACTAAAGCAATGCTTCTGCTTTCCTCCTCAGGCTGGATAGGGGAGGGAAAATATAATGAAAGGCTTGTTCAGGATAAGGACTGGGACTCATCGAAAACTGTCACAAGCAAATGGGAATTAATTTAGTTTTACTAATCAAATAAGAGTAGGATAATGATAAATAAAATCAAGTCTTGAAACACATTTCCCCCAACACTCCCTTCCTCCTGTGGTCAATTTTACTCTTGATTTTCTTTACCTCTTCCCCAAATATAGTGCAGGCTAGCGGGGAACAAAGACTGCAGTCAGTTCACCACTTGTTTCTACCATTTCTTCTTCCTCAGGGTGAGGACTCTTCACACCTTTCCTGTGCTGCAGCATGGGTTCCCTTCCACAGGAGACAGTCCTCCAGCAACTTCTCCAACTTAAGTCCTTCGCAAAAGCAGATCCTCCACTCTGAGTCCTTTCCATGCGGTGCAGCCATTCAGGATCAGACAGCTTCTGCAAGAGTTGCCCATGAGGTCGCAAGTCCTGACAGCAAATCTGATCCAGCATAGGCTCGTCTCTTCATGGGTCACAGGTCTTGTCAAGATCCTATTTGAGAGCGGGCTTCCTGCAGGGTCACAGCCTTCTTCAGGCACACCAACCTGCTCTGCTGCAGCATGCTTCATAGGCTGCAATTGGATATTTGCTCCTCCATGGACCTCCAAGTGGACAGTCTGCCTCACAATGACCTTCACTAGAGGCTGCAGGGGAATCACTACTCTAGTGCCTGGCACCTAATTCCCCTTCTTTTACACTGGCTCTGGTGCCTGCAGAGCTCTTTCTCTTACTTATTGTCACTCCTTTTCTGGGCTGCTGTTCCACTGAAGGTTGGTTTTTTTTTGGTTTGGGTTGGTTTTTTTTTGGGGGGGTTGGGGGTTTTTTTGGTTGGTTTTTTTTTTGTTTTCCTTTTTAAATATGTTATCTAAGAAGTGTTACCAGTATCACTGATTGGCTTGGCTTGACCTTGGACAGTGGCAAGTCCCTCTTTGAGTACACTGGCATTGGCTCTTTCAAACAGAACGGAAGCTTCTAGCAGTTTCTCACAGAAGCTACTCTTGTAGCCCACCTTGCCACTAAAACCTTGCCATGCAAACTTAGCACAAATTGATACAGGGAAAACACCATCAGCAACTCACATATTTCCACAGAGCAAAATTTGCATTCTTGGAATCTCATTCTGAGAGTAAGAAATACTTAGTTCTTTTTATTACCTAGAAGAATCACAGAATTGTAGAACTATTAAGGTTGGAAAACACCTCAAACAACATCAAGTACAACTGTCAGACCAACACTACCATTCTTACTAAACCATCACCCAAAGTGGGACATCTACAAGTTTTTTGAACACCTTCAGGGATGATGACTGTAACACTTTCCTGGGCTGCTCATTCCAGTGCCTCATCACTCCTCCTGTTAAATTTTTTTCCCTAAGATCCAATATAAACCTCTGGGGTATCTTGAGGACATTCCCTCACATCCTGTCCCTTGTAAGTTGGGAGAAGAGACCAACATCCACTTTGCTACAACCTCCTTTCATGTGATCATAGAAAAGTGACAAGGTACCCCCTCAGCCTCCGCTTCTCCAGGCTAAACAATCCCAGTTCCCTCATTCATTCCTCATAAGACTTGTGCTCAAGACCCTTCACCAGCTTCGCTGGCCCTGTCTGGATGTACTCCAGCACTGCAATGTCTTTCTTGTAGTGAAGGGCCCCTACCTGAACACAGTATTCAAGGTCACCAGTGCTGAGTACAGGGGGACAATAACTTCCCCACTCCTGCTGGCTACACCATTCCTAATATAAACCAAGATGCTGTTGACTTTCTTGTACTTGGGCACACCGCTGGCTCATAATCAGGCAGCTGTCAACTAGCACCCTGGCTCCTTTTCTGCTTGATGGCTTTCCAGTCACACTTCCCCAAGCCTGTAGAACTGCGTGGATTTATTGTGACTGAATTGCAGGACCCAGCACTTGGCCTTGTGAAATCTCATACAATTTACTGTGGCCCATTGATCATGCCTGTCCAGGTCTTTGTATTGCCTTCCTTCCCTCAAGCAGGTCAACAATCCTGTCCAATTTGTTGTCACCTGCAAACTCACTGAGGGAACACTCAATGCCTTCATAAAGACCATTGATACAGATATTACACAAGTCTGTCCCCAACAGTGAACCTTGGGAACACTACTTTTGACTGGCCACTGATTTTCCCCTTTCCATCATCTTCCAGCAGTCCTGGAAGACTGGGGAAGTTCCTCTGGACTGGAGGCTGGCTGATGTTGTGCCCATCTATAAGAAGGGGCACAGGGAGGATCCGGGGAACTACAGGCCTGTCAGTCTGACCTCAGTACCAGGGAAAGTCATGGAGCAGGTGATCTTGAGTGCTATC
>WAAB01003550.1:14271-33337 GCA_013389865.1 Piaya cayana | reverse complement strand
ATTCAAACAATAAAAACAGATAAGAAGCCAGCTTGCGTTTCTCAAAAATTTAAACATATTTGTGTTCAATGAGGAATTCGTCATCACACAGGCAACCCACATTCCCCAACAGGTCAAGCAATAATAGAAAGTTCTCATGGAATCCTGAAGTCACTTTTGCAAAAAAACAAAAGGGGAGGCGGGGGGAGAGGTGTTGCCCCCTAGTGAACAATGTGTTACTTTTTCTATTGCTTTAAATTTTTTATGTCTAACTGGAACCAGGACAAGTCCTCCTATTGTAATTCATCACCAATTGCTTGAATCAGGATTGAATAGCCAGGACCAGCAAGGCATCAAAGTGCAATACAAAGACTGGGACTCAGGGGAATGGAAAGGTCCTGTTGAACTAAAAATGACAGGTAGAGGCTATGCTTGTGTGTTACCAGATACTGGACCTTGCTGGCTGCCACAAAAATGGGTAAAGCCCTGGAAAGAACAAAAGATGACAGAGCAAGAGGACCTCACATCAGAAGAACTTGAGATGGTCTGCTAATAGAGCATGGGACATTTTTTGAACTTTGAGAAAAACTTGATTCCCCGGTTTGTCTGACCCAGGAGCTGTGGCTCTTGAGGCTGTGTATTGGTTTTTCTGATTGCTGTTATTGTAGTTCTAAGTGTTTTAATGCCTTATATGGTGCTTGGAGTGCTTTCCAGAGAGAAAACGGGGAATTGTTGGTAAACATAATACAATGAGCTCTGGCAGGGTGGAGCTGGGAAAACACAAAGGTGGTGATGACTCTGTTGTATTATGTTAATGAAGAAACTTGAAGCTGGGGGTCAAGGATTTCCAACCTAGCAATAAAGTTATGTGGGTTGGGCAGTAGCCAAGGAAGACTTGTTACTAGAGTAGAAGTGACCAATTGATGTTTACCTCATGTTTGGCCTGCTTGGTCTATATAAGCAGCGAGTTAACCCATAATAAAGAACTTCACCTGAAATCATACTGATTTGTTGTGAGGTTCCTCTTGCTCCCACCGCAATAAGTATCTAAGCATCCTACAGACCAGTTCCCTTGCATGTGTAGCTTCTCTGACATAGCCAAGGTAGGGTAATAATAAGGGAAGAACAGGTGATATTATTTTCATGCTTTCGAACATTCTGTTTCAGTGGCTAGGTCAATCATCAAACTATTTAACATCATTTGGAGATACTCTTTGTCTTGCACATCCCATTGAACATTTTTACCTTTGTAATATTGCCATTTATGGAGATTGTTCTAGATTTGAGGGTTAGAAGAATAGGGATAGAAATTACATTTGTCATTACTACTGTTGCATGCTCTCTGCAACACAAGGGCATGTTAAGACAGATAAATTTCAAGAAGAAGAAAACAAGTATCTTTGAAACATAAATAATGTAGACTGGTTTTTGAAATCTAACTTTGAAGTAAAAAAACCCAACCAATTAATTCATCACGTCCATTAGAAACAGACTAATATAGTCCCCAATTTTTAACTCATGTGGAATATAGCTAACACAAAAGAGGCAAGCCTGAAGCGTAGGTAAGAATTGATTTAATGTAAATTCTAGGTGGAGTTTACTTTTAAGTTATATGTGAATGTTACTTATGAAAAAATACCACCATTTGAGTACCATCATCTAAGCATTTGAGTTTGAAGTCATCCTCCAAACTCTAATACTGTACTAACAGACACTATTGTAATTTTCTAATAGTGGCATTTTGAGCCTTAAGACTTGAGACTTGCATCTTTTCACACTTGTTTACACTTCAATTCTTACTTTTTCACCTTTTTCAACTGAACAATGAGGGGTTTTAAACTCATAGTTTTCTTTAAGAAAAATAACTTTTGTTGAATTCAGAATGAACTTTCAATACTACACCGCATGAAGCTTAAATTAAGGAAATATAAAACTGAATTACTCTCTGTATAAAGAAGTGTCTGCCTTGAACACATGAGGACCAAATGTTGGAAAATTTAATTCCCAACAGAAAATGGAAAGTGATGAGAAGATTGTGGATTATATGATAGCCAGGTTAGTATGCAAGCTTCACAAATCTGTGGGAACAAGTAAGGCAGCCTGTAAGCTAGAGATGTGAATTAATAATTCAGCATTTAGTAGTGTAATTGTGATGACTGAAGAAGAGGACAACATTTTGTGCTGATTTAACAGAAGACTCTTGCATTCTGATAAATACAAGTGATTTTTCTAAAATGATGGATAAAGCGGAACATTCACAATGCCTAATTACATCTCTAGGAAAAGATAATTCATAAAGTAGCGAAGAGCATTTGCAAAAAAATGATCAGAGTGCTTTTAGGGGATGGATGATAAGCATAAATAGAAAAGGACTATCACACATGACAAAATAACATATTTATAATATAAATATCAGGTTATCGAATGCATGTCTCCAATTTTACGTATCTCAAATCCCACCATCAAAACCCATTAATGGAGACAGGCCAGTTGATATACTGTATACTGTGAATGAGGAGGAAAGCTATCAGATGTTTAACCTGAAAATAAATGCAGAATTAAAAATTTATTTTCTGCTTGTTCCCAAGCATGAATGAATCGAATGAGAATGACAATGAGAAGCAACCCTGCTTCTGTATGACAAAAATCAGTCATGGTTGATATCCTTGAGTCCTAAGAGGATATAATAGATGTGCAGGGAAGTTACAAGATGTGATTATTCTAATATTGTTAGCATTGTTACTGAACCAGCAGTACAGATTTTATCATCTCAGTGGAACAACAAAACTAGAGAATTTTGACCTATGAAATAGTATACTATGAAATAGGGTCAGATATATGGACAGACCCCAGAAGATATACAATTGCTATGCACATAGGTGGGATCTTGTAACAAGACCATTGCTTTGCTATATGCTGTGGATCCACCACTCTGGATTCCTGATTTGGGTACCAGGAAGCAGACTGAATATGGATGGTTATTCCTAATGGAGTTTGATACTTTGTGAGGGATGGGTAGATTCACTTATATACCTCTTGGCACTTATTGCAGCCTTTAGATGACAATGGAAAGGCAGGATAAACTGCAAGCAACTGAGGGCTGTAGTTTTGCTGCATATATATAGGTGTGTGAAGCTATCATGGAAAAGATACATATCAGCATGTTGAATAACTATGACAAAAAAAGTCTGTTTATAAATCCTGATTCATTTGAGAGGAGGTCAATTGCAATAAACATGTGGAAAAAGTCATCAACGATGATTCTGCAAAAGCAGCAACTAAAACTGAAGAAAACCTATGAAATCACCACTACCCCAAAAAAGGATAAACAAAATTACAGCTGTATGTCTGCTTTTTACAAAGACTGACAATGTTGTTTACATTATTTGTAAACAACAAAGGTACAAATGAGTGTGAGTGAAGCTACAGGTAGGATTTTCCTTTTTCAACGTATATTTGCAGCCTAGAAAAGCAACAGTTCAGATATAAATGACTCTGTTACTGCACAAAGAACACCAGCAGTTTATCTGAGGTCTGATACAAAAAGAGACTTAACAAATTTAGAAAATCAACTAAGATCACCTTCAAAATAGTTTCTTTCTGAAGTGACACACAGTTGCATGCGACACTGCCAGTGTTCAAAGCAATTCTGCAGGTCATTTTCTGAAAGGCTGTTGAGGATTTCCATTGTTTTTGCTTTCACATCTTTTAGTGACAAAGAAATGTATTACTTTGAGCAGCAATTTGAGCTTTAGCAAGCAGGTTGGGTACTGACCCACAGGGTTGTTGTTAACTAAAAACTGTTCCACAGATAAAGTGCTGAGAGCTGGCACATCAGCTGTTTTCTCGCTGATGGTAAGAAAACTTCTATATTTGAACATGCATCCACTCATACTGACTGAAGCAATTGAGCTGAGCCTCGTCTCACTGTGACAGTTTAGAATGCATTCTATGACTATCTTTTTGTCCCTCTCCTCTCACTATTTCTGAGCTATAAGGTTAGTCTTGGGCTTTTTTGTGTTGCATCTCATATAACCAGGCCTCTTGTATGCTCATAAAAAGACTGTGAAGTTTATTTAAAAAAAAATTTTGTTGTAGTGAACCATATATGTTTATTGACATATTCATGGGAGATGAGTAGTGACTGAGTCTTCAGAAACAGGAACTGAAAACGTTTTCCTCATGGCACCATTGGGAAAATTAATTATTCTGTTCACATGGAAAAATACATTAGTGTATCTCAATGCAGACAGAAGAGAATAAACCACTTTAAACAAAGTGTTTCTCACTTAAAGTACAAATGTTTGTGTTCATTTTTATCAGCAAATATGCAGTTTCCAGTACCATTGACCAGAAAAAACAGGTATGTTATTAACAGAAACAGAAAACAAGGTATCCAGTAATATAAGTACCTTTTCTTTTACAGCCCTCTGTCCCTGTGCATGCAGTTTTCAAAGAAGAAAAACTTCCATGCCACTTGTGAAAAGCATTTTGTATTTGCATAGAGTTAAGTACTTCAGACTCTGTGGTTATTTTCATATTAATGCATAAATGTTAAGATATGTATTCCAATATAGATATCAATATTGATATACTGGGTAGTAAAAAGAAAGTAAAAGCATTTATACAACATTCTGATGTCTTAGATGCCATTAAATGATCATAAAAGAAAAAAGAAGGTATGAAGATTTTACCTGCACAAGAAAGTACCTAAACATTTTGGCTTAAAAATTGTCAATAACTAAAAATTCAAGAAGTTACAGCATGTGATTCCCTACAAAATTCAAAATTTAATTCAGTTCCATCTCCTAAACACAAAAAAATCTATATGCAGAACATATGATATTCACAGCCAGAGAGTTTGCTACCAAAGTCTAATACACGAACCATAAATAATTATTACACTTATGCAGCCTGCAACTGCATATAATATGCAGAACAATGAAAGTAATTACTCCACAACTTCCTCCCCACACTTCTGCAATCAGGTAGAACCAGTCACTAGTTTACCCAGGATATTATTGTAGACAAAAATCACATATTAACAGTATTTTCCAATACAGATTTTAAAAAGCAGATAAGCAGCTATCAGGGATTGAAAGAGTAAAAATTACGCTTTTTTGTTACAATTTGATGACCCTGTCATTGATCCCAAAATTCCTCACAGTTTTTTATTCTCTTCTCCCATGTGCTTTTGTATCTTCTCCTGCATAAGCAATCTTACCTCAATATTACTCAGTTTACCCCAATATTATCTGCCCTCAAGAAGAATTTGACTTCCTCTTTCAGTGCTAAACCAAACAAAAAATCATGCTCCTAACCTTCCACAACTACCACAGTATTCAAATTTTTTTTTTTGTTTTAATGTTTTGAATCATATATGATTTGGGTTGTAAGTCAATGCCAACAAAGAATTTCCCAGAAATGTCTGAGAAATTGTATGTTCTGCTGTTCTTCCTTAAAGGTCATAAACTGTGACATTTAAAAACTTTTAACTCAAATTATATGAAGAAAAATCAAAGCTTTTTAGCATTGTTTTATATAGATATTTTTGGCATTAGGAAAATAAGTCACTTAGTATGCACTGCATTATTGTCCTATTATGCTGGCACAAATTATATGTTTACTGATTTAAGCTAATTTAGCCAGTTTATAACATGTCAGAATTTTTCCAGGGGTTATAGAATACATGCTTTTCAGAGGCTTGCACAAATACTGATAATTAGAACATTAGCCCTTGGGTTGATTCTTTTCTGTTTTTCCAAAAGGAATGAAAAAACACCTGGATATGTTAAAACACCTGGGTAATTTATATGGAACACACACAACATACACATTCACTTTCCTCTCCAAAACAGTAGAGCTTCTGTTTCCATGCTGCCAAAGAAGTGATTGATGTAACTAATGACTGATGAAGTAAAACTGCTACCTGTTAATAACTTTGCAGTAAGGTTGTTTCTGGTGTAATACAAATTAAGGGCCTGATTCCTGTATGTATTCTTCATTTACATTATGCAGAGATAGAAAATGGCATCTTAAATCAACTTTTCTGTTACTTTTGTTGACAAAGGTTGCAACACTGCATCTAAAACTATCTAGTTTAGATTTGCTACCAAATATTTTCACATAAAAATTCTACACAGGTAAATAAAGAGCACTTACTAAAGTTGTTGTAAAAATACCACAATCTCTTTTCCACCTGAAAAGGGTTTCCCATTTTTGAAAATAAATTATAGAACTTTTTGATGTGACAAGACTTTTCTCCATCATGTTCCTGAAGTAAATTCAGCCAACAATCAAAAATGTTTTAATTGTCACACATATATTTTTGGAGAAGGAACTACTTGATAACTCAATGAAATTTTAAATAACTCATTTGTATGACAGAAAAAAAATCAGTGTTCACTTGGAAATCACTTGCACAAAAAAACAATAGCTAAATAATAGTTGGCAAATTAAGCCAGAAAAAAGTACAGTCACTCCTACTAATAAATGAATAGGAAAATTTTTAAGATAAGAAAAATGAAATCATCTTTGATTTGGTTTAAAAGAAATAGTCTGTCCACACTACTCTAAGTAAATTAAATGAGGCTGCTCATGGATGTAAAAGGAGTGTAACTGGACACCCAGTATAAATTTTATTTTTGAGGAAGACAGTTTCATTATTTGTTGAGAAAAGAGCACTGAATGGAAAACTTTAAATGTTTCAAAGTATTAACAAAAACTCAGGATGAGGAAAATACAAAATGACCCATCTCTTTCTTTTATGACAAAGACTCAAGGCAAACATGCTAGAGGTTTTTTGCCTTGCTACCTTTTATGGAGAAATAAAAATAATTTAAATTACAAAAAATATGCATAGAAATTTCAGAGAAAAGTTCTTGATATGTATTATTTCGAGGTGATTTATAAATAATAATCAAGTAAAACAGCAACTGATTCATTATTCTCCCAAACAGGATCATGCAATACATAATAAGGCTTGTGAATATCCAGGTTGTAAGCACGTGCCGGTACCAATGGGATCTTAGAAATTTGGCTGATGCAGCTGAGCTATTACAGACAGGTTTTTGTGTTTATACAAAGCAGAATCTTGTAGTCTTTATTTGTGCAAAACCACACTTCACCAAGGATTTCAATGCAGAATTTGAGTATACAAATTATGTAATAGGCCTAGAAACAATTAAGAAAATTCTCCCATCAAACTATATACCTTGGACAAAACCCCTAAACCAAGTCAAGATTAAAACATAAATGTCTTTATTCCAAAAATGGAAGGTTTTGTCTTAGCTGAGACACACAGTGTACTGCTTTGGTTAAATACATTTTCTGTAGCCAAGGGCAAGCCACCTGCCGACCCCAGCATCTAGAACAAAAACACTGTAGGATACTGCACCATGGTGGTGGGATTTGGAGGGGGTTTATTTTGGTTTGTTTGTTTGTTTGTTTGTTTGTTTGTTTGTTTGTTTGTTTGTTTAAAAAAAAACCCTGTTAAAATATTGTGGCAGTTACCCTGTCCTTCACCAAACCCGGTCTGTACTGAGACCTCCCCACTTTGAGTCCACTTTAGCTTTAGAGTCTATGACTTAAAAGCAGCAGGTAGAAGGATAACAGCCTTCTGGGTAGTCAAGGGGCAGGTGGGGGAAAAAGGGAGGAAGGAGGTTGGGCATGAAGGGAAAGTGCTGCCTGCCTAGGAGTGGAGGGCTGTGGGCAACCCAGGCTGCTCATCATTGCCCCTGATACAGCCCATAACTGTGTATCAAAGCACATAACAAGAACTACAGTGTAAAACTGCCTGACTTTTATTTCTGTTTCCAAGCTATTGGCTCCTTCACTAATAATTGGGATTTATTACTAGGTCCATCTGTTGCCTCTCTAAGGTCAAAAGGTAAACCACAGCCATCGCTGATGTCACCATCAAGGTAGCTAGTAGCAAATGGACCCTGACAAGTGTACTTTTAAAAGAATGTTGTGGAAAGAGCATTCTGAGCATGAAAGTCGAGCTGATAAAGAAAATAAAGTCCAAAATACTAAAAAGATGTCAGCTTTTAACCCATTAATCCAAGTGATGGAGTCCAGCTGTCAGTCTTATATCCAAGCAGAAGTCAGAAAGAAGAACGAGCTCCTCTGCTCAGTGAAATATAATCAGGTCAATCTCTCTGCAAGGAAATTCCTAGCACTTCGCATTTTACTGTATTCTTAGTGCAGGCTCCTCAGAGACATTATGAAGTAGGAGTGGAAAGAGGATGAAGTCCTAGCCACATTGTTCACCATTTCTTCTTGACATAACAATGTTTCATGAAGGGCCATCAGTCTGGTGTTGTTTCTAAGCTTTTAGTTTTTACTCACCAGGACCTGGCTTTGAGGCGTTTATTTCTGTGACTAAAGCTGCATTTTCCAAGTGCCAGGGAAAACCTCTGTCCCTTGAAACTGCAGCCCTCCTGATTTCTAATGCTGTGCTAATAAGGATCACATTTTTTTTTCTACATTGATCGGTGGTTTTATTCAGGGTGATGTAAAGGGACCACAGCTAAGGTTAAACTCTCCAGATAATGTTGTTGGTATATTTTATCAGTTTCTGGGCAGGAAATTCCTTTTCGACTACATTTCCAGCTGAGAATAGAAAGTGAAAAGGGCAAAAAGCCTGATGTGAGATAGAGCGGTCCTTTTTCCAGTAGAGATGGAGGATTTACCTCACAGTTTGAGAACAAATTAGAAACTGACAATGTGTCAACAAAGAATTACTTGTTTTGTCTCAGCTAATGTTTCAGAGAGGTTATCTATATCCATGCAGCAACACTGCAAACAAGCAGCAGGTTGCTGACAACTGATGTAAATAGCTACAATTCCTCTACTCTCAGGGTCATACGTTACTAGCATCATTTTCTTCTTTCCATATCAAGCAGTTGGTGGGGATAGTGATTTGTAGCACGTATATACAAATGAATTCCCAGTCAACAGAGACATAAAGTAGATTTTGTTTTCTGATTTCAGGTGCTGCTCCATCAGCAAGTACTCATGGTCTGTGAAGATTACAGCAATTTATTTTTACCTTCAGAGTGCAGGATGGGGAGTAAAAATGCAAGACAAGGGTAGATTGAAGCTTGCTTAAATTAAGGCTTCAACTCCTTTGCTCTGCTTGAATATAAGAACATAGCATAATGAAAACTTTCCAGGCAACCAGCAACAAGAAAGTACAGTAACATTGCCTCTATGTGGTAAGTGGTAAGTCTTTCTTATTAAGTATTTGGGTCTGCTTGTCATGCAGTCAAACACATGCCTACAACAGCTTATTTCTCCTACTAACCTTTCCCCATCTATCTGGTTCCTCAATGTGGTGGTTTTGCACTACTTTAGTGCAGCTAGCAAGTATTTGGGATGGGAAGCGAGAAGAACCACTTAGCAACCCATTGTCATTTCTCTGCCACTCTGAATCAGTTTTTGCCTGTTAAGGCTCAAATCACAGTAGCCATCTGCATCTAAGGTGTTTTGTGCAGGAGTGTGCATGTTAAAAGTGTTAAATATGCCTCCAGCTGATGGAGGCTGAGCTGGGGTAATCTTGGGGGATTCTTGAAGCATTTATTTTAAAAGTTTGTGCTGCTACAGTGTGTGAATCTTCTCCCATACAATACATAAATTACTGAGAATGAAATTGTTCCCTGAGATGTGAGATTTTTAAATGGGAAGTGTAAATTCAGTCATCAAAGTCTGAAAGTTTAAAAGTCCTGCTTTCAGTACCAATTTCAGCACAGCCTTATCTTTGGAGCTGTCTGAACATCTGGGTTGCTTTCCAGCATATCTGGTTTTCCAGAATAAAAGTGGTCTGCAAAGAAGGCTTAAATAAACTGAATGAAAATCTTGTCACAGTGTTCAGATTGTCAGTAGTGAGGTTGCACCTGTCTGTCTCTGCACAAGAAATGTGCATGACAGGAACAGAGAGAGGGCAAAATACCTCCTTGCTACCTCATCAATCCACTCACACTCAGAGCAGAAGTAACTGGTAGAGATGATGGGGTATTTCATTCTCAGTTTGTTTATTCCTTGGCCTCTGTAGAGGTTAAAACTGTGCCATCTGCTGATAACTCTAAAGGTGATTTTCTGATATGGAAATCTATTCACTAGAGATCATAATGGGAGTATCAGGAGTATCAGTGTTTAATAAAAGTCATTTGCAGGTATCAGATATTAATGGCTTTTAGTCTGTATTGACCTCAAAAGCAAGAGTGAAGCCAGGAATACAGAGAAAGGGAGAAGTCCTATGGCTGCTTTATTTCAATAATACAGAAACTGAGATGTGATAGATTTGAAAAGGAATCTTTTAAATCTTTACCTCTTTGAGGTCATTAGGGGAGAAGCTGTTTACTTGTTTTGAAGTAGAGGGGAAAAATAAAATGACACAGAAAAATACTATGCAATAGATGAACACATGTGCCTTGGGAAGAACACAATTTAGGCTCAGAAGCTTTGTACTTCTCACAATTACATTTGTTCACCTGCTTCTTAAGTGTACGCTTGTGGCTTGTTAACAAAATGGAACTGTTTGCTATACAGAGGTTCCTAGGTGCAAAGTTAGAGCTGGCCTTGTATTTTTGCCCTCCTGTTGTACTTTGTGTCAGTTTTTTGAGGGTTTGTTCTGGTTTTTAATGTGCCTTCTATGTGTTCTTTGTAATTATAGAAGTAGAATCTCTTAAGTCTATTTTGTCCTTCAAACCAACATGGCAAAAATATCAATTCAGGTAATGAGGCACAGGTGTGCTTTGTAGGCATGCCATAAAGAATTCTTTACTGGGGAATCAGCCCAAAGTTACTCAATGCATTTCTGTAATAGTGCTACATTAAGCAAATTTGTTATATTAAATAGCCCACATGCTCACATTTCCACCAGAGTGGAGTGACACTAGCTTGTACACTTGGGTTGTAATAAATAACAGGCAAGAAAAAACGATTAGTTTAAGTAGACTTGCTAAACAGAACTTTTCTGCTTTTTTTCACTCCCTTGTTTAGCCATGACTCTTCATTTCTGTGTCTTACTGCAAAGCACAAAAAAATGGTAATTGAAGTTTCCACTACTGTCATTCAGGTCAATGAAAGGTTGATGTCATTTCTTCATTCTTTTGTCCTTCCCCTTCCTTATCCTTTCTTTTTATAGCAACAGTATTAGTGTCTGTGAGACATGTTCCTCCAGCTCCAGACAGTCACTTTTTCAAATAACTCCTTTATGTATCAGATCCTTGATCTGTGATTTTTTTGATCAAATGGTCTGTTTGCTCCTCTACATGTTTGTAACTCAATCCAAAGCATTGTGAGACATTTCAATCAAATCCTCAGAAGACATTACTGAACATTCATTGTCTAAAATAGTGCCTAATAATAGTTTTACTGTCTCTGTGATTTTTCCCCCTTTAAACTCTATTTGTTTCTCTGATTGAATAAATGTTTCAGTCCCTCATTTCTTAACTTTTTACTGTGCTCATTTGTTTCTAGTTATTTAGAGATGTGATTATTTTTTTCGTTTTAGCGACTGGTTGACAAAATTTAAGCATTACGAAACTTCCTTTTTAATTTCCATTTTTAAAGCATCTTCATGGACATAAGCCTACGTGTCATAGTGCAAGAAAAGTTGTCAGTTAAACTGGAGATTAGTATCCAGAAAGCTGGTTAAAAAAAATGAGTGTACTTTGTATCAGAGCTCTTTGAGATCAACAATGGATGACTATTCACAGATCATTTCTTGAAGGCTAATAATTTTCAGTGTCTGTCATATAAAATTGACCACTCAGTTGTGATGACCTTCTTTTACCCAAAGACTGCAAGCCAAGTTGTATCATCTGTAGAGATGTTTTATTAAGACTGTAGGTCCAGCTGTGTCTTTTGTAAGAGACTGATTAATTAAGACTGTGGATTAGTTTTGCTTCAAAACAATACAATAGTATGAAGTCCTTGAACAGCAGAACTGTAAAGCAATGAAATATTTTAATTAAAGGTGGAATGTGATGATTTGTAAAATCGGATAAGAATTTTACCCCAGTATATGTTTCTATTCAACCAGTTGTTCTTGTATCAGATTGTCTTAGAAATACTCCTTGTTTTGTATGAAATCACTGATTCCCTATTCTCTCATCACAGCCCTCTTCCCAGCTCTTTCTCCTACTTCTTTGAATCTGGTTAGCTAATCATAATACTTATGAAGGCAATACCTTTGAGGAAGGCATACAACTGCTGGTTACACTATTTATTTCCTTTTAATGTGTCAATAAAAAGGTAATTACATTTCATTTGGTTTTAGAGATATAATTGACTTGGAGGAAAAAAATTGCCTGCTGGTAAAAAAACTCTGAGATTAAATCAAAAAGAAAAACAATAAACTTGCCATTTTCTTTAAGATAGAAGGCTTTACTATTAAAAATTAATTAGCTGATTATTTGAAATAATTATTTTGAAACTAAAATGACCATAACTTTTTCTAAAAGATGTTCCAATAAATGATCGCGTACTGGTGAATTTTATCCATCTCAGTATAGTTATATTAAAATGAATGATGGGCATACATATGAACACCCTTTATTATTGCTGCTAAATCTGATGTCATTTGAAATCACAGGAGTTTTTTTA
This sequence comes from Piaya cayana, assembly GCA_013389865.1. Taxonomy (NCBI): domain Eukaryota; kingdom Metazoa; phylum Chordata; class Aves; order Cuculiformes; family Coccyzidae; genus Piaya; species Piaya cayana. The sequence goes on along the minus strand of WAAB01003550.1, from coordinate 20,746 downwards.
TTGCCATCCTCTTCCTTCTCTCAACTTTTCTAGCACCTTTAAAATGAAAATACTGTGGAAAATATCAAATCACATGAAAAAGCTCAAGAACGCTCTGAACACAACATCTGATGATTTTATATCTGGTTGCCCTTACTAGTCTGCTTGCTGCTGCTGCTATGACCATTAAGTGGAATGTGTACCAATCATAAAATTTGCATTCACTGGTCTCAAATGCCCTGTTGGCTGGGGCTGGGGTTACCGTGCAGCTTATGTGTGCACTTCTTTTTATCAATATGATAGCTTTTGTATAATAGTTTTTATCAACTGTATAACTTCATTAAGTTCAACTGAGTGATGTCTTATTAACACCATTGTAAGTGTGGTTAAGAACAGATTCTGAAAACATTGTTTCTGGTGTCACATGAACAGTCTCACTTTAATGGCAGTTTTATCTTAGTCATGTTGATAGACTTTTTCTTCCAGTAACTCTCAATTTTTATCAACATCTTAATCAGAACGTATAGTGGGCCTTGTGTATGCTTTTTACAGTCTTCTCTACATTATTCCTTGTATGATGAGGTGATTTCTTGTGCTGCCACAGCAATGAAGTCTTGTGATGCTGTTCATTGTGAAGCCATCTTTCATTTAATTTAACACAAACTAGTCTCTTATGAAAGGCTCTGGAGCATCTTTTTATTAGTAATAGTATATGAAACCTAGTGACATTAGTAGCATACATTCAAATATTAGTTTAATTGAGAAATCTGCCAAAACTTAACATCTGTGTTTTAGTTTATGCATGAGGTAGAAGGTGCAAATCTTCCTCCTCTGAAAGGAAGATTTTTGAAATTAAGCAATTTAAATCAAACTCAAAGAAGAATAGCATTTCACAAGGACAATAAAGAATATAAATTAAGGGGGAAATATGCCTACTGGTTTCAGTAGGCTTGATATCTGTCTGTCCAGCACTGTAGAAAATTCAAATAAAGGATTGAGTGAGCTTGAAAGTGGCACTTTTTGACAGAGTAACATGCTATGAATGGAGTCGATTAAGTGGGGAGTGAAAAATTCATTTTCTGACAGGGGTCTCAGCAAAATCATCAGGTGCTGCTGACAGCAAATCTCTAGCTGGATTAAAAACTGACAGGGTGGAAAACAAGAGACTGTAATACTGATCCCTCCTTTTCAGCTGTCCAGAACATAATTTCACAGAAATTTTTGCCTCAGGCCTTATATGCTGATCTTGTTACAGGGCATGATGAGCAAGAAATTAAACACAAGTGGAAAAAAATGCTATGTCGTGGAAAGCAAATATTCTTTCTCCAACCATAAGCTTTGAGCAGGATGAGGCCAACAGAGGAGGACTGCTGTAGATTTTAGAAGAATCTGGAGGATGTTATCGACTTATTCTGAGGTTAACTCGAAAGAATTTACAGGTTACTTAAATCCTCCCTCTTTTTGGTGGATACAGGATTTCTGTTTTACATAGCTGTTATGCTTTAGTTTATTAAAGTGAGCCATAAAAGCAAGGTTAAGTTTACAACAAAAGGATGAAGATATTTTAAAGCAGTAACTTTTTGGTGTTTGTTGTTCACATGTTAAGTGTACTCTGTGGACTATAGTGACGAGGGTCCCATTTCCAGCACAGCATGGAGTGGGTGATCTCGTCAACTGTAAAATGAAGCCATAAGAGCACAGCATGAATATGTATTAGCAACAGTTAGATAAGGGAGACCTCAGCAAGGCGTACACACTTTCAATTGGTGAAATAATGCTTGTACAAATTGTTTTTGGTACATTAAGTACCTTTCACAGCCAAAATTTAAAAAAAAAAAAAGTAGACAAAAAAAAATAAACAGAGACATGGAATTGCACATAAAAAAGCCTGAACTGTTTTTTTTCCCCACTCACAAAGTAATTTAATGCAGAATTTTTTTTATTGAAATTTCCCAAGTTGACAGATCTTGTGTACAATGATAAATGACAAAGTGCTACGCAGCTGTCAACCTGTGCTCAGGGAAATAGCACAAAAATTCCCCAATAATAATAATAAATATGTGTTTCTCCAAACAGAAGATATTTTAAACTAATAAGCACAGTGGTGTAGTAAAGTAGTATTAAACAGCAGTGGGGTGAAACTGAGAAAATATTTATATATTTGTACTAATCCAACAGCTCTTTACTGGCTGTGACATGCTGACAGGGAAACAAGGGTTATGAAAAATGATCTGACTCTATGCTGCTAAATCTATGAATTTCAAAGTGTGGAATAGTATGTGGCTTGCCAGTATTGAATGTCTGAGTTATTTCAATGATTGCTGCAGAAAAACTAGGACTTTGAGAACAAACTGTAAATGCATTAGCACCTTAAGGAAGTCAGTTAAATAAAGCTACATTGATGACAGTAGTGCATCTTTCTGGAAAATTATAGTATTTGAACAGAAGATTAAAGTTGCTCAGTCAATTTAAAACATATAAAAAGTAGTCCGTCCTGTTACAAAGAATGGTCACATAGAATTGCCAAAAGAATGCTGAAGAACATGTACAAGTCATCTGCCAGATCATAAAATACATTGAACTCTTGTAGCTAAGAGGATTTCTAGGCTGTAACATAGTGCTGAGGGTCTGAGTTAAGAAAGTAGTCTCCAAATGTTTTCAAGCAGGAGTCAAACATTTGAACCTCAATTCTGCACTTAATTGAATAAAACACTGAGTGTGTTTTAATAAAACACAACAGTATTGTCTCTTATGTGTTGTGAAGGAGCTGCTGTGGAATGTTATTTATTCCATATAGAAGACAAATTTTGATAGTTTTCCTTTTCTATTGACAGTTTTAAGTACCTGAAAAAGGTATTGAGTTTCACTGTTCTTTGGCTTCTGTAGGAATTAAAATTATTTCTTGGCACCAGGTTACTTATCTGCAGATGTTTTTCAAGAATGATATTAAATTCAGCTAAGACATTCTTCAGGTTTTGCATTGTTGGAAATAAAGCATACATTGTTTGCAAGTATGACTATAGCTTTCAAGGAGTCATGGTCAGAAAGTCTCAGGAAGACACTCATTAAATTTTAAGTTCAATTAATTCCCCACACAGTTTCACTACAGATTGTAACTACCTTTTCTTTCCCCAAGTTTAAAAATTAATCAATTTACAGTGATTTTTCTGACAAATTGTATCTTATTAATAAACAAAACATTGCAAGAGTTCATCTAATATAGAGCCTGTCATTCAAACAGATTAAAATCAATATTTTTTTCCTAATTGGGAAGTAAATGTTAAAAAACCTTTTAACAAAAAAATGGTTTACACCAATGACTGTCTTGTGTTTTCCCCTAGTCATTTACTGTTGGGGAGTTAAGGATACTCTGGAGATCTTTTGATTTGTTTTTGCTTCAAAGTAGATAGACATTTTGGCACCAGTCAGTCGTTTTCTTGGTGAGGTGAGGTAAGGTGAGGTGAGGTGAAGGTGAGGGGAGGTGAAGGTGAGGGCAGGGCAGGGCAGGGAAGGGAAGGGAACTCTCATTCTTTTATGGCACCAAGGAATTAACTTGTGTTTGTTTCTCAAGCTGTGGAGGATAAAGGAAATTTGTTGACTTTCTTTTAACTGTTCATCCAAAAGTTATCTCCATTACAGACCAAATGGGAATTTTTCCTAAATTCTTCACCATGAAGAAAACCTTTGAAATAGGTCTGAGGCATTGTTTATCTATTCTTTCAGAGGATTAAATTCTCCTACCATGTACAAACCAGTGTTGATGGCCTTATTTCACTGACTACAGAATAAAGTCAATATTTATATCAACCAGCCAATTTCAGGTAGAGCCTGTGATTAAGAAATTCAAAGACAAGGTAGTCCTAAAAAGCCATAATAATGAGGTAAGGGATCAGATTTATTCATTTTTTATTATGACCTCCCATTTTCTATGTTTTTCTCATCCCTTCCATCAACAGCCCTGGAACAAGAGGGAAATGAGGAGTGTTAGTGTTTCCCCATGAACATAGTGCTCCTACTTCTAATTCCATTGGACCATTCATTTTGGGACCAAGTCCATCACTTCTTGCTACATCATGGCCAAGTCTCTAGTGTCTGCATCAGTGATAGCCCTACAGGCAGGGTCTTCTGCATGACTCTGTGATGCTGAAGTAGCAGCATTTGACAAATTTAAAACTTGCTGTTTGTGCACTCACTAAAACCTGCACCATTAGCTGTTTTTTCAGATTGCATGAGTGCAGATCATTAAGTGTTATTACAGTATTAATTATTAGAAATGTCCTGTACTAGCCAAATTATATTGGCATACTCAATGACCTGCAAGTTCTCAATACCATGGATAATTTAACAAGATATCTGCCACACTGTACAAAGTATCTGTACATCAGTCACATTATTTCACAATAATATCAAGTTAAGATTTTTCTTTAATAGTTTAGAGAATGGCTTATATTTCTTATCATGGCTATGCTGTCTCAGCGAACAATAAAAAAGACACATGTGTAAGGATTAGACCCTATGAAAGGCAGGAGTTAAAAATCCATACAGAATTTTATGCCCTTGTACAGTATGGTGTTTATTTTTAATTAATGTTTTACAGTGTTGTGTGCTTCCTAACTGCTGTCATGATTTGACATGATTCTGTTGCTATGAATTTATAGTGCTTTGATAGCATTTTAAGTGAAAATCATAATTTTAAAAAAATTTACCTGTTATTGACTGAATATCTATGAGAAGAATGATTACTAGATACTTTCCATTGTCAAGCATGTTTTCCAAATTTTCTTCTATAGCATTGGCAATATCTCCAGTCAGGCAGCTTTTAGGTCTCTTGCTGACCTCCCTATCTGGATGAAAACAGTGTATTACTGCCTCTGTACTGTAGTTATGCCTGCCAAATACTGCTTGGCAGTCTCAGATTCCAATCAAGCTGGGTTTGGTTAGTAGGACTTTCCTTTCATTGAATATAAATGTTTGTGTACAGTGACTGTCCAAACAATGAGACACATTCAGCACGTATTCAAGTTTTCAATTAAAGCTTATCTTTAGCAATTTTGAAGGTTTTCTTGGAAAAGAGGCTCTGAAACAAAAAGAGAAAAGCAGATATATGAAAAAAAAAAAAGAACAATTATCATTAGCTAAGCATCACCTAAATAAGGGCAGTAGGCCAATACAACTCTGTTTGCTATATCAGGTAATGTACAGTCAAAGAGTGACACAGAGGAACATGTATAATATTAAAAAAAAAATTAAAAAGCAGTAAAAGAGAGCATACTATTGTCTATTCCTTCACATTCTTCCTATGAAGGGATACCCATAGCTGTGCCTACACTTGCACAGCCTACTCTCTGATCAGGATATTTGCCCTTCCTTGGTTGAGCTATTGCTACAGTTGTGTTTAGTTATCTATTAACATAAAGAGTGAAGCTGGACTTTGAAACTAGCTCTGCCAGCATTAATAATATGCTTACACACCTCCTTATGGCACATGGCTTCTCTTACTGCCCCAGAGCCTGTGGTGCCACACACAACTCTTTTGTTAACATTGCTGCTAACTGATGTTCATGAAGCCTTTAATTTTAAGTTTCCAAACCAAAATTACATTTTTAAAACTTTGAGTTATTTTTTTTAAAAAGCCATCAGTTTCTTTGAAAGGAAGTCAGAAAAGATATTGTGCTTTCAGTCTGGTTACTTATTGGCAATGCAAGCTGATTCAGTGGCCTCAGAAGAAAACACTTGAACTGAGAAAGTGATAGGGATTGAGTGATAAGGATTGAGTGATAAGGATTTTTTTACGTAGTTCAGCCCACTTATTCCATCTCCTTTACCACTGAACTGACAATGCTAGTATCTTGAGTTTACCTTGAAGTTATAACATGCTCTAGTTGCCTGGCACTGGAGATGGATTTTCAGCTTTGAAATACTCCACTAGGGTTATCAGCTGAGCCAGTGAAGTGCTTAATATATGGCAGTCATTTATCATATATTCCTTCTTCTTCCTTGCACACCAAAGACTCATGATACATAAGTACATTTGTAGTTTTGTCGTGTGTTGAAACATTACACTATCTAACAAGGTTTTCAGTAGCATTCATCCAGTATTTGAACACTTCAGAGACCAGTTACAAGCTTCATAGGTAATTTTTTTCTTTTTTTCACCTTCTGCTTCAGCAAAATAACATTTTCAATATGATTGAAACTATAAATATTTCAACTATAGTCATAAAACTATGACAGAGTAGCTTTTTCATATCTGGTCAGATTTGCTTTATGACAACTTCGAGAAAGCAGCTGAGAACCGGGTGATCAGGCCAAACCAACATGGGTTTACAAAAGGCAGGTCCTGCCAAACCAACCTGATCGCCTTCTATGACACAGTGACTCGTCTGCTGGACGAGGGAAAGGCTGTGGATGTGGTCTTCCTGGACTTCAGTAAAGCCTTTGACACAGTTTCTCACAGCATTCTGCTATGGAAACTGTCAGCCTCCGGCCTGGACAG
>WAAB01003550.1:0-13633 GCA_013389865.1 Piaya cayana | reverse complement strand
GAGGTGGTTGATTCGCCTTCCCTGGAGGTGTTTAAGTCAAGAGTAGACGAGGTCCTGAGGGCCATGGTTTAGTGTTTTGTGGGAATGGTTGGACTCGATGATCCGATGGGTCTCTTCCAACCTGGTGATTCTGTGATTCTGTGATTCTGTGAACAGTTTTATTTATCTTATGAACTCCCATTAGAGACACAGAGAAAATTAAGGTGACAGATTCTCCTAGGAAGAGAAGAAAAAAGGACATGTTTATTTATTTATTATGTTTATATTTATTTGCATTGTTTCCATAAGAGATAAACTTCCCAAGGATGAGACAGGAAATATAAAACAAAAGAACATAATACTTATCTAACAACCTTCAGCTATCAGCAGACATGGGGGAAAATAGATTTGTTTGTGTTGTTTTCAAATTCAGCCATATCAGCTTCTCAGACTGATCTTTACCACACTTAGAAACCAAACACTGAGCAGACAAATAAGTACACTGGCCTGTGGGACATGCGGTCCCACAACACTTTGTGGAATTCGGGTGTCAGAGATGCCCACTTCTGGGGAGAGGCACCAGATAGTTTAGGCGGTACATTATTTAACTGTCCCTACAGGGCCCTTAATTAAGGAATCAGTAAAGTTCACAGAAACAGTGCATTCCCCGAGAAACTAGATAAATAAGTTGAGGTTCTCTCTAAAATGCAGTTTATTAGTTACTCAGGAATGAACTTACTTGAAAAGCATGTGGCCGAATACAGCAAGGAAAATGGGTTTCATTTTCCCTACCCAGTAAATAATTAGAAAGGTTCCCACAGAGGCCATTCTCTCTAAATAATCTTACTTTTAAAATTGGCTGTTATAAAGATGTTAATATAGTCTGATAAATTTAAGACAAATTCAGTAATTTTCATTCACTTAGCAACTACAAGAGTACAGAAGCAACCTGAAGTGAGCAAAGGGTCAAGCAGAAGGAAATTTATGCTGTGAACACCAATTCACACCTGTTAACTACTGTGACTAGGCAGCAGACAACACCAAGCATATCATTTAAATGGACTTTTCACAACTAGGTGTGCCATTAATTCACTGATTGGGGTCATTGAATCTGTACCATAGCAATTGTCCCAATTAAGCAGCAATGCTATTTATCAGGGTGCTTATTAAGTTGATTTGTGAGTATGATTGTGTATCTTTACTTTAAACTTATATATACAATAAACAGCTGATTCTAAAAAAAAAGTGTATTCCCTCTAGTAAAAAATAAAGACCCACACGTGAGTGTGTTAATAATGCAGGGCTATAACCTCAGCAGAGAAAATGAGAAAGAAAGAGAAAGAGTCATTAAGCCCAAATAAATCATTGGGCTCCAAGAGTTCACAATACAAAATTTATATAGATGCTTTACTACTAAAGTATCTCCAAATTTTGCTTGTTTTTGTCATTATTTGCCAAAACTCTGTCTGTGAAGCGTAATTATGGATTTGATTTTCAACACTGTCAAATGCTGATTAAAATGGAGTTGAGAAGTGGCACAAATGATTGACTGCCTACTGTGCATGGGGTTATGTTCAATCATTGAGGATGCTTATAAGGGATCAATGAACAGGAACTCATTATATCCTGGACAAAACTAGCCATAAGCCTGGGAAAGATGCTTATCTGCAGTCCAGCTAGGTCCATGAGGGTTAAATTACATAATGTTTTTACTGTTGTTTTATTTCACAAAACTGCAAAAGTCCAGGCAACATTTTGTCAGAAAAAAACAATAAAGAATATGAAAAGCCCATCTTCACAGAACATTGGACATTGCAGAACAACCTACAGCTATTATCGGATATATCAAAACTGACAAGTAAAACTTTGGCTGTTGATTGAACAATATTTCACATGGACAGCACAAGCTCGTCCACATTCACTTTTAAATGGAGCTGCTTATCCTGCAGAACTATGGGTAGGAAGTTTATGTGCTTAATTGAATTGGTGGTATTTGGATGATTGAAAAAAATTGGTGACATTGCAAAACTGGTCGTTAGACTTTCAAGAGCAAAGCACATCTATTGCTCAACAGTGAGCTCTAGGATTGGCAGTGGATTTGAAGAAATACTAATCCTGTTCACATGTCTCTTTAAGGCAGTCAGTAATGGTTTATGGATCAATTCTTTATGTATTTGCAATTCATTTTCCTATGCCTGAAAGAAAATAATAGGACCTTGAATGTTAACTCTTAATGGATTGACACTTACATTAGTTCCCATGTCCTAATAGAGCCTCATTTTTTCAGGAAAGTATTTTTTTTTGACATCCAGCTGCAATCTAGTCATCCTCCAAACTCTGTCACATCCACATACCTCTTTCTTATAAGTTTTGACATCCTATTTTATTACACCTCTAATTTTATCATGTTCTTTTTTTAAAAAAATGAAACAAATTTTAAAAGTAATTTTATTTTTATGTAGTCTACTGAAAGGGAAATAGGAAAGAGAGGAGAGAACAGGCTAATGAAAAACTGTGTGTAAAATTCTGTTATACTGGAGATGTGTTAGGTATTAGGTTGAGCATGAGCTTTCTGCTTACATTCATGGACAATAGTAAAAAAGAAATTAGCACATTGGTATACATCCAGTGTTGTTAACTGTCCCAGGAGGCACTTCTCCTGAACACAGAGATTTGGGGGGATGGATTTGTTATTGTAGGCATTACAGGCTTTTGCAGTGAGACTACTGCACTGGACATTGAGACTACTGCACTGACATCTGGCAAAAGTTCATGTTTTTCTGCAAGATATTGTACAGAAATTTTATGATTGTCATTATTGGCTGGGAAAGGAAGATCAGATTGACAAAAGCAATAAGTATCAGAGTCCTGTATTTTTAACTATGGAGAAAGATTCCTTCAGTAGAGTTGTTTTGCTGACTAATCAAAGTAACAGAATACCTTGATTTCTTTTGGCCTTTCCTTCTCCAGACTACAGTAGTTTTTCTGTTTTATTTTCCATGTGGCATAGTTGGAAGTGTTTAATAGTTTAAAATTAATTTTAAAAGCTTATAAAGAAACATCAATTGATTACTATTCCAGATGTGGATCCAGGGGTGCAGAAGAGTAGAGAGGAGAAATATGGAAGGGTTATAGCAGAAGAAAGCACAGTAAGTCATCAGTAGGCTTGAGAGATATACCAACCAGACTTAGGGTTTGTCTGCATGCATTCTGGCTACCAAACTTGTGAGGAGCATTCTAGCGAGACAGGAATAGAAATGCATGAACAATGGCTTGGAAATCTCAGTCAAGGGAGTGGATATGAAGACTAAATGTGTTGGTAGTCAATACAAGGTATGTGAATGAGGGGATTCTTCTTCCCCCTCAAGCTCCTTCTAGAGGTGTTCACTGGCAGACTGATACAGCCTTTTCCTGGGAACAACACAATAAACTAGCTGGGGTCTAGCTTATCACAGTACTACTAGGACTGTAAGTACATTGTGAATGAGGGAAGGCATGACAAATTTTAGGACATCTTTCAAAAAATTAAGAAATTCACTGACATAAAAAGGGATGATGAGGACAAGATAGATTGAAAATGTGTCTCAGTACAATATGGCAGTCAGCCAAATCCAGATGTATGTTTTCCCTCACAAAACCTGTATTTCTCAAATCCAAACACTGCATTGTTTGGTAATAAAAAAAAAAAAAAAGATTTCTATGAATTTCCCACAGCTCTACCTATTACATACACCTACTGAAGTAGACTCTGGTATACGTTGAACTATCTAAGATACACAAATATAGTAATAAGACAATAGAATCTTGTTCCGCTGACATCTCATTCCATCTTTTCAAAATCAAAAGAAAGAAATCTTCCTGTGTCCATATTTCATAACAGCAAATTTCACTCCAAATGTTTGAATTTGATGATACTTATGACAGCAAAGCAAAAGAATCTAGACCCTCCAGATTTATAGAAGAATTAATAAGATGAGTATTTCTTCCACAAATTCTTAATGCTTCAGAATTATCTCCAAACTTTAAAAAAAACCCAACAGGTTTAACACAATTTTTGTAGCAGGGGTATTTTTTATCTAATTTCTAGACTACATAAATATTTTTATAAAGTAAGCATAGTTATCTAAATAGCTTTACTGTTCTAGTGCTGTATACTCTATCTACATTATTTTAGGAGCAAAGTGAGTAAAAAGTTCACTTCCTTCTGACTTAAGAATTCAGTCTGAAGAATTATTTTTGTTCTAAAGTAAACAACTACTTCTTAATTATGAAAGTATAAAAGTACAGATACTTTTTTGTAGTATTTCTGCTTTAATCTTGGATATTAGTGCATTCAGTATGAAAACATTGTCTATGTTTCTAAATTTAAGGAAAGAGAAAGCTAATCATAGAGCACTAAAATTTTCTGTCTGTTTCTCTGCTAGAGTAAAGTAACAGAGGTAATGAAACTCATGTAATAAACAAGCCACATGCAAGATCTGAATGCAGTCTTTAAAATTGCTGGAAGTCTTAACTATGGAATAAGAGAATTCCTGTGAATAACCTGCAAAATAAATGAACACTGCAGTCTTATCAGCTCAGAGAAAATTCAATTTCTTTAACAAATATCAGAATAGAGATGTCCATTAACCATTTTTCTCTCCCTTATTTGCTTTGTAAAGTTGTCCTAAAATTATGAAGGGATACAAGCACATCTATTGTGATTAGATTCTCTGGCTTCATTGTGTAAGGGAAGGAGAAGGAAAGTGACAGGGAGTTACAACCACTTCTGCAACAGAAACCTACCCTAGCCAGCAGAGTGATTGAACGATCTCATTTCAGGCTTTTTGTTAGACAACAGGCAGCACTCTATGAAGATTGATACAGAAGTGTTGGGTTTCGTTTGCTGGATCATCAAACGGATTGATATTATACTCCAGCAGTGGATGAAGACAAAGTAACTGCTATCATACTCAATACAAGAGCTTGTCAGGAGCAGAAAATCATCCCATGTCACTGATTATGGGAGCGTTTCATGACTGTCATGTGAATTTATTAAGGAGATGTCATGTGCAGGTTGCTGCAACAGAAACTCCTTATTTGTAAGGAAGTAAAAAACCAATCCAGGCCATGAAGTCCAAGTAAGGCAAACACATATTTTTTCCTCTCAGCTTGTGATGAAGTTTCCCCAGACCAATGCATGGGGTAACTGCACAAATATAAAAAAAATATGAATAATAATAATAATAATAATAATAAAGCAAGCCAAAAACAACCAAACAAAAACCAAATGAAAACTCCCATTGCACAATCTGAAAAATGGCTTAGTGTATTTAATTTGGAATTGATTAAACAGAACTAGCTTCTTAGAATCCAGTAATTTTGCATTTTTCAAGCAAAAAATGCAGAACTGATTCTTTTAAGACAGCCAATGTCACCTCTGTTATGCAGCATTTTATTATTATTAGAGGTGTTTGTGGGTAAGTGGGATAATACTTTCCAAGACGAATTTTCTGCGTATCAGAAGGGAATAGCATTGCCTCATAATGCTGAAATTCATAAATTTGTACTTTCTTGCAGTTTGTGGCATCTGCATGCTAAATAAGCATCATATTTAAAGAACCGTTGCCAAAATTACAGTATAAAGGTTAAACTTTGTTACTATAATGGAAAATGTAAGGCAACCAGGAAAAAAAATATCCCAAACAGATATCTAGCTCATTATCTATGTGTTCATTTAGTAAATATATATGATTACAGTTTTATATATATGTAAGTGCAGATCTACTTCACTTTTGAGTAGTATATAAGCACTTATTACTAAAAAAAAAAAAGAGACCAGTTGAGAACTTTGTTTACTAGGAAGAAGGAGAATCTATAAAGTACATGGACAAATACATGTAATCTGAATACAAGACTGAAAACATAATGTATTCATCAAAATTTGCTTTAAGCCCACTGCACTGCAAGTCAGAATAAGCCTTGTGTCACAAGTGTGACCTTTACTCCCTAACCATTCTAGACTCTAGTCTTCTCTTAATTTTATTTTCAAAACAGTTTTATCGCTAAGCCCCTTCCAACAAATCTACTGATTTAAACCTGCTCTTGTTACTCAGTTCCATTCTTTTTTCACTTCGGGTCAATAATGACCAGCAGTAAGCCATCTACAGTGATAAGCACCTATCATGTTATATTTCCCCCTCCCCCTTTTTTTCTTCCTGGAGGAGGAGTTTGTGATAGGAGTATTGATAGTGATTTTTAAAACTATGCATATTTATTCATTCTTGTGCACACACAAATGGCACTTTCCAGCTACTAGAATGAATATTTAGAGGTATGAAATCTGAGGAGTGTGGAAGGTGTAGTATTATAAAGCTTTGGTTTTGTTTCCATGCATAAAAACTGTTGGCATCATTTTGAGGATACATATGAAAGTATCCATTGTGTTAATAACTACAATCACTATAGATACAGCAGATAATTCTGTATCAGGGAAAGTAAGTTTGAAATGTTATACCCTGAACATGAGTTATAGTTTGGCAAGGTTTATGGTAGTTCCTTAATTCAAAATAAATTCTTTTGATACTCGAACTGGTCCCTAAGAAAGCTACATTGCCTACACAGAGACCTGTCTTAAACAGTCTCTCATTTTCTCTGGAAACTAGGTTGAGAGACAAATATTCTTTCTAGTGCTTGAGATGATATTTTGGGTATCCAAGATGCAAGCCGTTTGAATATGTGTACATTAGTAAATGAGGAGGGGGTGTCTAATTAGAGGAGTTTTAATATTCATGAAGCAGGTTTTGCAATCCTGAATAGGTCTAATTGTAAAATCTTGCTTAGATTCATTCAGTGCCTGAATGAATGTAGAAAATTGATTTTGTTTTTAAGTCAAATTTTCTCTTTGACTTTGGAGACCAACGTGTGTTATAGTAGTGAACAACTAAACTTAGAAGACCACCCAACCCATCAAATTTAATATCCCTCTCTCTCCACTGGTATGTGGCAGTGCATATTTTGTAGTATTTTGGACTATTACAGCTAAGTTTTAAAGTTGGAGAAAATAAGAACTTTATAGTCATAATGGGAGAAATGTTAACACAGCTAAGCCTGACATACCTAGAGACCAAGGGTTACTCTGAACAACCACTGTATTTGCATAGAAATCACGACCAGAGGATGCTGAAAATTCTTTTACCAAGGTGATAAAGATTTAGGGTGAGTTCAGAAGCCTCCTCTTTTTTTCTGTTTTCTGTAAAGATCTTGCATATCTTTGAAAATTTTCTAAAACCCACTCAGCAGCTCAGACTTCTGCAGAGCACAGCAACAGCCTGGCTGATAGAGTGGGTCAGAAGGCACAACTAATGGAAGAAATTAGTGGTGAACAAGTTACTGGGAACAGCTGACACAGAGAACTGCTATAGAGAACAGCTGATATGAAAAGCTAATAGAAGCACCTAATGACAAGAACAGCTAGTGAGAACAAATAGGAGGGCTTTCACCTCTGGGAACAACCAACCTGACAAATATGAATGAAAAGCAACAAGTGCTGCTTTTAGCATGGGGAGTTAACAGCTAACCTAGTGAGCAAGCAGTGGACAGTTTCACCTTAATGAAACAGCAGCTTTGAAATGATGTAGTTTCCCCCCTAAAAAAGAGCAAGAGCTAATTCAAGCTCAGCAACACTGCAGAATTTTGACAACAGATCCGCCTTCCCCATAGTTGGACAATTGTGTACTTGGACAATAAACCTCTGGGCAATCTACTTTAGTAACTAGGGCAGCAGCCACTCAGAGCTGTCATGGCTACACTTAAATAGAACTGCTGCAACAGTAAAAGGCAAGGTTGTCTACATTTTTCAAATTGACTATTGATTCATATAAATTTCAATTTTGACTCCCAGTAACAACCTTTGCCTGTTTTGTCTCAACCCGTTGCTTTGGTTAGGCAACTAATTTCCTTGGGCCAAGACAGGGTGGCTTCACTTGCTAAACTGGGACATAAACTCCTGCTGTCTAGAATGTGTACAATGGCAGTCGAAGTTAAAGCTTTCTTATAAATTTTATTTGATTCTTTCATTTCTCTCTTCCTCTTTTTAAAGAAGAGAAGTGCATAGAAGCAGAATCCCAGTAAGAGTCTGATGAAATATTTGTAAAATTAATAGTTAAATAAGGCATTTGTATAGAAAATATCTTAAGCAAAATGTATTACCTTGTAACCTGAATGAGGTATTTCATATAATCTGAAATTCAAATGCTTTTATTAAATGAAGGATATGTTTCAAAATTTAATACTAAGCACAGGTTGCCAACTGTCAGTCAAACCTATCAGTGAACTCAGCTGCATTGGCTTAAAATTGCATGCTAATGTAAACACACTCTTCAGCTCCTGTTGAAGGAAAATGACAATTTAGCAAATGTTATAATCCTTTAGGGCACGCCTGAATCTTCAAACTCAGATTGACGGCACCAAACTCTCATATTCCAGGATGAGCTCCAGAAAGAAGCTAAACCTTCCAGGGTATGTATTTTCTTCCAGTACAAATGTGACTGCAACTCAGATCCACATAAAATATTTTTAAGCACAAGTGCATGTACCAGAAACAGTATAGCCATTACAGCAATTCCTCTCTGCATATCCATGCAACTCAGAGTCAGTAATCTGTTTAAGCATTCTGGTGCATGACTACTCCCTTTCATGCCCAGCTGGCCTTAGTGACCAGTTCTTTACACGTGGAAATGAATCTTTCTAACTCCACCATCCAAAGCAATTTACTGTTAGTAGAATGTCTCAGTTCCATCGTCTTGCTCACCTTGACACTTAAAACTACAATCCCATTATGTCTGCAGAATAGAGGTACCCTCACTTCTCTCTAATCCACTTGAGAATCATCGCAGAGATCAGAAGAATTCTACACTTAATCTCATTATAATGGAAAATATTACTGGATTACACATTCCACATCTTCTTTCTCATGGAAATCAAAATCGGAGTCGAGGTTTATCAGAATACAGGGTCAGAACATGGACAAAGCAGAGACACAAGGACATCATAGTGTTCTTCTGTCCAATAGAATCATAGAATCATAGAACAACCAGGTTGGAAGAGACCCACCGGATCATCAAGTCCAACCATTTCTATCAAAATAGTGTAAATGGTGTAAATATAACCTCACTATCTTCTGTGCTTATAGACAAGGATTTGACAAGTTACACTAACAATACAGTAACAGGTGTCCCATGTTAAAAAATACTTGGAGGTTATGTAATCCCTAAGAAAAATCTGTCTTTACTTGATAGCAGTACAGTAAAAAAAAACCTCACCAAAAGCACACAATTCTTGATATTAAACTTGAGTGTAAATCTGAAGTCAGTTACATGTCTGAAGGGTTTTAACAGGTAAAAAACTAACAAAATAATTTAACTCAGGGGGCAGAAATGGCTTTACATATCTTTAAATGCACAGTTTGGAATATGTTCACTGAAATATTACCTCACAGAGAAGATCTCTACTGTGATCTCCAATTCATTATAACTCAAGAGGCTTTGTTGACCTCTGAATTACACTGAGACAGGTAAGAAGAGGATCAGGCCCAAAGAGAGTACTAAGACAGATTTTTAGATGACAATAGGACAAAATCTTGTTAAAGCTACTTGTTGATGGGTGGCAACATTCAATGTGTAACCCAAGCACTGTGGCTGGGTGGAGCTGGGAAAACTTTAGCTACAATGCTTGAGTTTATAAAAGATTGTAATGACTGTTGTGTTGTGCTAATGAGGAAGCTAGCTGTTGGAGGCAGGAAATGCAACCTGGCAATATGGTTATGTGGTTGGGCTGTGACCAATGAATACTTGTTACTAGGGCAGAATCAACCAATCAATGTTTGGCGAGCTTGGGATATAAAAGCGCCAGTTAACCCAGAATAAAGCGGCTTCATCTGGGATCATATTGATTGTTGTCATATTGTCCAATTGCTTCCATCGCTACAACTTGTCAGAAAGAGGGATAAAGGCCAAGCCAGAGAACGTAAATCCCAGAAGCATAGATAACTCAGCGTTTAAGGAAGATGTCAGTTTTTCATCATTTAGTGCTTCATGTCCCTTGTTTCCCATTTCAGACATTTTTCTATAAAACTACAGAAAATCTTCATGTTTCACCTGTGGTATTCATTCCTCCTCTTGTCAATAATTTAATACTGTTTTATAAAAATAACTCCTCTTGCCTGATTTCAGATTCATTTTAAAATCTTTTTTTCATATTAGTAAAATTAAAAGCACCAATATGGGAAAGAGGATATATCAGAATTCTTACTGAACAAAATTGGATGGAAATAACATTTCTAGAAGTACTATATCATTATTCCAAATAAATCAGTAAAATACATATTGTTTATTTGCATGTTTTTAGTCTCTAAAATTATGGTATAAACAACTGACGAATAAAGCTTATTTATCTTGCATCAATAATTTTAAATATTTCAATTAAGTTGCATTGATTAGGTTGAAGAGATTTTTACAATAATCAAATTTGCATTCATATTTTGTGATAAAAATAGAAACATTCTATAAAACTCTCTTGAACTTTTTTGCTTCCCTCATATATATCAGTTATCAAATACTATTGAGTCCTGAGTCTGACAGAAAAGTGTGGAGGCCACACGAATTCCAGTATCACCCTTTGTAATGCATACATCTCTTCTTGTAACATCCCTCGGTCAGTGCATAGCATCTGTTTCTGTTAAGTTTTCATTAGCACAGAAAAATGACTGTTCCATAAAGCACTACCCCAGCTTTTCTACTGTGCCACATGCAGTTCATTTGGTAAGCAGAACTAAAGTGAAGGGCTTGTGATCAGCCCTTCAATGATCGATGTTTTTATGTCTTTCAGTTGAGTCAGCTTCCACCAAGGATATAATTTTATTCCACTAACCCTTCAGTTGAAGTGTTAATTTCCACTGTTGCTGGCCTTCCTGTTGCTCTGTTTTGCTCTCTGCTTATAGTTATCCACCTCTGAGCTGTAATGATTCATCTGTTTGCATCAATTTTGTTAAAAATCACTTTTTTTGGAAGGCTTTTAAATAATCAGGCAGTTTCAAAGGGCAAGTTTAGAGTATGGCTGTACAAACTGGGACTACTTAGAGTGTGCCTGTATTTGAGGAGTGAAAGTGGAAATTCAGCAGGAATCTGCAGTAAAGAAGACCACTACTTTTAATTTTAACCATGAAGAATTCTATGTTGAGAGTATGTCTTCTTGTGATAAAGTTCATACAAGTTCCCTGAATCAGTGTACAGACTTCATGAAAGTTCAGAATATCTGAATTTGAGTTTGTATTTACTCCCATGCAGAAAAAAAAAGAAATCCATTAAGAGTAATCTTTGTCTGTATTATTTCTTCTATAGTGAATGAAACCAGCAAGACGTCTGAAAGTGTAGTACAGATAACTGCACAATTATCAGGGACATGAATAATGAAAATAAGAAATTCAGTATATTTCTACCTGTAACTCTGACTCAAGTATCAATAGAAAAACATTTGTTTATTAAGATCTAATATCTTCATTTTCATGATGTAGGCAATCACATTTCCAGTGCATACAAAGACCGCCAACTGGCATCTTTGGATAATTCTACCTCATGCAACAATGAATAGAGATACAACTCTAGTCTCCTATGCTTTTATATGCTAAGAAATATTTGTGAGCTGAAATCAAGCTTAATTATTAAATATCCTTCTATATTTTTATTTTCCACAAATAGATAGCCTGAGGACTCTCCCAGGATACTATACCATATGACTTGTTTAAATGTAGATCATGTGCCAGTAAAAAATACTTTAAATAAACAGTGCTAAAAAGAATTTAAAATAGTACTTCTTATCCCTCAGGGTAATAAGACCATCATGTGAATTAAAATCAGAAGGCACTCAACTACATTATTCCTCTTCCTCAATCAAGCTGTCACTGGTTGGTCTCAGCTCCCAGTCCTGCTGCAGCTGGGACGGTGCCATGTTCAGGAGGCACAAGTGTGGGAGTGCTGAACTCTCCTCCTCTCAGCTGCACACTGAGAGCTTGCATTAGCCCACAAAAACTCCCAGACATGTCAGGATTTTCAGTATTGACCCCTACACATTTTTAAAAATTATTACAGTAGGAGTATATTAATAATTACAGCTGGTTTAGCATTTTAAGTATTTCAGCCTCTACAAACAAAATAGGGCCTATTCCTGATCCCTCCTTCTCCCCTCAACATCCTCCTTACTCCCACCCTGAGACAAAATTTCCACTGAATTACGTAAGAATTTTGCTGGAGTAAGGACCTCCAGGCACTGCCTGAACATTTCTGCTTTGTGCTGGCTTTTCCTCCATTACAGTGTCTCCAAATTTTCATTGACTTTAATGAGAGCTCAATAGGCAGATAAATCTGAAAATGGTTGTGCTTTTGGGAGCTTCTCTACCACTCTTGTAAAATTATTATCATAATTTCCTGTATTATAGTGATAATATTGTGATAGAACAAAAAATCCTACTCAGAGACATTAGGCTGCATGTGCAATGCTTTTATCCTGTTTTTCCAGTTTCAGATTTTTACTTTTGACTTTTTTTTTTTTGGTCAGGCTTTCAGACACAACAGTAATGAGAGGAGGAGAAAAAGTGCTTTCAAAGTTACAGCCAAAGTATCTGCATATTTTAGTCTTAAAGATTTGTGCTTAGTGTAAGAACTGATTGATGGGTTTTGCTGCAGCCGGTTTGCATGCTTTTTGTAACTAGTATGCAAATCCTGGCCAGCTTAAGGAAGGAAGTGATTGTAACAGGAATTTAGCTTGTTTTAATGAGGCAGACTTGAACTCATCAAGAGGAGACAATGAGGAAGGAGATAAGATAAAGAGCATCAGAGACACAAAGGAACTGTGACAGTGGGTCATCTCAAAATCTGTATGAATACACATGTTCAACCAGTATAAAACTCCTATGACCAGTCTTTGCGGTATGCCTTTTTTAGAAGGGCATCCAATTCAGCACTGAATTGCAAAATAAAAATATTATTATCTTTGCTTCAAAGACTTTGTCCTTTTTCATATTTTAGCAGTGAAAGAGTGTTTCTCACAATTTGGGGGCTCATCCTGGGAGAAGTGATCCTGTCTGCGGAGCAGGACAGCGGGAACAGAGAGGCATACCACTGCTGCTTTTAGCAGTCTCTGGTCTACTTTCCTGCCCTAAGAGAGGCAGCGAACCTTGTCCGGGCGGAGGACTCTCGAAGCAAAGAAGGGGAGAAGGTAATTTAATGAATTAACGGATTTGAATTGCGCGCAGCAGCCAAATAAACATGTCTACGGACCCAGGTAAGAAAAGTGACTGTTAAGTACTATCTGGGAGGCTGGGAGAGTGGGTCTGAAAGTGTGTGTGAGTGAGACGCAGAGTTCCTGCGAAGTGATTGTGGAGTCCTTCTAACAGCGGTTCCATATCTCCATGAGGAGACTGGCCGGTGAAGGGATGAAGTAAAAGGATTCCAGACAAACAGTGACCCGCAGGGAGAACGGTGTAATGGGAAACAGATTCAGTAAAAAAGGTTCAAAAAGAAGAGAGGAATCTGAGGATCCCTCTTCAAGCATTCCACTCGACAGTCCTTTAGGGGTGATGTTCAGTGAATGGGGGTAAGGTAGCACCCAGGGGAAAGAT
>WAAB01003541.1:6700-21776 GCA_013389865.1 Piaya cayana | reverse complement strand
CTATGATTCTATGGGAAAAACAGCAAGATGAGCCTAAAATTTCTTGGGAATCTGAAAGTAGGCTGGGCCCGTTCTGCAGTTTCAAGCCAAGATCCTTGCTCACCTTTCTACTTGATGGCTTTGAATCTCCTTTCCCAGCCTCCAACCTCTCCCTCCCTCACTTGGGGCAATGAGGATGCGAACTGTGATCCAGCCTCTCTGCCCAGCATCCACCTCCAGAGCATCAGGCTTCCCGGGTGAGCAGCTTCTTCTGGTTAAGCATGTAGCTGTGATGCCAGAAACGGCTGATTCTTTGGGGTTTTGTTGTTAGTTGGCATGAAAATGCTGCTGAGCAGCACTGGTGCCCTGAAGCAGCAGCTCTGCTGTACCCAGCTGCATCTAGGAGGCTCACACATGAGGGGGGGCTGTGTTTAAGCAGCTATTTTACTCCAGTTCCATCTGTAATTGTGTTCCTTCCATACCAGTTTCATCCACAACCGTCTTTCCTTCCACACCGGTTTCGTCTGCAATTGTCTTTGCTTCCCCTCTCCCCAGTAAATCTGGGCTTGTTGCTTTTGGATAAAGGAGGCTGCAGCCCTGCTGCATTCCTCAAAAAAGCAAATACAGCTTTTGACCTCGGCAAAGAGCAGAGTTATGCCTGGATTGAGGGTCAGCAGCTCCACGAGCCGTTTGGGCTAGAGACGCTGACGCCTCCTCCTTCCAATACTACAGCCTCCTCGGAGAAAAACTCTTTTTTTTTTTTCTTCTTAGAAAATCCCCCTCTTTTTGATGCTTTCCCCATTCTTTGTTATTTATCTCCTTGGACACAGTTTGCCCTTTGAATAACATCCCCCCGCGCTACAATATCTCTGTATTTCCGTGGCCAAGTTTCTCTCGTGGTCTGAATTATCCATGGAACAGGCAAATCTGCCTTTGCTCACGTAGCTGATCAACAGGGAGGGCAGCTGCTAAGCCCCACGACTGACTCTAACGAGGCAGAAACCACTCCTGGTGGGGTAGTTTGAGGGGTAACCAGCCCTTCCAGCCTAGAGGGCAAACTGGGTTTGCACCCCCCCTACCTCCTCCTCGTCACCTTCCTCTGAGCTACCTGGGCAACCAGCCCATCATGTGAAAAGGAGGTTGAAAAAAAGCTTCCAGCTCATGGCTCTGATGCTGAAAAGGAGTAGGAGGTTTCAAGTGGAAAAATAAGCAGCAGAAATGAAGCCAGGAGGGATCGGGGTCTGCAAGCCCCGGGGGGGGGTCCCCGAACCAGCCCCGAGCTCAGTGTCTGTGGGGGTTCACACCCACTGTTTTTCCTTACTAGGCAGAGGAAAAATCTGATGTGGTTTTGCGTGTTTGTAGATGTGACAGCATAAGCTAGGGTAAAATATCTGCTTCTAGCCTGACCTCTTAACGTGAGGGTTTTTCTGTTCTGGGGTGAATTCCAGCAGTCCCTGTGCTGCTGTGTTTACGAGGAAAATGCTGCTTTCTGTGTTCTCAAGGCCACGGCTTGTCCTGCTAAAAATCCTCTTAGTTAGCACTGCTCACCCCGCTAAAGCTGGAGGGAATAAATGTTCCTACTCTGCTGTTTAGAACCATAGAATCATAGAATAACCAGGTTGGAAGAGACCCACTGGATCATCGAGTCCAACCATTCCCACCAAGCTCTAACCCATGTCCCTCAGCACCTCATTCACCTGCACCTTAAACCCCTCCAGGGAAGGTGAATCAACCCCCTCCCTGGGCAGCCTCTGACAGTGCCCAGTGACCCTTTCTGTGAAGAATTTTTTCCGTATGTCCAGCCTGAACCTTCCCTGGTGGAGCTTGAGGCCATTCCCTCTCGTCCTGTCCCCTGTCCCTTGGGAGAAGAGCCCAGCTCCCTCCTCTCCACAACCTCCTCTCAGGTAGTTGCAGAGAGCAATGAGCTCTCCCCTCAGCCTCCTCTTCTCCAGGCTTTCTTTATTTAAAAAAAAAAGAACTAAAGTAGAATTTCAATAATCTTTTTCCACCTCCTCTGGTTACACACTATGAGTTTTAATGTGTCGAGGCAGTTGGTTGCCATACCCCTAATGAGCCCCAGGGCCAGGGTGGGCAGCGGGGCGAGTGTCCCTTGCAGCCAGACCCCCCAGGTAAATCCTTCGGAAAGGCAGGGAGGATAGAGCCCACCCTGGGGACTCTCCTTGCGGGCTGGAGGCCAGGCAGGCAGACGGTCCTTCCAGAAGGATGCTGGCTCCCCACCGTGGCAACAAGCATGGTCATGGCCGCTTAGTGTGTTGACAACCCAACCTCGACAGAGGTCAGGGCAGGATGGAGAAGTGATGGATGGGAAAGGCCATGGGGTGCTGGTCATGACCAGCTCCATCGCCCCCTCAGCAGCTGCTGATACGGGAGCCGCCTGGGCGAAGGGCTGGGGTAAATTACAGTTCCTGGCAATGACAGGCAGGGTCCCCCTTCCCGATGGTTTCCCGGCTCCGTAAACAGACTTCTGTGTGCCTGGCTGCAGATCAGAGCCGCGCTCATCAGCCCGTCCAGCTCCGCAGCCTCCTCAAAGAAAAGCCAAAACCAATATGTTTATGAAATCAAAACATGGCAAAATGCGCTTTATTTACATTGCTGACACGGAAAGGAGAAACAGATGCTCCTGGTTTGGGTGCCTGTCCAGCCTCATTTCAGGAATATATGGAGATCAGAGGGAGGAAAAGGAGGAATCACAGTCTATGCTCTGTCCCATCTCCAGTTTTCAATGTTATAAATCATTCGTGTGGAGTAGCAGCAAGTGGAGATGGGCTCGGCTTTGCCACAGGCTGGGGTCTGTCCCTTCATGGATCGATGCCGCAGGGTGAATTGTTGATAAGAGGCAGGTCATTCCTGCTCAGCTCAGGGATGGTCTCATCTCTCTGTCCCTCTCAATGAGCTGCAGTGAGGATGTGAACCCTTGCACTCAAACATTTCATTATTTCACACGTGCTACTTATTCTTTTTACATTTACATTCTACAACCACATAAAAATTGACAGGAGCAAGCGCACAGCGTCCCCATCTTCATCCCCAAAGCTCTTAATTGCATTTAATTCCACCTTGTCCCTCTCAGCACAAGGCAAACAAGTGATGTATTGTCGAGCCGTCCTGCTGTCCTCAAAGCCGTGTCAGCAACGCCTCCTTCATCATCATCCCCTCTTGCAATTAAAACAGGAGATATCCAGGACCTCTTTCTGGGTTTCCCTGAGCTCTGGGGCTCATCCAGGGCTGCAAGGGAAAGTAAATAGAGAGAAGTAACCAGGAGATGTTAAGGAAGTTCTGCCATCAGTTCCTCTATCCTCTATGGGAGTGGTGTGAGATCTCCTGGTGGGCACCCATGCCACGTAACATCAGAGTTGTTGTTGTGAGCAAGAGGAGATGCTGTTTTATGGTTGTTCTGCACTAGCAGAAGCCTCTGTGGGACCACTTGCAGCATCAAAAATCCATGTACACGGGAGACTGTTCAGAGTGGGTGCTGGCAGGAGCATGGACCTGGCCTCTGCCACTCAGTGATGACTTGGAGGGACTGGGAGGGCCCCACGATGGCTGGACCAGCAGCTCCTGCCTGTCATGGACTCAACTCAGGGTGCGGGTGGATGAGGTGCTGAGGGACATGGGTTAGAGATTGGTGGGAATGGTTGGACTCGATGATCTGGTGGGTCTCTTCCAACCTGGTGATTCTATGATTCTATGATTCTATTTTGGGGCTTGCTTGGAAGTCCCGTAAGCTGTGGCAACGCAGCTCTCGGTGTCATGGGCTGCGAGCTTCCCGCAGAGGCTGCGCTGCAGTCAGGGGCTCCCGAGGAGCTGCTTTTTCGCACATTCCATCATCCGTCAGGCTTTCCAATAAGCTCTGGCCAGTTATTTGTTATCAGAGCATATCTAAAAGTAAACACATAGAGGAAGAGACGATTTTTTCCTTTCTTCGAGATGAAATTCTCTGTGTTTCCCAGAGAAAAGAATTCTTAATGGGAGAATTGGCTGAACCTTGTGTGTCCTGATTCATGCGGAGGGAGTTTACAGCCATTCAACCAGCAAGCAAAGCTCATCAACTTCAGCTTCATAGAATCATAGAATCACCAGGTTGGAAGAGACCCACCAGGTCATTGAGTCCATCCATTCCCACCAATCTCTAACCCATGTCCCTCAGCACCTCATCCCACACGTGCCTTAAACCCCTCCAGGGAAGGTGAATCAACCCCCTCCCTGGGCAGCCTCTGACAGTGACCAATCACCCTTTCTGTGAAATTTTTTTCCTAATGTCCAGTCTAAACCTCCCCTGGTGGAGCTTGAGGCCATTCCCTCTTGTCCTGTCCCCTGTCCCTTGGGAGAAGAGCCCAGCTCCCTCCTCTCCACAACCTCCCTTCAGGCAGTTGTAGAGAGCAATGAGGTCTCCCCTCAGCCTGGATTGTAGTTGTAGCTTGGATGGATTGTAGTCCTTCCCCATCCCTGTTGAATCCTCACAGCCTCGTGTGCCTTGAATACACCGCTTGACTCTCTGGTTGCAGCTCCTGGTGCCACATCTCTAGCTGCAATCTGATTTTCTCCTGGTTCTGTTGTAAGATCTATGTCCAGGGTGCTGGGAGTACTGGGTCGTGGGGCTGCAAACAAGCACTTTTTCTTGCAAATGTCAAGCTGTGGGGTGACTTTCAAGTCACGGCATCACCTGATACCCTGGTAAGCTCCTCTTAAATTGAAAAGCATATGTCACCGAGGGAGATTCGCATAGGCTCTGGCCTGACCATGCAAGCCACGTTGGGTATGGTTGTGCTCATAGCAGNACGGAAAGGGTCATTGGTCCGTGGCAGAGGCTGCCTAGGGAGGGGGTTGATTCGCCTTCCCTGGAGGGGTTTAAGGTGCAGGTGGACGAGGTGCTGAGGGACATGGGTTAGTGATTGATGGGAATGGTTGGACTCGATGATCCGGTGGGTCTCTTCCAACCTGGTGATTCTATGATGATTCTATGATTCTGTGATTTCATGAAATGTAATTGCTTTCCCTAACTCAAATAATCCTTCAGGAAAGGGAGGGGATAATCAGTTCCAGGGGGTTTATTTGCAGCACAGAGGGGTCTGAATAAATAGTCTTGGTGTGTTGGACTGAAAGTTGGTTCTGGGTCTAGAAGTGGCCATGGCTCACAGTAGGTCAGAGCTAACCAGGAGAGTTTTTGTTTGATTGGCCTAAGCCTCCGCTTTCCCAGCAGAGGGCACGATGTGCAAATGAAAACGGCGACTAACCCACCAGAAGCAATTATAGAAATGAAACAGCAAAAAGGAACAAGTGTGCAGGAGCAGGAACCCCAAAGGCAGGATGCACCGGAGCACCCTGTGCCCTCCGTGTGACCGTGCAGAGGCTCTGGCTGCCTCTCCAACGAGCATCTCCTGCTGCCGACTGGCTGCTCATGACCCAGAGCCACCGTGGCCAAGGATCTTCTGCACTTTTGAAAGCGCTGGTTTCATTATGAAACAGCTGAGAGCTATTTAAAATGGAAAAAATTCTGCGAATTAGAGATTTTGGAGCCAACGTCTGCTAGAAGGAATGCAACTGCTCCTTGTTTTCCAGATTTTTGAGGAATTGATGTCAAAAGAGCAACATTCTCCGCCACAATTCAGTGTCAAACGTAACTTGCTGCAGGGAACAAACCCATCTCTTCCCTTTAATCTGCTCATGTGTGCTGTGCAAGGCCTAAATTAAAGCCCTTTGTCTGGCTTTTCAGGGCTTAAGAAAATAGATGTCTGAAAGTTTACTTAGTTGTAGAAACACACTTTCATTTCTGACCGCTCCCTTCTCAGAAGCAGCTCCCTGGGTTATCATCAATCGGGTTTTCAAAGAGATTTCCCAGCAGAGGCATGAGAAAAGTTCCATTCTTGCCTTGATAAGAAGGCAAATAGTCCAGGAGTGCCCAGCCTGCCTTCTGGATGAGGTGCTGAGGGACACGGGTTAGAGATTGGTGGGAAGGGTTGGACTCGATGATCCGGTGGGTCTCTCCCAACCTGGTGATTCTGTGATTCTATGATTCTACATCACCACCAGCTTGTGTTTGTCTGGTGGTGTTTGTTTCTGTTTACAGCTCCTTCCCAGACGCACCACTGACTGCGCACCTGGCCAGGTGGTTCATGGTTTTTAGAATCTAGTGATTCATGGTTTAGAATCTAGGACTTTCTGCCAGTGACCGTGGACCATTCTGGGCTTCACATCCCTTGGAAAGCCCTTAAGAGCACTGCCTCATCTGCTCAGCAGATCTTCCTCTTTTTAAAGCTCTGGAAGCTTTTTAGATTGGTCCCCAAAATTATAAAATCATCACAGAAAATGGTTTGGGTTAGGAGGGACCTCAAAGCTTACCCAGTCCCACCTCCTGCCACGGGCAGGGACACCTCCCATGGGATCAGGGGCTCCAAGCCCCATCCAACCTGGTCTTGCACCCCTTCAGGGATGGGGCAGCCACCCCTGCTCCCTCACTCTCCCCAGGCAGAGAATTCACCTCTGGGTCAAGCAGGGGCTGTGTGAGGGGCAGGGATGCAAACGCCTTTCTGCAACTGCCCATGCTGGGTTACATCCCCCCAGCGCTGCCTTCCTGGGGCTGTTCCTGTTGGTTTGCAGAAGAGGGATGGGTTCCTCTTCCCTGCACCCCAGAAAAGGCTTCTGCGGTCAGGGAAAGGATGGACTGCGCTTCCTCAGCCGCCTGAAGGAACAGCAGCGTTTGCAGCCCCCGTGAAGCCTAGAGAAGAAGTGCCGTGGTCTTCTTGTGCAGAAAATAGCTCCAGGCTCTTGGCAGTGACAGATGGGACTGCAAGCCTTCCGCAGACGGTGACCTGGCCTTGTAGCCACAGCTGTGTGAACGATCAGATGTGCTGGCTCATGAAGCCTGAACCGCTTAGGAAACTGTACTTCAAGGGAAAAAAAAATATAGCTCAAGTGTATTAATAGAGCTGTAGAGAAATCCCCTTTCTTTAAACAAATTCAAAACTTCAGATGAGGGTGCAAATAAAAGAGAAGAGTGGGTCTGACATCAACCACAAAAAGCTCTGGGGATTCCAGCCATGCAAATCTCTCGGTAACCCGGGCTGCTGCCTCAGATGTGGGCGCGGAGCATGGAGCTTCCTTGCAGAGCACGGAGCTTCCTTGCAGAGTATGGAGCTTCCTTGCAGAGCATGGAGCTTCCTTGCAGAGTATGGAGCTTCCTTGCAGAGCATGGAGCTTCCAGCCAGCCCCATGCCCAGAAAACCCACCTGGAGGCAGGAGGTCATGCTCAGGGCTGAGCTGTTGTGTGCACAAAGTTGTAGGGCACCAGGAGAAGCCAAAGCCTGCTCCGTCTCCCAGGGACTGATTTCAACCCCTGGTTGCACCAAGCATCTCTTCACCCCTGGGGAAGAGGAATTGGTTCTCACCCCTGCAGCAACCATGAGCTCCACGCTTGAAACCACGGGTAGACCCTGGATCTTCAAACAACTTGGTAGCTTTCTGCTGACAGGGGAAAGAAAACGCTTTCTAGTTATCACTTATATCATCCTGTGTAAGGTTCGTTTCCTTTCCATTTGAGAAGGTGATCAGAAGTGGGTGTGATGGGGACGCGCTTCTGGTAAGAGCGCAACAGCAAAAACATCAGTTTGCCTTCTGCTGCTGAGATGTAGGGCAGGAGATACAAGCCTGCAGCAGCGTCTCTCTTGAATTTGGTACGGGGGGAGGACGAGGGGAACGGTTTTCAGCTGAAAGAGGGGAGATTGAGATGAGATCTTAGGGAGAAATGATTTTCTGTGAGGGGGGGAGGCAGCCAGAGTTGATGTTTTCTCTCAAGTAACAACTGATAGGATGAGAAATGGCCTCAGGTTGCACCAGGGTAGGTTTAGATTGGACATTAGGAAAAATGTCTTTAAAGATTATTGAAGCCCTGGTAGCAGGGGTGGAATCTCCATCCCTGGAGGGGTTCAAAAACCACATGGCACTTCAGAAAGTGGTTTACTAGGCACATTGGAACTGGGCTGATGGTTGGATTGGATGAACTCAGGGGGCTTTTCCAACCCCAATGATTCTATGATTCTAAGTGGTGAATTCAAAGATTAAAAAAATCCTGTCTGCCTTGTGTACTCAAGGGAGCTCCAGCCCACTTGTGGACACTCAGCCTTCTGTGTGGGCTTCCACAGGACGAGCCAAAAGCAAATCCTCAGAAAAAGCACGTTTGTTATAAATAACACAGGCTTTAACAAACCAAAATTTATTAATTACAGTACTTCAAGTAGCATTTCACCTCCCCTGAAAGTGGCATTTGAAGCTGCCAGAATAAGAACAGTTTTCTCAGTGCACCAAATTCTGGAGGCATCCTTCTTGCAGCTCCGTTAGGCAGCATCTTCATTTAAGAGATTGTAATTTTTTTATTTTTTTTAAATGGACTAGATTACCTTTGTGTTCTGCTTTTTCTAAGAACTCAGCCCTTAGTCTTGGTTCATTTCATGCTTCTGAGAAGTTGTGGTAAAGCACTCATCATCTTGCACTGTCAGCAGCGTCTCTGACGCTGCCAAAATTCATCATAAATACCTGCATGTACACCGATAACTTCTGTGAACTTGAATAATAGCAATATTCATAGTTGTTTTGTTATAGCAGCCAGAGGGATTTGGATATTTTTAAAGATTTCAGCAGCGTTTTCATCGTAGAGCCCACCAAGTGCATCTGCATTGTTATTGCTTGGGCTTTGGTGTAGAAGCCAAGGTCCAGCCTTCTCTTAGGGTAGCAAAGATCATGAAGGAACATAAAGACAAGGAGGAAAAGAAGCAGAAAGGGTCTCTAAGACAGCTCTGGAGATATTAAATTGCATATTGTCATGTAAAAAAAAGACATTTTTGTTGGAGTCCATGTCAGAAAAGATGCGCTTGAGCGATCTCTGAGATCCTGATGCGAGATGCAGAGTCCTCAGCCTGGGATCTTTGCCTCTCGTGAAGATGCTGCTCGCTTTATCTGCTGTGTCACAGCCTGCAGGCAGTGCTGAGGCTCGCTGGACCTCCCGCTGCACGGCGGATGCACCCGGTTTCACTGCCCGTTTCTGGGTGTTGCCTTCCAGTCAAGTTCATCTTTGAGAAGGGGGGAAAAAAAAGCACCTTTGAGACCAATTGCAAAAAGGGCGATTGTGACATTTAGAAACTGGATGATGAGCAGAGCAACGAGCAGGAAACTCTGCATTTGCTGTTTGTCTTGGTTTTGTGATCTTCAGTTGATCGCTCCTATGCCTCAGGTCTCCTTGGATCGGAGGCCACTCAGGGAAGCGGTCACAGCCCAAACTTTCAGCTCTAAGTACCTGGTCACTGATACCAGCAGGGCACGTCAGGCATTCGCTGGTACCAGTTTGAGGGACCTGCTGAGGGCTGAAGGAGAGGTTAGAGCTGAAATTCGTCACACTTGGATTTTGTGCCCCACATCTTTCTCCTTCTCAAATTGGCAGAAGCTTCTTGCTGTGTTCAAGTTGAAGGTCTGGAGACATGACAGAGGGAGGCTGTATGTAGTGCTTCGGTTATTGATACTTGGGGTTTGTCTTATTTCACTTTTTCTTTCCACCTTTTACCATCTGTGGGTTGCAGGACTCATCACAGAAGTTCAGCCTCTCAAAACCCCTGGTCTTTAATTGAAGTTGGAGGGCACCTCCCATGTGAGAGTGCAAGAGCGACTGTAAGTACCTATGTCCGCTTGTGTGTTTGGGGAGCATCTGAGGTATCTGGAGTACCTGATGGTTTGCTGATAACCTCCCAGCGCTTTGAGGAGACCCTGGGAATCACCAGCTCTGTTATACATCCACTCGAGCACCGTTGAGGGACGTGCGTGGCCCTGATCTTCAGCACCACTGCCAAGGGAGCTGGAGCAGCACATCTAACCCCAGTGCATCCCTCCCTGTCTCTGCAACCACGACCACTGATATCACAGATCCTCCTGGCTACAGCACGTGGAGCCTTCAACCAAGGGCCTTTCTCAAACCCTCTTGCCTCTCCCAGGGGCGCAGCAAACAGCTGCGTTCTGACTTTCCACGTCCTGTTTCTTTCTGACTGTGAGAGAACCTGTTGATTTCTGTGCTGTAGGCGCCTCTCAAAAACAGCTCCAGGCACACAGTGAGATGTGGCCGCTCAGCCCCGCTCTGTCCTGGCGACCCTCATGGTGGGGCTGATGCCGCCTGTGGGACAAGCCCAGCCAGGCTGGGTCAGGTTGGTGCTCACCTTGTCTCTCAGTCCTACCTGTTCTCCATCCTGGCTGGTGAGTCACCTGGATTAGAGATATTTTAGGACACTGATCATGTCTTTAGTAGGCAACTTGGTTGTCTCGGCGGGTCTTGGCTCAACAGATCCCTGAGTAAGCCTCTAAGAACAGTTTTTATGTTAAAAATGTTTACGTTGATTTAGTTTTAACAACCATTCTTGAAAGACCGTTTGTTTCATCTGAAAATGAACAAAATCTCCACGGAGAGTGATCAGAGCAAGGCCTTAAGGCTGTCAGCCTGAGCACCCACAGCCCAGCCTTCTGGTGTCCCAGTCCCAAGGGGCTCCTCAACCCAACCAGGCTCCTCCCAACATCCAAAGCTAAATAGCGGCATAAACCAGGGAGGTTTAAACTCAGTGCTGTGCCGAGACGTGAGCCTCGGTCCCGGTTGGGGAACAGTTTTCAAACCAATAGCTTGAAACTGTGCTGAAGTATCTCGATGACGACTCGGTGACCCGGTGGGTCTCTTCCAACCTGGTTATTCTATGATTCTATCATCTCCTTGTTTGGTGTCACTGCTTCCACTGCGAACAAGCGCTGCTTTTTTTCACTCTAGATCTGTTGGACATGCTAAAAAATATTTTGTAGTAGATGTATACGTTGACGATCCTTAAAAGAATCCCCAGGAGGTAACTGAGGGAGGTGAGCAGGGCTGCGGCCGTGCTGGAGAAGTGGAACAACACGGCGTAGGGGCTGTGGGTGGGAGCAGCGGTGCCGCCGGCCTTGAGGAGATCATCGGTCTGGAACAGGGCGCACTCTGCCATCACCAGCAGCCAGATGGTCCTGGACATCACTCTGGCGTTTCTCACCGTCCGTAACTGCCGAGACTCCGTGGAGAAGAAGGTTATCAAGTACGCCTCGAAGGCCACGCAGCTGAGCAGCAGGCAGCTGATGTGCGTGTTGGCGGTGAGGAGGTTCTGCAGCAGGGCTGCTGTGAACGCTGTGGACGCGATATTAACGTCAAAAGTCTCTAGGAACATCTCCGTGACCATGCTGGCGGCAACCAGGCTGTCGGCCTTTGCCAGGCTCGAAATTAGAACCGCGGTGGACTTGGATGAAACCTTCGCGGACTGCAGGACGATGATGGCGTACAAACTGCCCAGCAGCCCCAGGATGGTGCTGACCGTGTTTGAAGAAGACAGGACGAGGTACTGGATGTATTTCAGTGCCAGGTATCGCCTGAGATCTTTCATGTGGTCTCTCTCCATAGAAATGCTGGTTAGGGAAGAATACCTAGAATACAGAAGGTTGATTAAATGTGAAATGAGTGGGATGGATTCCAGTCAAATTATTAGGTGCCTCCATTTGCGCAGACGCATGCTGGCATCCCCTACACTTAGCACTGATGGTTACCCAGCCCCAGAGTCATTCAGTATGTGAAATCCTCAGACTGCATCAACTGTTGAATAAATTGCTCATAAACCCAAGCAATACCTTTTTTTTTTTTTGTAGTCAAAGCAAGAATCGTTGCAGGAAACTGGAATGACTCTGGACTCATACTGGAAAACCAGAGGTCAAAATAGGGCTCGTTTTGTTATGTGAGTTTTTTCTCTGTTTGCCTTTGTGGGTCAATTCAAGAAGGAAGAATGTGTTGCCTAATGTTGCAGCAAGAGAAAGTTTTCCAGTTCTGCAGTGTAGAAAAGTAAATAAGGTATTTCTTTCTCTTTCTGGGAAACAAAGTAATAACCTAATGGGAATCCTATCTAGGAAATGTCCCAATTGATTCAGTAATTGATAATTACCATACGTTGCCTGTTGGAACAGCTCCAGGGGAGAGCAAGGAGATGACTCGAGGGCTGCAGCACCTCTGCTGTGAGGATGGGCTGGGAGGGTTGTGGTTGCTCAGCCTGGAGAAAAGAAGGCTCTAGGGAGACCTTAGAGCAGCTTCCAGTGCCTCAAGGGGCTCCAGGATTGCTGGGGAAAAGGCTTTTTACAAGGGCGCGGAGCTAGAGGATGAGGGGGAATGGCTTTAAATTGGAAGGGGGATGATTTAGATTAGACATTAGGAAGAAATTCTTCATGATGAGGGTGGAGAGGCCCTGGCCCAGGTTTGCCCAGAGCAGTGGTGGCTGCCCCATCCCTGGAGGGGTTCAAGGCCAGGTTGGATGGGGCTTGGAGCCCCTGATCCAGTGGGAGGTGTCCCTGCTCATGGCAGGGGTGGGACTGCGTGGGCTTTGAGGTCCCTTCCAACCCAAACCATTCTATGATTCTATACAGATACCAAACTGATTTCTTTTTCTGGTCATTAACTTAGCTCTTTATAGCTGAACGGCAGCTGTAGCTTCTGAATAATGCTGAATGCCCAGGTCCAGTGTGGGAAAAGGCAATGAATTACAGACACTGGGCTGGAGGAGAAAGGTGGGCTCAGCAGCTCTTGCCGCCGTAGCTGCACAGCACACACTGCAGAACCCCCTGGGGTTTCTAAGTTTTGCTGAGAAGGTGTGTGGTCTCTGATTCATTGTGTGGTTGATGACAGCATCCCCGTGCTCTCTGGAGCTCCCCGTGCCTCTGAGCTTTCAGCTCTGAGAGCAGGAATGGAGCCTCCCGGGGCCACACCAGCCGCTGCGTGGCCGGAACCTGCTCTGGGTGGTGCCCAGCCCCAGCCGTGGCACCGGTTAAAACATTTCTCTCATGTTCTGAGTTTATATCTGCATTTCTTCTAAAAGCCAAGACCCATTTTAAGCATTATTGTTAACAGCTATTAGTTAAGTTGCTTTTTCTTAAGTGCCATTAACAAAGCCCAACACCAAGACCTGAGGAGGTGTCTGTGGGCAACTGCCAGTATTTTTCTCCTTGGACTCAGCAGAGTCCAGCAGACTAATCTCAAGTCTGATTTCCCCCTGGGACAGCTTTGCCGTTCTGTTTCCAGTTTGTTTATCAGCCGGATCTGCTAATGCAGCCAGTGGGATGTTTATGAATCAGTTCTGAGATCTGACCAGGGATGTGTGGTTTATTGTTTGATGGGAATGGTTGGACTCGATGATCCGGTGGGTCTCTTCCAACCTGGTTGTTCTATGATTCTATGATTTGAGGGAAGGTTTATAGGCCTGTGGGAAGGTACACGGGCGAGCCTCGGGATGAAGGTGTTTGAAGAGGGCTACATCTAGTCCTCCTGGTGCTTCTGGGTGCCTGGAGTCCCTTCATACTTCCCCTCCACTGGTTTTCTGCAAACCTCTGCAGAGGTGCTGAGCTTTGGGGTTAAGTTTCTCTCTTGCTGAGCTTGATACAACCCTCAATTCACTAGGATGCATGAGCAAGAGGAAAAGCTGCGTCCCACCAGCCATTAGCCCGATAGAATCAGCCACCGGGAATGGCAAACTGCTGGGTTTAGGCTCAAAACAAAGACACCTCTGAAAACAGCCTGCAGGCTGCCAGCATGAGTCCTTTATCTGACCAGTATCGCCTAGAAGGGGTTTTGAACTCTCCCTTTGCCTTAAACAGCTGAAAGAGGTACCTGGATGACCCGTTTCTGCCATCGCAGTGGGTGGCTTCCAGTGAAGTGTTTTGCATCAGTGAGATCGAGTTTGCTTAACAGCCCTTCACAGTCATTTTGTAACGACGTGCTGGACTAATCTAATAACCGAGGGCTGCATCCCAAGCCTCTACTCACTTCCTGCAAATGCAAAGCACCCAGCACCTTCCACTGCAGCCCTGCGTGACACGGAGGACTGGCTGGAGGTGACTAACAGCTCAGGATCTGCCCTCGTATTTGCACAAGTGTATCTTAAGCAGGAACGAGCTTTGTAAAGCATCCAAGTATTTCCAGGCGTTGGCACCATTTGCGTAACATCGCGTTGGAAGGGCGTCGGCGTGAACCGTCTTTCTAGGGGTTAAGGTCGCACGGCAAGAGGCCCGACTTGGTTAAATCATTAGTTTCCCATCACCTCAGAAGCAGGAAGGATGATTACGAAAAATTGAGCGAGGATTATCTGATAAAGACTGTTATAAAAGAATATTATAAATATGTCAGAATGATACTGGAAGGCACGGGATGAGGTGCAGTGAAGAAGTGATGGGGGGTAAGAAGCTAACTCTCCATAAATCTGCTGTTAGACAACGGAAGATCAAGGAACGAGTCTGCTCCCTGCAAAGTTTGTATTAGAAACCAACTCTTGATGCTAAAATTAGGAGACAATTCTTCTTCTCTGAAAGGCTGATTTGCAGCTGGCCCCGTGCCACAGCAAGAGCTCTCAATAAAAGGCCTCCAGAAGGGCTCCGGGCTGGATTAAGGAACGAGATGGATGTTACTGAGACGAATTCTGTGTTTTCAAATTCCTGAGCTTCAAGAAGTTTATCCAACCGCTTTTAGAAACTGGCTGAAGCCGTTTCAGATGTATTCACATTATCACAGCGAGGTCATAAAAGACAGATACTAGAAGTTCCAGAGAACTTGAAATCGCAAGGATGGGGCCTGGAAAATTGTAGGCTTCAGTTCCCAGAAAACTAGGAAAATAATCAAACTAATTTTTTATCTAAATGGTAGAAAGGAGATAAGGAAGAAATATGTGGATTTCTCACAAATAGAGCCAATCTCTTGAGCCCAGCTTCCTTCTGCGGCAGGATAAGAGGTCTCATGGGTGAGGAGAGAGCCAGCAGGTGTTGTATATCTTGAATTTTATGAAGACTCTCAGTCTCATATCATGAGGCATTCTTAGAAAAGAGCAAGCTAAGCAAACGTGGACTAAATGAAACTGTGATGAAATCACGCACAGCTGGATGAGAAAATAAGACAAGGCTAATTATCAGGAATTAAAGGAACGATGTTTAAGCTGGGGTTCAGCTGAGGTCTGACAGTTTGTGCGTTTTCATTAACTACATCAAGGAACAGAGTTAGTCCTTATGA
>WAAB01003540.1:0-26692 GCA_013389865.1 Piaya cayana | reverse complement strand
ATTCTATGATTCTAAGAAGGAAGACAAGGGTGTGGAAAAAGGCTGAAAGGAGACCAGAATGGACAGCTGAGCCCATGATATTTTTCTGCAGTGGGAAAAGCTACTTTAAGCATTCTTCGCTGACATTTGTAAGACAACCAACAAGACAGAAGCTGCTAAGCAAAAGTAAGATTAAAATCCATCCCTTCCGCTCCATCATCCTAGGGTGCCACCATGGAACAGTGGAGTCCTGAGTGACTGTGACAAGTAGGAGCTGTGGAGCACCGCAGTTCCTGGTACATCATTTGCATGAGTGCCTCAGCAAAACTGCCTGCTACCTCAGATGATTAGGAGAGACGTTATAAGTCAGAGTTTGTTGCATTTTTTTTTAAATTTAAGTTGCTCACTTATATGATATAAAGAAAAACTTAAATAATTGTCAATGTATTTCTATTGACACCCAGACAGACTTTGTTTGAATCAAGAAATATGAGTTCTCAGCCACAGAAAAAGAGTTCTGATCTGTATTCAGAGTGGTCCTTTTGCAGGTCCTGAGAAAGATTTAGAATGTGCCTGGATTTGTGGCAAACTGTGAGAATGGGATTATACCACACTCAAGCATTTTATCTTTTACTACCTGAAGGCCTGTCTGGACTGGCCAGAACAATGTTATAAAATTTGGAAATGGCTTATATATTCCTAAGGAGAAATCAGTGGAAAAATCAAAGACCCATCTGCAATAAGTCTTAATAAAGCAAAGATAAGGACCTATCTGCAGTCTCAAAGAGATAGCAAATTACAAATATTGAAGGCAGAATAGATATGCTAAATTCCAATTTATGTGTTTCCATACCTTCTTTCTAATTCTGAATTCTGTGTTCAATTACTGCACATAGTTTTAGAAACTCAGCTAGAAATGCTCAATAGTTTTGCAAATCCAAATCCTGCTTAAAGGGGATTTTCTAACATAAACAGATGTAAACAAAATGTTTTTTCTTTTTACCAATAAAATCTAAGGTTTCTCTCAAAAGGGAGAAGGAATGTTGTAGAAGAGGTAATCAGAGATGAAACCATGTATTGTCAAAAAGCTCTTCAACCACTGTGGTCAAAGGAGCTATAAATCTCCTGAAGTCTGTATTGTTGTTAGCCTTTGTATTGGTGCACAGGGATAAGTGGAAGAGGCAAGGGAGAAACAACTTCCTTCTTTGAGTAGCCTGTTCTTAAAAACTTAACAAAGCAGGTTTTTGGAGAATTTGACAGTGGCCATAATTTTCTTACAACGTGCTTCAGTAAGAAGGTTCCTAAAATCAAAATAAAACTTAAACCAAGACTTAAGACTGGATCAGCTTCAAACCTTTACCATAACAGGCAAATCCACATTATGTAATGTTGTTAATAAATCTGTCATGTATTTTAAAATCTAAACTAGATAGGTTTGTAATTCCAGATAAGTCTTCCTCCATTTAATTCTTGCAATAATTGAATCTTTGTTCTAATTTCTCTGTGGACTGTTTCTACTCAAATGTTCTGTTCCCTACTTTGTCCATCAGCATAAATAGTTCTTCTCTCCTTCTTACTTTAGAACAGATGTCTTATTTTTTCTTAGTTTTGCTTATGACAAATTTGATTATTCTGATCCTCCTTCTTTGGCCAAAAAATATGTTCAAATGTCCTAACGTACACCATATGAATCTCTGTCTTCTTACATATGTCCTAATATAATTTCATATATATACAACTAGATACCTACGTATACATTAATAAAGACCTATTTCTTTTCTATTGATGTTTCCTTTTCTAGCTCAACATAAGCCTGATTTCTGGTAATTTTTATTTCATCTCTTTCACCACAATTC
Organism: Piaya cayana; assembly: GCA_013389865.1. NCBI lineage: Eukaryota > Metazoa > Chordata > Aves > Cuculiformes > Coccyzidae > Piaya > Piaya cayana. The sequence continues at coordinate 24,857 of WAAB01003540.1, read as the reverse complement.
ATCTCAATCCAGTTGAAATGACTACAGTTTCCTTTCCTGTATCTTTCCTGTATCTGTAAAGATACCTTTACACTTCATGGAGATAAACTGATGCTTTTATGATGTAGGTCTTCTGACCTCTTCCAGATTTCATGTAAGTAAAGAAGATACGTAGCTTAAATAATGATTGTTTCTCCCTCTTATTGCAAAAAGTGTCTAGTGTCACTAACCCAGGCATAAACATGCATTGTTGGTATCTATATTTGGTCAGAATCATTCCACCCAGTAACATCATAGCCTTTCAGATAGAGCCTTCTTCAGTGAATAATACTTTGGTAGTGTTCTTAAGCTCTCTGCTTACTTACTGGGTAAGTAAGCTTACTTACTGGATATTTGTGCAATTCTCTTTGGAGCTGTTCCCCACAGTGGCAGAAATTCATTTCCTCAAAGCAAACCTACCATAGAACACGAGAGAAGAAAGTAACATTTTTCTTCAGTTAGCTTAGAACTAAACCCAGGAATTCAACAAGATTCTAGTTTCCCCTCCCTGCTAAGAAAGAGTATTCACCTATGTGATAATTTTTTTTTTTTAAAGCAGATTCTTCTTGAAGTTCCTGCATCACAGACCCATGTTGCTACTTCCTCTGTGTCATAAAAGAGAAGGATGCCTGTGTAAGAGAATGCACATATAGTTGCTGTGTCACTAATATCCTTACATATAGGTAGTATTTCCAGGAGGAAGCACTTGGAAATTCCATAGCTCCTGGTGTGCAATTTCTGACACCTGGCTCTACTGGGGATGGAATAATCAGTTCATATGACAAAGCTGTAGATAGCCACCCATTCTTCTATGGGACCACAAGAAGAGGCAAATCACTCATGGGACAATTTTGTAGAAATGTATTTGTTTCCAAGGGAGATAAACAAGATCATGAATAAAGACTATCCATATACAGCTCTGCCAGCTGGAGGATTCTGTGCAAGACTGGTTTATTCTATCAAATTAAATAGTTAGTGCATGCAAATTCCTAGCTGTGGAATTGACACTCATTTCTGTGCCACATCTGCTCCTCATTTTTACCCACCTGTTTCATCATGTCTTCAGCTGTTGGCCTGCTATTTTATTCTGTACAGCATCTAGCAGTTTAGAGTTTTAGATCTCCTAGGGCCTCTAGAAAAGTGGTAATGTAAATAACAAGTAGGAATTTAATTTCCACTGAAGTAGCCAAACAAAAATGCAATCAGCTTAGAAGATTTCAACTAAGTATCTGCATTGAGCTTTTCTGGATATTTTTGCTGTTATAATAATCCATCACAGTATTCTGTGGTGGAGATAAGGAAGGCCAAGTTCAGTGCCAGTGAAAAGAAAAACACTGAGAAAAAAATAGGACCTATATCTACTTCGAGTCTGTGTTTTGCTGTTTCCTATGATCTCACCTTTACTTGCATTGTGGCATCCAAGTCAAATAGCTTGTCTTATTGTAAGAATTGTTTCCACTTTCATCATGCCAGGCATTTATTTGCCTCCTGAGCTCTGTATACAGACTTTTTTCTCTATATGGGAACATTAACAATGAACACTCATTTCAACAAAGGAAAAGAAAAAGTCTTGTCCAATACAAATAACAATAACTATGACTGCAAAGTCCAATGAAGATTAGCTAACAGATCTTTCTCTGGGGTTTTTCAATGAGAATTTGGATGCCCACATTACTGTTACTTGAGGACACAGTAAGGTAAAGTCCCTTCTCTAATGAAGAATCTTAAAGGGAGTGCAATGAATTCTAACAGGAATTCCTGTGATGAGATGGAAGACTGTGGCAGCTAAATTTTCTGAGTTGTAGGAGTTACTCTGGAATAAATCACACACAACTCCAGAACATGTTAGCTCTGTAAACTTGTCAGTCATGATCAGCAAATTGTTAAACATCAGAATACTGAAGAGCATGGCTTTGATACACAAGCCCTTCATACAAGTGTTGCAACTTCAACACCAAAGATGTATGGTTTCTACAAGCATGTGAGATGAAATTTTATACCAAAAAAGCCTCCAATATTATTCCTTGAAGACTTCTCAGCAAGGATTAGAATATACATATTTCATGCAAAAATCAGACATAAAAAGCAAAATGGCTCTTATTTATGAGTAGGGAAATTCAAAACCTAGAGCTGCAACCTTTACTTAATGCCAAGGCCATGAAAATGCAATGATCTACAGAAATTCACACTTTTGTCTCTGGGGACATTGTTACAGGCTCATAAAAAGTCAAATTGCTGTTACTTGAGCTTGCAAATAATTTATACCTATCATTTGTCTTATAGTCCTAGCATTTGTCTGCTGTGCTGACCACTTACTCACGGATGTATGTCGTAGCAATCATGTTCTTGACACAGCCACCAGAAGAGAAGAATGTGTTATTTGAAAGTATTTGAAATGTCTGGGACTAATCTATGAAGCAAAAACCACAGTCTCATACATTGAAAAAAGGTGTTTTTTCCAAGTATTATATCATGAGTCACCAAGCAATTTTTTCAAAGATAACAGGTGACTACAGAAGCCAGCAAAGAGTCCCTGTTCTGACAGTCACTTCGTTACTTAGCAGTTAAATGAGTACACAAAGTCTTTTAAGAAAGAATATGCCAATGCTGATACTTCCCAATGAATGTAAGCATCAGACTACATGTTTTAGCAAGATTATTATTTTTATTATTACCATTTTTTACATTGTAATGCTTTAGGTATTAGCCTTTCACAGCCTTTTCCATCATAAATATCAGAACGCTTAGTCAACAAGAACTGAAATGTATTTCATTCTTGAAATGAACACATTTTTGTGATTTTTATATACATTTTCTCATAGTTCATTGGTAAGAAAGCTTTAAGTTAAATATTTTATGTCACTCAGTGAAATCTACACTTTTCAGCACCTATGATTTCCCTTTTCATTGAAGGATAATTGCGAATTTTATAATTACAAATTATAGTTAGCATTATCTCTGTTAAACAGAGTTTATTTGCAATCCCTCCAACATTTTCAAAACTTTGGCCAAAGGGATAAAAGCATTAGTAACTTTCTTCTTCAAATTTATGCAATAGGGTTTAGATTTTAAAAAAAGGAAACACTCATTAGATCACCTAGTTAATCCTGCCGTTCTCTGTATCTGTCTTCTCATCTTGGGAAGATACTGTAGACAGACTCTGGATGTTCTTTACACACAATATCAGCAGAACAGGGCCCAAAGTTTTGTTTTCTCTCTGCACACCACCAAAATAAACAAACAACAAAATCCCTCTGAGAACTAAACAAAAAAAGAATTACAACCTGATGACCTAAAAAAGATCTGCAGGAGCTTTGTATCAAGTGAGTTTTCCACCCTTTCACTATTCATTTCTAATACAAAAGCAGATCTTAGTGAATTTACAATGATGTCAGTCAGTGAAGTACAGTCCTATTTTTGGCACCAAGAGGAAAGAAGCATTAAACTTTCATATAATAAAAGAGTAACATTAGGTTTAGAGAATATAAGAATCAAAATATTGTAATATTTCCCTAGGTTCAGTTTCATTCATGTCTGTGCCATCAGGAAAAGAGTAACAAGAATATAGCATTGTCAAATTGCTTCTGTCCCATTCCTTCCACTTCCCTGGCAAAGTCAGAAAAGAAAACTGCTTCAAATCCGGCACACTAGTATTTCTTCTTTGTTATTCAAATGGAGACTGGGACTGCTGAAAACAATTTACTTCCACATACAATTCAATCATGCAATATCAAGTATTACGGCAGGAAAAAAGAACCAAATGGAAGCATATTTACATTTAAAAAAAACCTTGAATATTTTTATTTGCCTTGTGGAATGTTGATCTTAGTGACTGTCTCAAGTTTTGAGGAGATCACAGTCCATTTCATTGTAGCTCCAGAGTCACAGCTGTGGCTTAGCCTCCTTAAAATGATTTACCTCACAAGACGAAAAATACATGGACCTTTTGTTCTGCAATGAAGACTCATATTCACATCAATGGGAGGAAAATAAAGTCCTTGTATAGACAAATTCATTCATTTTCCAATATTAATTTAGTTAGTCCAGATTGCATAAAAAGTCAATATTTAGCTAATTGTATTTTCAAACTGATTATTGTATATTCCATGCAACACATATGCAGAGATCTCAACTGAAAAAAAACAAATTCATGAATGACAAGTTTCCTCATTGTTAAACTCTGGAACTGCATAGACTAGTTCTTGTTCTGTGATGAGAGCTCTATATGAAATCTGAAAATTACTTTGGCCTTTCATCAGCCCATGAACAGGACCAAGTGTTTTCTGGACCATGAAGAGGCAGGTTTCCCACCTGCAGAGCACCTCACGTCTCAGCCCATGGCACTTTTTCTTACCATTGAATAAGAAATTCATTCCTTGCTAGAAAAAAGCAGAAAAGGCAATAAGGACCTGAAGCCAAAGTCTTGTGAATTTAACAGAAAAAATCCCACTGAAACGAAGTGGTTGAGAAGGATCCAGCCCTAAGGTAATTTACAATATATATCTTCTGATCTGTACTTTAAGCCTGGGAGAAATAGACTATAAAGTATATGTTGTATATGTATTAGAAATGTTTAATATATTTCCAAGGCGTATCTTTGATTAAGATATTGGAAATGTATCAAAACAAAAGTAATGCTATAATATAAAGCATGTTCCATTTATTTTAGTATAAACATATGAACTGATAATATTTCTCTGACTTTCCAGACAAGCTTTAATAGAAAACAGTGATAAATGTCACTTACTAGACACCTTCACTGATCTCATACCAAAAAAATTGAAAAACAACAAAATAACAAATTTACACCTTCAGTTTAACTTTTGCTTAAGACAACCAGATGTTGGAGCTTCAGTTCACATAAGTTTCTTTCCCACCAAATGTTTCTGAATAAAATTAAAGTAGATCAAAATGTTTTCTGCTTTCAGATGAGATCTGTCTGATTAGGAAAGGCTAAAGTTACTACCAAAGAGTTTTATTGTAAACACCTGAAAAACACTACTTCTGCTAGACAAAAAAAATCAGTGCAGATAGGATATCTTGCTTCTATAAACAAAGACAATATGTGACAAAGCAACTTAAGTCTTAGAAGCTGTAATTTTCTTCTTTCCCATGTATATCACCATAGATCTCGCAGTAGCTCTTAATGCTTCATACTATTATGTAAAACTTGAACTCTTCTCAAGTCATGGCCATTTTCAAATTGGGAAAAGTAATGAAAAGTGGAGAGAAGTACTAGAAATAACTACCATATATACATCTTATTTAAATAAAATACTATTTCTGATGTTGATGCAGCTGTGATTTTAAATCAAACAGTATTTTTCAAGTGATAGCTCTTAAAATTATAACTGAAAACACACATTTAACTAGAATGGAAACTTTTAATTGCCTATGAGATGGCTTTCCTAAATTTGAATATAATAAAAGCTTTTAATAAATAAATCCATATTAGAAACTGAAAAAGTAAAACACGAAGACCATTTGGGGGTAATAGAAGAACTGCTCCAAAACCAAATCACATTTTTATACATGTGCAGTGCAGGTTGAACGTTGCAGTATCCTCCACAGGCAAGACTTCTTTTTTTCCTTGTGTTGCTTGGAAGCAACCCAAGGTAAGAGAGTTTATTCCCAAAGAAACTCAAAGGAATTCGTTCACCTTGCATTTCTACACAGGAAATCATTTGGTGCTAACCCATATTAGCAGAAGAAAAAACCTTAGCCCTAATGACCACCTAGCAGCAGATGACATGCTCCTTTATCCTTAGCAAAGGAAGAAGTTTATGGGCTTGCAACAGTCAACAGCTTCAGGATGGAAATTTTCTCAAAAATTTTGTCCATCCAGGCTAAAGGTAAGTTTTCTGTGACTAGACATGTTTCAAACTTTCTCTATAGCTGTTAGGGGGAACTGGGAATTTCTAGGACACATCCATCTGAATTCTGTAGCTACACACCACCATGGGCATGTTTGCCTGCATAACAGTCTAATTTCCATTGATCAGTGATGGGACAGGAGGTGTCAGTGCAGCCATCTATGTTTTTCCAAGGAAAACATTCCTTAAATTTATAACTATATGCATATTTTATCTGAATGCAGATTTGTAAACTAATTAGAGAAATAAATAGGCATTTATTCCTTTTTGTAGAACAGATCAGGGGAGGGTGGGGCATGGTTTAGTGTTTGATAGGAATGTTTGGACTTAATGATCCAGTGGGTCTCTCCCAACCTGGCTATTCTATGATTCTATGAATTGATGTCATAATTTGTGAATGCTGATTTGCCCTTTGTTTTTAAGGGCATCTAAAATTCCTGCAGAATCTCTCCTTATACATTTCCAATTAGTATTTGTGTCAACTGTGTATACAATTAATTAACTAAATGAGATTTATTTTCATTACTTATCCCTATTTTTTATTTTTCCCCCACCTATCACAAGCGGAGATCATCCACAGGAAGGCAGAGCTTTCCCCTTGCCCCTGCTGAAGAAGACATAGTTCTTCCAGCCACACGTCATCATTGTTTGAAATCCAGAGACTACAATAAAACGTGCTCTTACACAGCATACCTTGTTCTCTGTATCACCTTGTCATTGCCAGCTTCATGCTGACAATCACTGATTAACTCAGCCCTAACACATGTCTGAAGTTAATTGCAATGTAATGACTGATTTCTCAGCAACATTTCACAGGTACCAAATTTTTGCTTTTAAATACAATTTAGTTAAGTAAATGTGAACATACTGTAAGGTTCAAATAATATATTGTACATTAGACTCCCAGACACAGCCTTATCATATTATCCTCTATAAACTTGGCTCAATTTCCAATGGGACTCCTGACTGCTTAATATTTAGTTAATATCTGTTTTGATTGGAGAGACGAAAGTAAACCTTTTGGAAATGAATTCATCAATTCAAACTGCGTAACAGGCTTTATTGAAATGCAGTCTGCAATGTTCTTAAGTCAGCCTGATCACTGAATGTTAGGACTTATCTTAATTATGGTTGGTTGTAATACTGTACTTATATTAATAATGTTCTTATGTTAAAGAGATTTTTTTGACCTTTTGGAGTGCAGAAATCAATGAGAAGTTGATAAAGCCAAGTTCATTGCTGCCTAAAGTAAAGCAAGCCTGATTTGTTTACTTACCTAAGCCTTCATCTGTCAGACTCATTCTGAGATGATTTATAGACCTCTACCCAATGAAATCATTTAAAGTAGATTAGATTCAAGGAACAATCACCTCTAATATGACAAGCTGATGGAGGCTGACAGGTAACCAAGTTGTTCTGGATGGCAAACAAGTTCCTGAAATTCTGATTAAATTAAAATATTAATGGTACCACTGGGAAAATAAGATTGAATCATGTTAGGCGAATTCAGTATTAGAACTAAAATGCAAATAGCGAATCATTCTGTGTGAAGAAAGCCAGCTGAGGTACCAAGGGAAGTTACCTCCAGTAATCGAGAGAGTAGGATGTGAATTCAAATGAAAAGCATTGTGTCAAGAGCTCACCTTCACCTTTCTGGGGTCTCTAAACAACAAGGCCTAACAGGCTCTGGGGTTGGTCTGAACACTTTTGAGAGGTTACATATTTATTTGGACTTGCAGCCTAGTTCTAATGAACAACTCCTGCTTTCTTAGGGTTATAAGGTTATTCTTTGAAGCACTGATCCATGCTTTTTTTTCCCTTTTTTCATGTTTGTTTAGTTTCTGTTTTCAATCCTGTACATTAAGTGGTTCTGGCTGCATTATAATTGCTATATAACTAAATGTATTGACACTGCTTGCTTTGGAATCTGTATCAGTTTTGACATACAGGGTAATTAAATGTGCTATTTGTCTCATGTGCATTAAAGGAACAATAGATGCCTTATCTGCCAGACACGTTGAAGTGTGCAATTACATCATCTTAAGAGTAGTATTTTTTTTGCTTCACAACACCTTTTATTAAGGTTCTTTTAAATATCTTTAAATGTTATTCAATGGCAGCTGTGAACTAAAGACTGTCCATCACAAGTCACACTGATGAGATTTATCTCACCTTACTTCAGACAGTGTAGACATCTTCATCTGCTCTAATTGCCTACCCTCCGTTTCTAGTCAGCAGAAAGAAAGCAAGCTGCTTATAGACTGCTAGTCATCTGGTCTGCTTTTTATATTTGTATTTGAATGTGATAAACTGCAGCCTGGACATACATATCCCGGCATCATTCTGTGTGTTTCAGGAGGAAGAATCTTGGTGTAGGCAGCAGGAAGCACCTAGAGGAAATAGTAGCTGCACTCACAGTGCCTCTTTAAATAGTAAAATACCAATCTAGCTTCAGAGCAACAGTTCTTCTGTATTTTCCCAGCAGGTACTGTATAAATTGTGATGGCAATGGTCAGTCTAGTGAAACCCACAGCTAGAGGAAGAATGTGATTAACATGAAAACAAAATACCAGGTAGACAGCAGCAGAGAGGAAGAGCCTCCTAGGGACATCTGTCTACAAAGAAGGTTAATTTCTCTGGACCAAAATAAGTTGTGCAATGTGGAAGTAGTGGAAGGAAAGATAGGACATGCATGAAGACTCATGATGGTGTGGTAAAAATGAGAAACCTGAAGGGGTTTTTTATCATCTCAGTGGAGGGGGGAAGGCTGAGAGTGTTGCCAGGAGAATGCCTCAAACAATGTATCAGCTCACAAAAGTGTTTGATAAATTTCGTGACTGCAGAAAAATTGAAGTGTAGAGATGCTGTTCTGGAGACTTGGGAAGAAGAGATTGCTGTTGTTTTTTGACCAGAAAACAAGCAAAGGAGAAGAATGTGTTCACAATTCAATGCCACAAACAATGGCTGTGTCAACACTCACATTAGTAGATCAAAAACATCCAATTCTAGCTTGACTGCTGGGAATGTTGCAATGTGATCTCACCAGTAGCAATACTGAAGTAAAAATCAGAAGCAATCAAAAGAACCTGAAGCAGACTGGTCGAGCCAAAAGACTGAGATGCAGATGGATCCTAGAGGGCCACCACAATGCAGCACAGGGAAAAGAGAGGGAGTCCTACCGATTGCATTAGAACATGCAAGCATTGGAGTACCAGCTGGACAACCAGCATAATGAACCTTGGAGGATGGCAGCAAAGACTATGGTCTTGGGGTGACTTTTCCACTCAAGTATTCCAGTTTGAAAAATAATTGACAAGGCAAACTATTTAAGTAAGTAAAGAAGGATCTTGCTCACTATTTCAATAAAAGAAGGGAATAAGAGAAGGAGGACACAGCACTAAATCATCCTATAAATGTATGACTTGCACTTTATCTGCAATCTCTCCCAGTTTGTAGGTACTGTAGGGAGGAAATTTAAACTTAGCAACAATGGAGTCTTTGTGTTCCGACCATATGTGGCAGACAAAAAAGGATAGAATATAGTAGAATTTATTAGTGCATAACCTATATTAAGAGCCTTGATAGGAAAAAATGCTAGCTATCCAGAAGTTTAACTCATGTCATTAGGGAAAAGGATAGTAAAGTACACAAAATGCACATTTTATCTATCTTTCACAGTGTCTGAAACAAATTCTCATACATCTGTGAATCATTATTTCCACAGTTCAACTACTTCTGTCTATACAATATTGCTCAAAGATACAGAAAAATCCTCCTGTGGCCAAGGGAGCAAAGTACCATAGGAAAGTACCGTTTTCCTATACTCACTGTCCAGGCCACAACGACCTTGTTATGTTGTAAACTGTGATGGGACATGATGTTCAAATTTTTTTTAAAAAAAACAAGCCTAAGTTTTCATTTCCTAATGAAGCTAGACACCACTTTTCTCTCAGATTTTCAGCATGTTTCATCAAGCCATCATTTCATGAAAGCTTTGAAAATTATTCAATATCCTTAATAACTGAATAGATATCAGGTTCTTTGAAGTTTTCTTTTTTAAAAGATTTGACCTCTAGGTACACTTCATGTTGTAGTAATGGAAGTGTGTCTATAAAGTATTATTTCTAGTCTTGCTACATCTCTGTCATTCAAGATATTAGCTACTTAGTCATTAATTTCCTGTTCTATCACTGCCTGACACATGTTGGCATACAGGACAACTCTAAATGTTCAGTTTCTCTTAAAAACTTCAAAGCTAATGCAGTCTAATATTTTGACAGTTAGCTTTGATATCACAACACAATTAATTCCTCATTACACAAAAAGCAGCAAACAGAGTACAGGCAGGAGGTAGAAATTCTGACTATTTCTCCAGTAAAAGCTCAAGCAAGAAGATGGAGCAAAGTTTCAGAGTAAAGCATTAATGTATTAGACTTCATCCACAAAAGCAGTCAGCAAAGGGAAATCCAATTTTGAGACAACTGAATTTTGNAGCAAAGTACCATAGGAAAGTACCATTTTCCTATACTCGCTGTCCAGGCCATAATGACCTTGTTATGTTGTAAACGGTGATGGGACATGNCCTGACACATGTTGGCATACAGGACAACTCTAAATGTTCAGTTTCTCTTAAAAACTTCAAAGCTAATGCAGTCTAATATTTTGACAGTTAGCTTTGATATCACAACACAATTAATTCCTCATTACACAAAAAGCAGCAAACAGAGTACAGGCAGGAGGTAGAAATTCTGACTATTTCTCCAGTAAAAGCTCAAGCAAGAAGATGGAGCAAAGTTTCGGAGTAAAGCATTAATGTATTAGACTTCATCCACAAAAGCAGTCAGCAAAGGGAAATCCAATTTTGAGACAACTGAATTTTGACGTGTGGAACATGTTTCATGGATACTCTAGTGTGACATTCAGCTCTCCAGCTTAAAAACTTAGGCCAAAGATTTTATTTGCATAAACAGACAAAAATGGCTATTGCTATAAAAATACAGATTACTATTATTATTAATATTATCATCATCAACAACATTATATTAAATATTTACTGAAATTCCAGCAGTTTATGAGGAGTGGAAGACAGGCAAAATGCTCTTCAGTTGGTGTTAAAATCAAATGTCACTGCTGTCAACTGTGAGACCAATACTCAAGCTCTGTGCATGGAGACCACTTTCAATGCCCCTTCGCAAGCAGTCTTAGGAGCAGAAGTTGCAGCTGTTTGAAATCACACAGCACCTCAGCGTAGGCCACTGGATCCTGTGTGAAGCGTTGGAAGAGATTGAGTGGCTCGGCCTCTCTGAAGGAAGGTGGCAAGCTTATCTCCTTGGGCACATTCTCATTGCCAAGGAAGAAGTGTTTGAGGCACTTCTTCAGGCAGCAGAGCACGTATTGCAAGATGTCTCGCAGCCACAGTGACAAATACTTGCTGTACCAATCTGAGAGGGGGATTGTGGTCAGGAGGTGCATGACAGCTGTCTTGAAGGTATAGGTGGAAAAGCTTGTGTCTGCCAGGATGTGGGCGCAGTAGTGAAGGCATTTGAGATGGACACGACCGGCTGGGACCTGCCTGGTCATGTACTTGAAGAATTTCACCTCGACCACAACATAGGTCACTGACCACATAGTGCTTGGGGTGGAGGTGTCCTCTGGAATCTGGCTGCTAAGGAAGATGTCTGAGTCTCCATGCATCTCCACCCATCTCCATGGGGTGGCAAATAACCAATAACATAGTAAGACCCCAAAAAGTGACTATACATACTAACATAAAAACGTTAACTGATGTCCAAAAATTAATGGGAGATATCCATTTCATATCATTGAAATTTCTGTTCCTAGTTTAAAATTGTCACATGAATTTCCTTTAAAAAATTAAAATTTTAAGGAGACAGAAATAGCGCTGTCTTGAGCACTCCCTGTAAAAGTGTCAATGAATAAAACTTTTCTTCTGGTTTAAGGAAGGTAGGTAATATTCTGATTATATAGAAAAATATTAACATTTCAGTTATGTCTCTTATTTATATTCTTATTCTTCATTCCAATACTGTCCTCCTCTTTCTCTCCATAGATCTAAATAATATATATCTGCATATGCAAACATATTGCTGTGTATTTATTTAAGTATATATATTCCTACACATAGGCTTCATGGACATATCTTAAAAAATATTTATCTGCCTACCTAACTATAGTAACGGGATGTTTGGATTAAGAGGATAATATTCCACTACTTTTATGCAACAGAAAACTGAAAATATAATTTGTGACAAAAGCAATATACACCAAATGGTCTGGTAGTTGTGATTAGATATGTATCTTCTGTTTGTTGTAGATTTGATGGTTGTCTTATATGTAAGATCTTTAAGTGTAATCAAAGAACAATCAGGAGTATAAGGTATTTTTTTCAGATTGATAGTATATGGTTTGACACATGGTTCCTATTTTTTATACACTCACCCCATGCATAGCACTGAAAACCTGTAACTGGCTGTTATTGACACTGGGTATATATGGAATCCATATATTAAATTTCAACTCCAACTATGCATGCCTGAATTCTCTCAAGCTTTGATTCTGATGTCCTAGTAATATTTACCTATCAATATTAGCTTACATGACATTCAGACTTCGAACCTGAGGGGTAGGTAAGATTAAACTGCTTTCCATTCTTGCAGAAAATTTTCTAACTTCCTCCAAAGCTCCAAATACCACAAGACTGTTTCATAACCTGCATTCATAACAATATCCAAAATTTCACCTACTTTGACCAATGACTCACTGTCTGTGGTGAATTCCAAACAAATAACAGTCAAGTATTACTTCAAATGGCAGATTTTTTTGCTTAATCTTGCCACCTTGTGAATTGCCTCATCACTTATGCCAGCAATATGTGGGTTTCACATAGAATCAAGCACAAGAGCCTCAAGACTCTTTCCTCATGGACTTTTGTGCTTGAAATCAAATTCAGCTGGAAAATAAGACTGATCATGCAATGCTAGTGGGAATCATCAAAAATATTTGAGCTTTCCAAATGCCTTTTATGGAGAAGTCTCACTTAAATACAGAGGCTTCAGAGCATTTCTTGATGAAGACATGTTCTGGATCCACCTGTCATCTGAGGATGACAACAAAGAAAGAGCTCTTTGCAAGTGTCTTTCAGCTCAGTGTTGGTGTGCCTGACACCTACCACACTAGCACTGTCCCTTGGTGTCAGTGCTCTCCTGAAGGAAAGGAGTCATAACTTCACAGAATAGTGGGGCTGGCAGTGACCTTCCTCACAGTGAATGGAGAGAGATCAACCTCCATAAATAGATCTTGTCCTATAGCCGATAATTAACCAAGTTATTCATTAAAATATGTTGTGTTACAGTACCTCACCAAGAATCCAAATGACCACTCACCACTGCTTCATCAGTCCTCAAAAACATACTGGATCTCATGCCTCACACCTTGCTGGTGCTGGGAGTGCATTTTCTACTATTTTAAACTATTGAATCTTGATCAACATGATCTTGTAATGACTGTTTGACTTAGTCCAAGGACTATGAGTCACCTTTTAAATACATTGTAAAAGAAGTAGTGTCCCTCCATCACAGAAGGAGTGATGGCCTTCTCCAAGTACCTGTGCTATGCCAAGTACACCAAGACCCCTGCAGGCATCAGCAAAGGCCAAACAGAGCTGGACTAGAGGCTGGACAGAACTAAGACAGTAGTTGGAATTGACTTTATAACTGTTGTATGTGCAGGTCATTATACTTCTCAACTTTGGAAACCAGTGGAGCAGGCAGTTGCACAGACAGCAAAGAGGATTTCGAATTCTAATCTTTCATCAAACTGTAAAGGAGGATTTGAGCAAAAAATGAGTAAGCAAGAAGCTAGACTCATTTTAGACATAAGTCCATTTTCTGGCAAGACCAAAATCAGAACAGCCCATAGAAGAATGATGATTTTGGATCATCCTGATAAAGATGGATCACTTTACTTATCAACAAAAACAAATGAAGCAAAAGACTTGTCAGAATTCACTGGCAGTGGCTGAAATCCAAAACCTTGGGTCAAAAGAGATTTGGCAGATACATTGTGCAACAGCTTTCATATATACTTGCTCTGCACGTTTTTTTTAATTCTACATTCATTATTTCTATTTATTGTCCTAATTAAAATTTTGAGATTATTTAAAAGCAAACTGAAATCTTTTACAGTCATGTAAAGTTAAATACAATTATCACAGAATCACAGAATCACAGAATCACTGGGTTGGAAGAGACCCACCGGATCATCGAGTCCAACCACTCCCACAAAACACTAAACCATGTCCCTCAGGACCTCGTCCACTCGTAATTTAAACACCTCCAGGGAAGGCGAATCAACCACCTCCCTNAGCAGAATGCTGTGAGAAACTGTGTCAAAGGCTTAAGCTTCTGCAAAGAGTTGGACTCGATGATCTTCATAGATCCCTTCTAACTCAAGATGTTCTATGGTTCTATAATAAAGTTAGAAGGACATAGTCCATTCCTCTGCTCCAGAACAGGATCAACAATATGCAAAACAAACTTAATAGGTACTTTGCTAGCCTGTTTGCAAAAATATCCAGTGATGGAAGCTGCCTTAGCCTGTGTCCTGGTACACCAGTAACTTTGACCAGCTTCTTTCCCCACCTGCTCACTCGTTACTCTGTGGGACTTGGGGCAGAGCTTGTGGTTTCACGCTGCCTTTGCAAGCATATGTAAAAGGACTCCAGATTCTTCTAAGCATACCAGAACAGGCATTACTCTAACTCTCCCTTATTTTTTATTTTTCTCAGTTGGATATAAGCATTTACCAATTGTATTACTTCAATCAGCAGCTGTGGGATAATCAAGTAGTCGGCAACAGGGCAGCCCCACTCCCTGCACCAGGAATACAAACCCTGTGCTCTCCTTAGCCTTGGCTTGAAGATTTTGGCCTTCTTTTACCCCCTCTTCCTTTTCAAATTGCATTTTGCATTGAGGAAAACAAGAAGTGATAGAGGGGTTCAGAAAACAAAGCTGGGTACATCCCAGCTAGCTCCAAGCTCTAGTCCATAGATATTTTTGCACTTGCACAGTGCTTATTGCAAGGGCCAAGTGGAATTGTCTCTAGGCTTCATTGCAATTTAAACATCACATTCTATTATTAGCAGTCACAGCCTGGTTTTGCATTATAAAATATAGACTATAGCTGCAATAATAATTGTAGTATAGAATGTAGAAGCAATAAATATAACTGTTACTGAGAAAGCAGCTATTATAACCATCTCTGCAGTATTCAAATCAGTCCTCTACTAACTTTGTCCATTGTTTTCCATGACCCTGTATCTGATCTGGTAATGGCTCCATTTATCATCATGAGTCCAAATGTCCTGGAAATATATTATTGTCCAGATGGAGAACATTTGTTACATAACAGGTATATGAAATACATATATTTGTATATTTATGTGTGTGCTGAAAGGTAAAATATTCATAACTCAATGAAGAAAGCTTAGGCTTTTCTTAAAATAGGGTGGCTTTAATGAAAATAACTGTGATATGAACCTTGCTTCCAGCTTCCTTTGGTAGATTAAAGGAAGAGCATAGAAATAAAGATATTAACATGTTATTAATGTTTATTGTTCAAATATGTATATATGAGAGATGCTCCTTCATATATTATGTAATGTCTAAATTACACAAATATGGGGGAGTTTAATAAGTCATACACATGTTTTCATATTTTAATGCAATTTTGCCACACTCTAGATGAAGCAGGGAAAAGTCAATACTTCTCGTGATTTTAAAAATTGTTTTACATGTGAAAGAATCTGAACAGCAACACAGTGAAAATATTGTAGGTAACATTGCGTTAAGATCATTGATCTTTTTTTTCTTCCTAAAAGCAGAGTGCACAGAGAACTAAAGCAAAACTGTAATGAAAAATGATACTGAAGTCCAACAGAGGAGAAGGAAAGAAGTTTGATTAGCAGTAAATCTGGAATTGAAATACGTTTTCTTTAGATGGTAAATTATTTTCTGTCCATGTTTGTTCCTTTTTTCCTCTTCAATGCACTGATTGAGCCATAATAGTGAGTGATGGATTGATAACAGGTTTAGTCCAGCTCTTGGCAAGACTTGAAGGAGATATCTGGAATATTTCAGCATAGCACTGAAGAAACAAAATGCTGTTTAGAAGCTCATGCTACATGCATGATGACTTAAATAAAAATTTTCCTCAATGGCCACTTCAGACTTGGGAGCAATCTGTAGCAACTCTTGGGGAATTTTAAACACAGCAGCTAGTCTTAATATTTAATTATTGTTTTAGGAAATGTCTTTCAGATAGTAGTAAGCCTAGAAAAGTGCATGCTTCCCACAACACTGGGAAAAATGGAAGAAGAGTAATTAATGATTTTAGCACTCATTAATATCTTTGTCCATTCTTTCTAAGTAATTTAGTTTGTAGCTATGAACATTTAGTAACTTAACAGTAGAGATACTGCACATAAAATGTATTCTGTTTTTGTATGAGAACTGCTTCAAACAGACAATTTACGTATCAACTGATGTAGGAGCTCAAATCAGGGGATATTTAGCTATTGATTTCAATGAAATGAGGTAAAAATGTATCTTCCTCTATTGTCACCATCCTCGAGGTTGGGAAAGGGGAGTGGATACCCACAGCAAACAAAAACATGCTTCAGGATGTCTTATCTCCATGTTATAAAGACTGAATCTCATGCTTTCTTTGAGAAAACTAGCTATTTTAGGAACAAAAGCACTCGAGGCAAAATGTAGTCTTAAGATTTGCATTGTAGTTCCCTTATTGATTTCAAAGGGAAAATGGCCTACAGAAAGTGTGTATAACATTCAGAATTCACTATAGGCCAAAAAAAATCTTATATTTGGCTTAAACTAGAAATGAAAATTATTGCTTTTACAATCTGTCATCATTTAAGAAATGTGGCTTGCCCTACTTTTTCCAGAATTGTTATAATCACCAATCTAGTGTTAGTACGAGGACTTTAGGTGAGTCTTAGAGTACTTTGCTTCCAGTTTTACCTGAGACTCTCTCCTTAGTCACCATGATGAAGGCAGCATGTTGCAGCAGTGAACAAGCAGGGAATGCTTAGTTTCAAAATGCAACTCAGTCTGGAAAAAAAATGGGAAATAATGTTGCCTACAAAAAATATTCTGCTTTCAGTGAAGTCACTTAAAGCTTTTAGACAAGATTTCCTCCTCTTTTCTCTTTTCCTTGGATATAATCAGCTAGAGGAGTTTTGTCCCCTTCTGCTGGGGTGGTTCTGTGGAAGTTTGATGTCTCAGATCAAAGAAAACCGGAGGTGTAGAATTAGCTAATATTTTAAAAATAAATGTCACCAGAACTTTTTAATCATTGTAGCAAGATGTTTCACTTAGAATTTCATAAAAAGCCTTAGATTAGTGGTCTTTTCTCTGTCTTAGTCCCTAATAATCACAAGGCTCCAACACCCCTGTCATTAAGGTAATTGGACAATTGTTAAGGGCAGTTTGGAAACCTTATGAAATGCTCCAGCCATTCTCTTTCCCTACAGCAATCAAAGAATTTTGGTTTGCTGTAAAACTGCTTACAGATAAATCTTGAGGGCAGGGGGCTGTGAGGTAGGGGTATATGCAGATGTGACAAAACACTCTCTGTGAAGGCAAAACGGTGTATTAATATAGAGAGGAACCTGAAAACTTGCATCAGGAGCCACTAGAGAAAGTCTTAGAGTATGATGTGTGTAAATGGTTTCAGTGGCTGCCAAAGGGTAGAGAAGACCATGGAGGGAAGAACTGAGAGTGCTGCCTTACCCTCACCTGTTCATGAGAATGGACAGGCAGCACCCTAGTTGTATTTCATCTGGTTAAAATCACTGTTTCACAAGCTTGTTTCACAAGTTAACAATGGTTTCTCCACCCCTCCTTCAGTTTGCAAGTCACTTCATAGCTTAAGCACCATGTCCCAGGCCAGCCCAGTCTTGAGGAGCCTCACACCAGGTCAGACAAGTACTTCTTCAGCAGCTGAGGACAGAGAACATGGCTCTGAAACTCAATATGAGGAAAAACAACCAGGCTGATTTTCTGTGTCCTTGGTTCCTTTGCAGTTCAATCCAGGGTAAGCAGACCTTAATGCAAGGAAGAGTTCCTCATTGTGGAAGAAGAACAGAGAAATTTTAATTACCCTCACTGAGGCACAAAAGTTTGCAAGGTCTACAAGTGATGATTGAGAAGAACAAGAAGTTGCCAGAATAGTTGCAAAGAGGGATTGCTCAAAGATGCAGCTGAGAAAAAATACCTGTACAATAATTAATTAAGCTTCAAAACGTCCCTCTGAGGTAGGCAAGTATTATTAAACAAGAATATATAGAATTAATTAAGGTTTGCAGGGAAAAGAAAGGGCAGCAAAAGGAAAAAAGAAAAAAAAAAGCTGAACAAATTAATGCTAGCCAAAGGGGTAAGGAGAATAAGACTCCCACAGACAGAATCAAGGAAGAAACATATCACAGGAAGAAAACATGCCCATTAATAATGGAGTCATTATTGGAACTGATTGCCAAAGCTTCCTTCATTATTGGAGCTGATTGCCAATGCCTCCCTAAGGGAGGGCAAAGATGCCAGACTCTTTGCAGGGAGGAGGAGGGAAGGGCATTACACCATTGCTTAGCTTATCTTTTTCTTATGCTGACATTCATTCACGCAATCACCTCATTTTTAGGCTCTCAGGAATGCTGTAGAGACCCATGCTTAGGACATCTGCAAGGTACTTCTGGGACTCTATCCCTCAACATTAAGACTCCTAACCCTTAGCACAGACGTTAAGTATGTCCATGGAGGTTTCATGAGAACTGTCAATCTAATACTGTTGCTATCACTGCCTAAAGATGAGGCAATCACCACACCCACATCCCTTTAAATTCTGGAGGTAAGCTATTTCACCAGGACATGTAAAGCCAAGAACACCCATTAGCACTAAAAACAACTTAAGAACCAGATAAATCTGTGCGGAATTTTCTTGGTAAGAAAAGGAGAGCCAGAACCTAGTATATGACTCCATCACCTAACAAGCTGAAAAAAAGATTCTTAGTATGATGCTGCTAAATACATATAATGGTTCCAGCTAGGATGGAGCTATTTTTCTTCACAGCAACCTGTGTGATGTTGTATTTTGGATTTATGACTAAACCAGTGTTGATAACATACCATTGTGGAGCAGTGCCTGCATAGTATTGGAGTTTTCTTGCTCCCCAACACTCCTTCCTCCAGAAGCAGGTTGGGGGAGGGCAAGAGATTGAGAGGGAACACAGCGAGGACAACTGAATCAAAGTCACAAGAGGAATATTCCATGCCATATGGCATTATGCCCAACAATAAAGGCTTGGGGAAATAAGGAGAAAGCAAGGATGTTCATGGTTATAGAATATGTCTTCCCAAGTAACAGCCACATGTGTGAAAGCCCTGCTTTCCAAGAAGTGGCTAAACATTTACATGCTGATGGGAAGTAACGAATAGATTCCTTATTTTGCTCAGCTGCACATATAGCTTTTCTTTATGTATTAAAATACATGTATCTCAATGAATGTGTTTTCACACTTTTGTTTTTCTGAGTCTCTCCTCCATCATGTCATGAGGGAGGGAGTGGGTGGATGCTTAGTTGCTAGACAGGGTCAACATACTGCAATAGGCTTGAAGAACTTAATAAAACATGTTCCTAGATCTAAATCAAGCAGAATTAACTATGAAGTTATTTGATTTGTTTTCTATAGATAGCTGCATGATCTATATGGGTATATACAGTGGATAAATTAAAATCATACATGCAAATTAGAAAATGCTGTCAATGCTAAGGTATGCACAAAATTTACTAACATAAGCATTTATATTTTTATATATTTGGAATTAATTAATTGCTGTAAGAAATGCAAACTCTTTCACGTGATATACTCTTTTCTTCCAGAATACCTGGCATGCCCATATAAAAATGTCTTGTACAGATTTGGATATAGGGACTTGTCCATTGAAAAAACTCACACTACTTAGACATTGGGAAAAGCCCAGTTAGGAAAAAAAAATAGAATAACATTTCCTTTTTTCATTGTCTTCATAGGAAATTTCCACATGCAAAAATTTTTATGGAAGTTATGTGTCTTTATCAGTAGAAAGTCATAGAATCTTATCATATTCTCCTACTACCTTGAACATTGATTCAAATGATGTTGCTAACACTGAGGCTACCTTCCACTGATGTGTTTTTTCAAATTTGTCTGTGGTTAATAAATGTGTTTCTCTACAGGAGGGTTAATTACTGCCCTGCAGTGATGGTACATGAAAATAAATATACATACACACAGCAGGATTAACCAATGATCTGTCTGGGGAACTATAGATACCTGTGAAAGAATCAAATCACCATGAACAGAAGCTTCAAGTCTGTAGCCCACTGCAAAGCTGGTTTTCTTCCTGGTTTTTTCTGCAAGTTAATAGGAACAGAGAGATAAGGGTAACTGTGTATTACTTCCCCCTCAGCAAGCAAAAAAAGAAGAAACACATTGCAGAGGGCAACAGACAAAGGCACATTGGCCTGAGACAGTAATTTCAGTGAGAATAGATCAGAAAGTAACATTATAGCCCTGTGCAATAGAGTGCTCATCTTTCCATAGACCAATATCCGTGTTCCACAGAGCAATATTCTTTGCTGCTTTTGAAACATGGTCCAAAATAGTGCTCAGTGCCCAGGATTTGCTATAAAAAAACCAAATATCTGTTAAATTTGCAAGGTACTGGGTAATGCGAAGGCTTAGCTTTCTCTGAACTATGTGAAGAAGAAAGGTTTACACTGGTACTGTATGAGAAGATTGTGTCCTCAGAACTGGAAGGGAAGAGCAGTGGATAATAGGGTTACTTATGACCTTCTTCCTCTCAATGTCAGCACTAGAACCAATGATTGTATTATTTTGAGAAACAGGGCTCCTAAAGGATCTATCAAACCACTGAGAATTCAAAGTGAACATGGAAGAACATACCTTATCCTTTCCCGTGTTCCCCAGTGAGCCAACATACCCAAGCTTGGTGTTCCAGAGCAGCCCAAAGCAGTAGGAGCAGGATCCCAAGTCTCTCATGTATACTAGAGTGCATATTCATCAAATGTGTAATTGAAGCACAGGACTGAACCTATCTATCCAAAGTCCTCAGAATGCTCAGTGTCCCATGACTTAGAATCATAGTAAGCCTGCTGAAGAGTGGGCCCTTACCCAGTAGTATATCTGAACCAGAAATTAGGTTTGCCATGAATTTCAGCAAAATGTGCTGGAAATGCAAAATGTGTTATGTTGATAAAGTAATATGAAATATACTGATTAGAGGAAAACCACATAATCTGAACTCTGGCACTAGAACAATGAGGATATTTCTGTATTTCACACAGTTTTCAAAGGAGGATTTTCATTGTTGCTATTATTGCAGTGGTATCTGTATTCCTTCTTCATCTGCTGTGTCTTTCAAGTGTTTCAATTTAATTTTTGTTGATTCAGGTCTGATTTTATTTGATGTGGTCTTTACTGCTAACTTTGGCTAATCCATCTTTTATGGTTTTTAACATGTTTGCCAGCTGTTTATAAGAACTAATAAAAAAGTGTTGTTAGCTCATCCCATAAACAAACAGAAGCCATAATTGCAAGGTTTCATTAGATGAGCTCTAACCTTAGTATATAATTTAATCATCTGTAGATAAGGTTCCTCTTGCTTCAAGAGGAGCTGGATCTGTCTTCATACAAGAATTTCATGATTTTTTGCAAGCAGAATTGAAAAAAACATACTTTCTAAATTTTTTCTTAGTTCTAGTCATATTTCCATCTTTATATTTAAATTGTTGTGACTTAAACAAGACTTCTTAAAAACAAGAAAAGACTAAACTTACTATGCTCCTGAGCCCATAATGTATGCAAATGGTCATGTGGAAATCAAACTACTTATGAGAACACCTACTCACTAGCATATTATCTCCTTGTCAAACGTATTGAACATGTAAAAATGGTATTAAAATATTATTTTTCTGCTGTTTGGAACTGAGCAGTACTACAAAGCATTAAAGGATAGTCTAACCTGTTATTAAACATCTAGAAGTTAGCATCTTGCCCAAATAGTTCATCTAGGCCTGTTTTACAGTGACCAAAATAGGCAAGAAACTTGATTTGTTGATTTGCGCTATCAACCTCAGGCATATATCTTAGGGTGCAGTTAATTATCCTCTGGCCTCTGCTTTCCTTTTCTGTTGCCCCTGCACAAACTAGACACAGTCAAGCCCTGGTCAAGTGAAAGACTCAACAAGCTTAGAGGCAGCATGTACTGGAGGTGCCCTGATTGATCAGAAGATGGAATCATCTAGTCTTGGGAGGAAACAGTACTGTGTGCTGTCTATGAAACAAGACAGAGCTTTATTTGGTAATTCAAGACACCACTTTGGGTGTTGCATTCCTCACTAATTACAGAAGTAAAGGGAGACATATTTCTTGGGAGAAAGATTAAGCATCTCAGATCAGGTCTGTTTCATAGACATTTATAGTCCTACCAGACATTAGAACTCCATCTGAATGTCTAATAGGAGTCCTAGAAACACTTTGCCCTCCAGAGAATTAAAACGAGGACAAACTCTGAAAGTAAAACTCAACAGACACATAAACTTCTCTGAGTCGGTCAAAGCATATAAAACATAAAGAAGGACAAACATTTCATAACTAATAATTTTCTCTGTTAGTGAAACTCTTTTTTTTTTTGGTTAAAAATTGCCCAAGAGCCAAAAGACTCTTACAAATGTGTTTGCAGTTCAGAGCTGTTTGACACACTTGTGCAAATAAATTCCATCTTACTTTTTTTGCAGTCAATTTGCTTCAAATGCTCATTTAGGGAATTCCTTATTCTCAAATCATGTTTTGATGTTTGTAATCACTCACCTACTTAGGCACTCAGATGCTACAATGATAATTAGAAAGATATTATTGTTTCTTTTCCCCAACTAGATGACCTAACACAAATAAACAGAAGTGATGCCGCAGCAAATCACTGGGGCTCATCATTCTCCTAGGGAACACAGAGAAAGAGAAAAAGATGAAGATACCCGAGTAAAGGAGAACTGCAGATTTGTTGCATTTTCATATTTGTCTGCATTCTCAAATGAAAAGAAAAATAGAAAAAGTTGTAAAATATTAAAATATTTTCATTTCAAGAAAGATTTGAGAGTCACATGCATTATTTTCCCATACACAGGGTGGTTTTTTTTCCATTCGCAGTCTAATTACAGTTATGGAAAGTATCAATCAGGGTTTGACTGTATAAATATAGCACTCCAAANCTTATGGTGCTTTTGGCTTTTTGGTCTATAAGAGGGAAGTTGATTGCTTGTTTTAAGAAATTAAACGTTCCAGTTAATTAAAGAACATGTGGATGTTTTCAGTTTCTGTTATCCAAAATCAAATTCAGACATCAAAGAAGATCCAAAGAAGACAGCACTCCTAACCACTAAATAGCCACTTTTATTTCCACAGAGTCTGACAAGCTACTTTTAATGATTGTATTTTACTTTGGTTTCTAGTTTATTTCAGAAAATGGGTGTATGCATTGATTATCGTTTAGGCTGTTCTTCTACAGCACTAGATAGGAGCCTGCAGCTGCAAGCTGTAAAGACCTCTCATACTGTGTATCACAGAGCAGGAAGCCATACACTTGAAATCTAGACAGCCAACAAGACTTTATTCTCAAAGAAAAAGACCCTTGCATAAGAAAGGTGTGTGGTGTAACTATGATATTTCTTTCAGGAGAGGAACTTTGTAAGATATTCCTGGTTTACTGAGGTCTGATTTTGAAAGAAAGGATGTTTTGTTTAGAAATTAAAAGGCAAGTATGGATGTGTTGTCAGAACTATAAACCATGTCATAAAAATCATCTTTCTTCCTTTCATTCCTCAGAAAACCCTCTGCTTCAGCACCTAGAAAATTATTACTGAAAATAATTTTTGCATTTATACACTAAGGATTTCAAGGGAAATAAAATGAAGATTGGAAAATTCTACAGATGATGTTGGTTACTTTGGTCTAGCTGATGTTTCCATGAAAGGATGTAAATTGTGGCTGTATCTTAAAAATCTAAAATTAGCAGCTTCTCTTTGAAACTACTAGTTGCAGATCTTGTACTTGTACCAATCTACATATATTTGCCTACTATCTTTTTAATTTCCATAATAAGGTGTCTTACAGTAGAGTAAGGCCCTATATAGTGCTGCAGTTGATTCTTCACACAAGTCTTTTGAGAGAAAAAGCTTCATTATAATTGTAGAAATATTCATAATAGTGTAGAAATATTTACTCCTCAATTTTTAAGCTTAACAAGTTCAGAAATATAAAATCACTTCTAGAAACATTGTTTAAAAAAAGTCTTCAAGCATTCTTCAGTTCCTACAGCACCTTTTAGAGCTTAATTAATCTGAAAATATTTTGAAATCTAGCTCACTCATATAGAACAAATCTGTTTAGACATTTAAATCAGAATTCTAATTCTTATTAACTTCTGAAACTAAAATTATATAGCAGGAAAGAGGGTGGTTAAAACAGCTACTACAAAGAGGTAAAACTAACTTTAAAAATATTTATAAGATTTTCCACCTACACGAAAAAGGTAGTTGGAGTGCACTGTGTATGGATTCAACATTCTGCATATTCAGAATATTTGAGACAAACCCAAGAAAGTGGTAAGCCAGAGAAAGCAGTGGAGAAAAAGTAACCCTATTAAATCCAAACAAGCCTGAGGGAAGTAAGTACTCCTCTTTCTACAAAATCATAGAGATGGACCATAGGAAACTCTCTTAGCAGCACAAACAACTCTCTCTGTTCCTTTCCTCAGTTTTGTGAATTCAACAACAGTCTATCTATTCCTTCTTGAGGCAAGCAACTACTGGACAACT
>WAAB01003535.1:0-21183 GCA_013389865.1 Piaya cayana | reverse complement strand
ATCCCCCTTCGAATCTAGTTAAAGATGTGAACTGACAAAGGTATTCAGTGCCGAAAATTAGGCCTTGCACAGGCCTTGCAGCAACACAATAATTCACAGAATTTTCACTTTGCTTGCTGGTTAAGGTGGACAGAAATGCAGTAAAAATAGATGATCGTCTAAGACTTCAGTAAGTTATTCGTGTTTTGGAAATAAATAAAGCAGGTGTGCTGACCTTTGCTCCTCAATTGAATCTCCCGTTGAGCAAGGAATGAAAGGATGAAAATGTTTCCTTTCCTTTATATAAGCATGTGCACACATGCATGTCTGTTGTTGTGTATATTATGTATAAATTATACACTGTCTTTATGCAAAATTCAGACATAGCAGGGAGACATCAAGAAGCTGGGGCAGAGATGTTCATGCAGCCACAATTTGAAGACTAGAATTAACTACTTAATATTACATAGGATTTCGCTTGATGAACACAGTCCCGCAAGTAAAAGTGTAGCAAAATCAGACTTGAAGATTTCCTGAATATGAAAAGCATCACATGCTCCCTGGGTGCGATCAATGAGTATTTAAAAGCTAAGAAACTAGCTAAATCAGTGCTGAAATAATGCTGAGAGCCTGTTTCACACTGATTTAAAGAATCATACAAATGAACTTGTTTTCAGTATATTTGTCTCTGCAATTTCTGTTCCTCTCTGTATGTCCATTTTTAGAGAGAACTGAATTGACTTTAGGACAGAGGTCCCCGCAGAGGTTTCTGGGGAAGGATATAAGGTACTGACTGTCAAACTTATTTCAAGACACTAATTTAAATAAAAGCCCTAAAAGTAGGTTTATTATAAGAGGCTTCTAGATAAACTATTATATCACCATTTATGTGACTAGGGAAAATAAGGAGGGGGAGTCTATATGTCTCTGTGCTTGTGCTTGTACCTAATACAGAAATACATGCATGCAGACATATACATAAAATAACAGAAGTGAAGACTGGCCTATGAAGCTTAGTAAAAAATTTATGATTATGTAAAACAAACGTGTATTTTCCTTGAAGTGAGATAGTTATCGCCTTCATGGGTTGTAAAACCATCCTTTTTTTGTCATTTTTGAGTCCTCCTAATGTAGTAGTGTCTGAAGCTCTGAAAGATTAATTTCGTCTCTTTTTCCTCCCACCACTTCTCTGGTCTTACAAGTGCTCAGAAGCACTTTGTAAGGAAAACCACAGCATACAAAGTTTCAATGGACAGAGCTTAGAGTGGCAAAGGGAAGCACAGTGCGGGCAGAGTGGTGTAGGCTGGTCCCCAGGGGCAGGCTGGAGCTCTGTCAGTCCTTTCTTGCTGGTGTCTGGTACAAAAATGACCATTCCTGGCTTGTACACTTTGCCTTTAGCCACGTGTGTTTAAAGTTACAGCTTAGCATGTCTCAGAGCCACTGCAAGCTGCTGGGCTTGGAGTACTGATGTCCAAGATTAAGTCATTCCTTCCTGTATTTGGAAGTCTAGTTCTACTCCTACTCCTAGGCTTTTGCCTGATTCTGGCCTATGTTTTGTGTTCCAAGGAGCTGGAGAATGGAGTCTTTGGTGTCTGCCCAGTAACAGGTTGTGGTGTGGATTTGTTTCCGGTGTTTTCTCTACAGTATCACAGCTTATCTTTTTTTGCTTCTTCTGTACACGCCAGTGTTCTTATAAATTTGATATATTTGAAGTGGATGATTCTGTTCTTGCCCCTTCTTACCTCAAATTCAGGACATTGGATCCTGGAAGAACTTTATTTAGATGGTATTTTTGTTGGTTTGGGTTCTTTTTCTTCTTTATTTATTGCTTTCTGTGTCTGTATTGATTATTTAGACTTACACACAGCAATGCACATGTGTGAATGCATTTACAGGGGAGTTCAAAGGCTTTGCCAAAATAGTTTCATCCTCTTCTTCATTGACATACTTAGCATATTTTTTCATGTGCACACTAGGTCTCCTTATTTCCCCATTTTCTGATATCATAGGAAGTACAGTAGTTATTATTTTACGTTCTCGGTTGCAGTGAAAGAGAGCAGTCCTGTGCAGGAGTAAAGGTGGTCTGCTGAACAGTCACTAGGTGCTGTTTGGTTTGGCAGGTCTCCCATGATTGTCCATAAGACTATGCAATACTGTGATTGAACTTCATACTTCCAGTCTTACTTATAACATTTTAAGGTATATTCCCTCTTACCTGACAAGTAAGTACATGGTAAGTAAGCTAGTCATTTTATTTTTTTTAAAAAATCAGAAGAGGTACAATTGCAGTGTATGAGTCTACCACCCCTTTACACAAAAAACAGGTTGCTTAGACAAGTAACAATGACTCATTACAGCTTACTAACACTTAAAAAAAACCCCTGACATTAAATTTAACCTAAATTTTAAGCCATATTAACAGAAATTTCCTAAGTAAATTAAGTTGCTATGGGATCCTTTACAAAAGAAGTTATGGTATGTATTGTATGGGATTATCTTAGATGTGGGTTACACAACTTGCTTAAGTTTCTTTCGGCCCTGCTGCTTATTAATCACCAGTGGGGTCGGGTGCAAAAGTTCCTGCAAAATATTTGACCTTTCTCGAGGAGTTTTTTCACACTTTATGATTACTGTGTGTATGAATATAATGTGACCTATACACACATATATGTAACTATATGGTGTTTACATAGACCACTGTGACATCACCATCTTATATCATTTTTCAGTGAAATTCTGTGGAAACTTCACATTGAAATATGCTTTCTTTAATAAACTATTTTTATCATGCATGATTACTATCTTGCATGGCTTTTGAAGATTTCTACACCAATGGATTGGTCACTCTTTACAATTATACTTTTTAAGGCATTGAAATATTTTTATAAAAAAGGAGAAGTGCATTTTGGTTGCCTTGTGATTATAACCTATTTTGTGACCAAACAAATCCAAAATGATACAAATTTAAAAAATACAAGATTGAAAAAACATGTGAACCAGGTACTTGTACGTCTTCTTGAAAAAAAAGAGTCTATTCAAATAAGTCTTAAAACCATAAATCTGGAAGACTATTACAGAAATCTGAGTTTTGACATGCAAGGTGTAAGCCCTAGGAACCACTTTTATTTTATGGAATGTAAGGGAAATAACTCTTTAATTTCTGAAGAAAAATATTTAGAGGCTTCTACTTTATCTCTGAGCTTCCTACTAGTACCTTACCAGCCACCTTTCCTGTTGGTTTCAACTGAGAGATCTGCAAAAGAATAAATAACATGAGGTGAAAGTGGTTTATATAAGTAGAAGTGTATAATGTATAAACAATGGTCTCTATTAGTAAGCTGTAGTTAGAGAAGCACAAACTAATATTAATTCTGCTTGAAGTCAGTAGGATTTATCTCTGGTATTAGTCAATACATGGCAGGTTCAAGTCCTTTGATGCTGCACAATTTTGTCTTTGAGATTGTTCCTACAAAACAATAATTAAAAATCAGAACAGCAAACTTCTTCCCAGATAGATAAAGAGTACTGTACATATTTCTTCTGAAACAGCAACAAGTGGGTTAGAATTCCATAAATATCAAGTTAATATGAAAAGGAAATGATTTCTTCTTATACTGCTACAGATTTTCCCACCAGTTTTGCAAAGAGCAATTTATAGCATACCTCCACTCAGGCATGCATTCAGAAAGGTGATTTTCAAGAAAAAAAGGTGTTCTCACTTCTCCTTTAGGTACTCTGAAATTTCATGCAAGAGATGTTTCTAGGATCAAGACTAAAATCTTTGCAAATAAGTTTCAAAATCTGAAAAAAACTAAAAAGTTTTCATACAGCCTTTCAAGATCATTAGCGTTGAACATAATTCAAAAGCAAATAAAGATGGGGAGAGCTGGTTTTGAAAAATTTCAGAATCAACTAAAAAGTGTTTCCTGAGTTTACCAAAGCTGCTTCTGCCAATATGTGCATTCTGGACAATTAATAAATAGATACTGTGGAAGCAATTGTATATGACACATATTCATAAATTACAATATTATTGTGCTTAAGACATCAAACAAGACTTGAGCTGATGTAAGAATCTCAGATTTGGTAGCAGAGATATAATTTGTACCATCATATTTCAGATCAGTAGTGTGTTTAAGTACTTCCTTGCTTTTACCATGTGCAGAGCTGCATGTAGTTCATATTTGTACTTGGATCTGCAGCTTTTACTGTTCTTAAAACAATTTGCAGCTGCTCATCACAATGCACTGCACACTGATATGGACAAGCAGGCTACTCCAGTCTTACCTTCTTATTATTTCCATACTGCCAACAAGAGCAAAGCTTGCCATGAAGACTGTTGAAGAAATACTTGATAATCACCGTAGGTTTTTAAATGCTCAATAGTCACTAGTTCTCAGGAATGATACACCTACCAGTAAAAATCCTGTTAAAAACTATTTAGTAGAAATCCAGACAAATGAGATATAAAGATACCAACTTAATGTCTGGTGCTCAAGGCACTCACAATGAATTTAAAATACCCTTCAGCCAAAAATGGAAGACTTTTTTTCCCCCCTTTTGCCTCTTTTTCTCTCTCCCTGGTTAAAAGAGACAGACAACCACAAGAGACATCCTGTGTGCCTGTCCTTGGCCATACTTCAGATGTTTTCAGCTGAAGGCCAGGTGAAGTGGTGGACTTTTTGGTCTCCAGCATGCTTGGCAACCCAGCCTGGGGACTGATGTTCTTAGCAGCCCGGAACATGCCAGCTTTCAGATCTGTACTTGCAGGAGGAGTGCTAGACCTGCAAGGCAGTACCCTACCATCCCTCTCCTGGCTGGCACCTGGGTGCTGTGAGTAATCCTCCAGTGGGGACACATTCTCAGATGGGAGAAGTCTCTCAACCCTCATGCCCTGAGCAAAACCCAAAATGAGCAGCTGTTTCCACAGGAAGAATTAGGGTCTCTCCAGGCACGTGAAGCTCTAAAGGCAGTTTCTTCTGGAGGTTTTTGAGGAGAAGTGGTACCATATGTGCTTAAGTGGGTTGAGGGGAATTCCTCTTGAGTAAAGGAATCAGGACTGTGGATCTGCTGGCCCTTCCTAGATTGACGGACCCTGGGCTGATTTCAGGTCCCAGCTGGGTGTAAAAGGTATGTTCCCATTTCTTCTTGGCAGCAGGTTGGCAGCACAGAAGTATCGACAACTACAATAAGTCCAAGACAGAAGGAAAGGTAACCTTCTGGTGCTTGCCAGCAATGCAGCCTTGGTGGTCAATGGGCAAGGTATTTCTGTGTATTCTTTGTTCCACTGCCAGTCCTCTGACTAACCATGTTCTTCCCTGCTTCCCCCTCACTTGTACATATGGCAAGCTTGCATGATGTTTTTGGAAGACAGGAAAAGCTCAGTTTGCTGCCTACAGATATTTGGGGATATTCCTTGTATAATCCACCCTTTGCCTTCTTCATTGGGCAAGGCAGATGGTACAGCAGAAACGAAACCTCGTGACATTTTTCTTGACCTTTATACTAAGTGGTAGAAATAATTTCAAAGCACAAGGAAAGCAATTAAAAGTAAAAACCCAAACTTGACATGTAATAAATAATTTAACACCTCACCCTAATGCAACCTACAACATATTTCAGTCATGTTGTGGATGTATACTCATCAGCTTTTGTGATGTTTTGCATAAATTTCATTAGTACGAACAGAGTAATATTAAAACACACATATACACAATTTTCTGGCTATTCAATTCATTATGAAATACTTCACCTCTGGGCAGATGACTAATATGCTATTAAAATTCTCTACCCTTGAGTTGTGTCATAGCCAAAAAAGGGGTGCAGTCACTCACAATCTTTACTAAATGAGTTGAATCCACCCACTCAGTGAAAATGCTGTTGTATGACTTTTATGTGTCCTACGGCAGTGTTAACATGTTTTTGGGTCTTTTAGCTTCAAGTTGTGGAGCTACTATAATAATTCTGTATTGAAAACTGAGGGAAATTTCCACTATAATCCTGTGCCGAGTAGTTTGGGAGGCATTACCCAGAAGTTTTACATTTGCAAATAGCAAATTTGGATTTGTTGGACTGTGACAGTTTGTGTTTGGACTTGGGAGTGCCCTACAGTCTAGTATGGATGACAGTTGTTTTTGTTCAGGAATGAAAGGGTGGTATGGACAGCTGCATTCCAATTCCAGCCAAATTTATGTAATCCCAGTTCACATTCTCTCTCTGCCAAAGATCCCTCATATAATTTATCCTTGTTTTCCTAGATCTTTGGTTTATTATAGGTAAACCAAGTTAATAAAACTGGGGGGGGTTGCCTCTCCAACTTGTAGTGGGTTCTGTGAGCCTGACCTGCAGAGGCTGGTATGGTGCCCTGCCAGCATATGGGGGCTGTGCCTGGAAGTGGGGAGTGATCACCACAGAGGTGTTGAATAGGAAGCACTTTGATAACCTGCTACTCAGCATGAATAAGAGAAAAATTATCAGGATTATAATCAATCAACAGCATTTTTAACTCGCTTTTCAAGATGCATATTTATTTTGAATGCCTCAGTGTTACAAGTCAAAACTTTAGCCATAAAAATAAATTCTGAATTTTCTGTGCAGAAACATTTCTCATTTAATTCCAAGGACATAAATTGCCTAATGTTGATCTTCAAAGAACTTTTCAGATGTTTAAGTATCTAATGGAAAAGGTAAATAATATGACTGTGATCAGGATTCCACTCAGATGAAGGTACTCAGATTGTCACAGCTACTCTGCTAATGAAAGGCAGCACACATCTTTATCTCATTATGATTGTCAACTCAGTAAAGTTTCTTACCATGTAACTAATTTAATTTATTTTTCTCTTTTCCTATGACTTGAAGCTTTAGTCAAAACACATACAATGAGGAAAAACCCACCAAGTGGACCAATGCAAAGTAAATATTTCAAATTCTTTTGTGTGAAAATTGCTTGGTCTTAAGGGTTGTTAGTACATTTAAGGGATTAAAAATTAGAAACCTATGAATTAACTACTATTTTATACATAATGGTTGGACTCAATGATCCTGTCAGTCTTTTCCAACCTAGTGATTCTGTGATTCTGTAGCCATACAGCATTATGGTTATTACTAAAATAAAAAATCAACAACTCATAAGCACATCAGCAAAAAGATGAAAAATTCTGATCTCAGGCTGACACATATTGGACTAACTTCCTTCCCCTTTGAAATTCATAAGTCTGTACAGGTCTCATTGTATGATTCAGATCTTATAATTTAATAAAACAAACTCAATCAGAGGCATTCATTAAAAAACAATTCGGATACAGAGATAACTTAGAGTGACTAATTAAAGGCCTACTTTCTTTTCCTCTATCATTCTGTGAAAAGTTCTACAAAGGTGTAATTTGCTAATTAAGGCATGAGATCCAAATCAATGTTTCAGGTACTTAATTGCTCAGTGTTATGCTCTTCTCTAAGAAATCATGGAAATATCCATGAGACTTGAGGATGTACCTTCTTTTTATTACTTTTTAAAACTATCTTTTTAGTTAAGATGTTGATAACATCTTTTTCTTTACAATCATAAGAAGATATGGACTAAAACTAGGAAAGACTTTGAATTTGGAATATATTGAAATTGGGTGTGCTTAAAGTTTTGCATTTGCAAGCACCTCTCAGGAGTAAGCTAGGCTTTAGGTGAAGTATGATGAAGCATTTTAATGCACCTTTATTTCTGATTCTCCTTATACAAGTGCAGAAGCACACAACCTACTTGAAAGCTGTTATTTCTGTAATTTTGCACAACTAATTTTTCCTTTGTTTTCCTCTCCTTCCCTCCTTGTTTCTAGGTGTAAAATTAATGCCTTAAAAATCAGCAAATAACTTGGTTTAGACTTTTTCCTTTGTTCCTTCTTGACATCAATAATTTCTGCAACCACAGCAAGAATGAGATATGATACAGTATTGGCCACTGGTGTGAACAGAGCTGGCTTCTGTCTCTCTTTGATAAACTATTTCATGAAAATATTAAATGATAATTTGATACATTAAAAATATTGAATGTATTAAACATCTTTTCAATTACAAACACAGTAGTTGTCTTTGGAAACTGTTAGATTTTCAATCAGGCGCCAACACTGTCCTGAATTTCCAGGTAGTGTACTGATTTCCAGAGGAGCAATGACTGTATGGCAAGAACCAACATCAGAACTCCTAAAGTATTCAAGGCTATAAATCAAGCTGAGCATTGGACATAATTCTTAATAATAAGGAAAATTATAATCTCAAAACATACATTTTTTAAAATAAAGCATAATCCTATTTTTAGAACAGTTTTTAAGGGGTTTGCCTCTGGCTTTCCTATTCATTTAAGAAAAGAGCTGGATTTCTCACTTAAACAGCATAAGTTTCCTGGGTTTCATTCACTGTTCTTCTATTGCAATTTTTTTGCATGTTTCTAGCATTACTGTCATTACAAAATATAAATAATTTTGACAGATCTTATGTGACATGTATTTATGACAACACTGGGGTATTGATGGGAAGAGAAAAAAATCAAAGGGGCTCACATTTGAACTAAAGTTGAATTTTTATTGCAGAATATTTTTATCAGTTTGCTTTCTGCTGGTTCCTACCATCCTATTTCCCAGTTAGCAAGTGGAAAAACTGAGAACAAGTGAAACAGAGGCTATACAGTTTCTGTGCTTTCCCAGAAACTTTTTGTTTGCTTTAGTATTTTGCTTTCATAGTTCATGTGTCTGATTTGTGGTTAACTCATTGTACACTCTAGGTCTCAGAAAAATCCTTAAAAATGTGATCAAATTCAGTCGTATTTATTAGCTTCTAGTTGATAGCATGCTCCTCAATAAATCCCTGAATACTGGGTGAGCTTTCATTTTCATAAATACTTGTGAAGAAATGTTGGCTTCTTTTTTTTTAATGGGGTATTATGTAATCTGAGATAACAAACAAACAAACAAGGTCTAGAGTAAGTGCTTGAAATGCTTAAGAGCCCAACTTTTTCATGGGGACTTCACTGAGTTAACATTTTCCCAGCAATGGAATTTTAACTCCATGTGAAGGAAGTTCTACAGATTTTCCATCTTTCATAGAAGTTTTTCATGCACAATACTGCTACGGGCTGCAAGGACTGAAGGCTGACAGATCCTCCGCCTCGTGGCTGTTTGTGTGCCGTGCTGATTTTCACACCCTGCCCCACAGCTCAGAGACACTGAGCACCGACCCATCACCACTATGTTAGGCAAGCATTATTAAGCCTATTTCTCTAGTCAGGAGAGAAGTTAAAGTCAGTGTTTTCATACCTGTGTTTCTATGTCGTATAGCTATAATGTGACTCAGTGGCACAGTTGACCACCTTAATCTCAGAAGTAACAGGTTAGCAGTGCCTGGATAAGATTCTCCTTTATGCCTGTTCTCCTGGCAGTTTTAACCTATAGTTGACCTAACCTATAGCCAAGTCAAATGAAGCACAGGGTGGAGACATTAGACTGAAAAACCCACAAAATTGTGGTATCTTCCAATAGCCTGTCTGACAGATTTACAGCTCTGCATTCTCTTTATGTTTCATAGCTGAAGGACACAGAAAAAAAAAAAGCAACACTGACTTCATGTCTCAATGTCTCCATTACCTTCACAAGAGAGACGACATGAAGACACAGTAGCAAGAAGATATCACAATCACTGAAAATCTCAAGAACTTTGTGTCATGACAGAATGATGAGTATGCAAGGCTCTGCATAAGACAGACCACTTTATTACCCATTTGCACAATTATCTTATCTGAAGATTTTTAAGTGTGGTACCATGCCTTGAAAAAAATATCTCCCAATTATCTCTGAAATTGCTAGGGTTAATATGAAGATGGCAGGATTAACTATATTAAAACATCTCCTGTTCTGTATGAACAGTGATAAACTCCTAAGTACTACTGGAGAATCACCTTTACTAGACATGACTTGACCAGACTTGCTCTTCTATTGCAGCTCAAGATTAAAGCATCTCTTACCACCATGTTTTTTTTAACTAATCCTCTTTCTGGCTGACTCATAACAGCTGTTAAATAACTAGATATTTCACTAAAGTTGAACCTAACCTATAAATTTAAACATGTGATATAATAACCAACTCTTTATGCATAGCAAACTGCTTCTGTCATCATTTGAATGTTTTATGCTGACCTCACTCTGTATCTGATTGAATTCATCTAATGTCCTGTGACAAAATTGGATAATCATGGTTATCCAGATATTTCTGGTATATCAGATATTTCTGATGCATTACAGAGGAGGACAGAAACCACATAGGAGTGTAAGGCATTGGATAAGGGAAGATGGAAATGTTGACATAGGTTTTTTTAAACATTTGAAAGGTTAGTTGGAGTTTGTTTCTCTAAGTGTTTCAACGGCAGTATGTGCAAAAATTCACATGCCTTAGTTTTATTTACTTTGTTTATCCCTTTGCCAGTTATGTGATCTTATGTCTTTCTTCCCACAGCTCTGCAATGTAGTTTTAGCTTTGTTATGGATGTAATGATACAGCCACCATCTTTCTCTGCCTTCTTAGAGATTCTGACTTGTCAATTGACATTTTCTGTTGAGAGAGGCTGAGACCTAGAGAAGTAAAATGTTTTGCCCAAACTTACATAGGGCAGATTCAGTCTTTTAATTCACAATTCCTTCCTGTCTTATAGCACACTGAGCTCCCATGCTTTTTTTCACAGCAAAGCAGCAACATGTGCACAAAAGGGCTTTATTTATTAAAACAAATCTGTGCAAGAACTCAGGTAGAAAAAAACCCCAACAAACTTTTTTTCTATTGTTGGCAAAGTAACTTACTTCTTTTTTATAAAATATCTTGTCTCAATTTGCACTGGCCCTAAAGTTCCCTTTAAATCAAGCACTTGTAGTGATGCTTTAAAACAAATCACCTATAGCTGGAAATAAGTATAGTTCCATGCGAACAAGTTTCATGGAAACTGAAGTACAGTGGCAATTTTAAAAACTGCAGACACATTCCTGAAATCTTTAAAAATTGCACTTATCTTCAAGCTTGTGAAAAGTGCTGTAGGTCTTAAGGCTAACAATATCTGTAATGTGTCATCTCAGTGCAGACCTGGATTCATAAGACAGCAATTCACACCTAGGACTGAAAATGCTTGCTTTTCTTCTTCCCACAGTAGACATGGGAGCACAAGCAGTTGTGAGCACCTGTGGCTAAAACTTCAGGAGATCTGACTTGCTTTTTTTCTGAATTATTTGTGTTTTGTCAGGGATCCTAAGAGAGCTTAGTTGCTTTGTACTCTGTACAAACATAACATGAAATAACAGCCTTTGTAAGTGATGATAAAGCACAGCAAGGCAATTAGACAGAAGCAGCTATTGCACTAGTAGTGTGAAACAGGTGATAGCAAAGCTTACTGAGGTGGTTTACCAGTCTCTTCTGAGAGTAGGGCAATGAGAGAGAAACTACAAAGATGAAATGGAGCAACTCTGGCACTGTAAATTACACTGCAGTACCAGTCACTTTATTGATACAATATCAGAGAGAAAGGTAGAGACTGGAACATGAAGCACATTGACAGTGACAAGTCATCCGTATTTGATTAGAAAGGAGAAGAGGGCAGCAGTGTCACCATAGAAAGAGTGAGTTTGTCCAAGTTGCTCTCTAAGAAAGTGAACTTTTGCAGCAGCAAACAGGAAGGGTAAAGGTTGATATAAGGCTCTGTTTGCCAGAGACAGGGATGCTAATGTTATGATAAAGTTGTGAGATATGAAGAGTGGAAGAAATTAAATGTATCATTTGGAACTGTATAACACCAGTGACCAAGAATTGTAAGACCAAACACTGCGAATGCAAATTCAATATTAAGCCTAGAGTCTGAGTTACAGGTAAGCATAAAGAAAGTGGGAAAAGCCTGCCAAGACAGAGGGATGGCTCAAAACCTTGTTGAACTTGAGCCAACAGCCATTTGCATCCAAGTTGATCTTTCTCTCGTTAAAGCATCTCTGAGCACCTTCCAT
Source organism: Piaya cayana (assembly GCA_013389865.1). Taxonomy (NCBI): domain Eukaryota; kingdom Metazoa; phylum Chordata; class Aves; order Cuculiformes; family Coccyzidae; genus Piaya; species Piaya cayana. Next base: position 9,184 of record WAAB01003535.1, on the reverse strand, counting down.
TTCTCATCACTGCATTCCTTTATTGAGTTTCTTCACACATATGTTCTCAAATGAGTAAAAAGATGCTGTGCTTGATCAGGACTGCTTGAGCTGATAGTAATATGTAAATTACTTTTTTAAAAAAATATTATAAGAGATATTCCTATTTAACACCCAAGGTTACACAAAGACAAGGCTACATTAAGAGAGACAAGGCAACCACGCACTACTCCAGGCCAGTTCCCTTCTCAGAAATGAAGTCTTGTCCAGTGTTTCTCCTGTCTCTTTCTGTCTTTTCTTCAGGGCTGGTATGAATGGTGAAGTGGTCATGTATGGTGTCCTCAATTAGTTGTCAGGAGAAATAAATAACCCATAAAGTATGCTGTCCAAGGGCTTACGGAAGAGGAACAGTTTTCTTACAGTCAAAAGTCTTCCAGTCTTCTGCCCCCTCTCTCCACCCCTATAGATACTACCAAGTATTCCCTCTTTAAAAAGATCCACATCTCTCCCAGACTTAACTCCTGTCATCAGTTTCACTTACCTGCAATCATCATGCTATTGGAATCAGACTCTAAGACCTAGTGAAATGTACAAAGTTCTATTCAAAATAAGTTTTATAGACAGACATGCATCCAGATGGCTTATAAACACAGGATTGAAAAGAGGAATTTTTCAGCCCATTAGTGTTTCACAATTTTGCCACACACAGGCAGCTGCGCTCACATCATAGATGCTTCTGGCTGTGGAAGACCCACTGTAGCTAGATTGACATCAGAAACACAGGACTGACTGTCCCAGAGGGCTGAGCCAAACTTCACTCTTTCCACCATCTGCCTGCTTCAAGAGGTGATGTTTGCACTTGCTCCCACTTTCCACTCCATCCTGTATTTGGAGAACTCAAAACACTTCCACAGACATAAAGCCATGGAAAAACAAGTACTATTTTTTAAATATTATTTGTCATGCCCCAGATCCACAAGCTACCCACTCATGTCTGGGCTTCTTTCAACCTGAAGTCAAAAGAAGGTAGTTCGTTTACCTGTGCAGTGATCCAGAGGCTGATAAGGTCACTCTCAGTGTCAAATCAAAAGCAATTTTTTTTCTGACTTTGACCAAAATAAGTAGATGAATATACCTGGGCACACAGCCAAGATAGGGGAGTGCAACTTCCCAAAGTTGCAGAAGACAGATTTTAGTCTGGTCAGATCACAATATGGTCCCTGAGCACAGCCAAGGTTACTATGATTTGATCTGACACACACTCCAATACCAGTCAAGCAAACACAGTAAAGTAGAGCAGGGTGGGGTGGGGGAGGTGGGGGTGGTGTAGAAGAGGGAGAAGGGAGAAGGAAGGGGTCACCACTTCAATGGGTAGGCAGCAGTTCCTCAGGACACATGGTGGTTGCAGCATCAGCTTCCTCCAGGCTGTGTGGTCCAGCCCAGTCCAATAGAAATGGGCACCCACACCATGTGGCTCCTTGCGAGTTCTTTTATAAGGGCAGTCTATGCCCATCAGCATGTGTTGGGGAGGTCTTGCCACAGGTGAGTAGAAGCTCCTTAGGGAGGGTCTGACCAGAGCAGGTGGGTCCGAGGAGGGTGCGGGTGCAGCACTCACCACCGCATCTCCTCTCCTTCTAGCAGCCAGCTCAGGACTGTGAGCATGGCCAGGTGAGGGTGAGTGGTGCTTATTCCTGCACCTCTCCTCCTGCTAAGCTGCAGACGAGGCCCTCAGACAATGCAAATGTTAAAGACAGTCAAAATGGTGAAGTCAATCTTTACATTGTTTTAACAATGGATCAAATTCATACAGAACTACCTCCCATCTTCCTCCTCAAGAACATGCCTCTTTGTGTATGCACAGAACTTCGTTTTGTACCTGTTTTCCAGCTACAGACAAGAGCACACATGTGTGCTATGGATATACACCTGGTGATCAGAGATGCTGGGTAAGTGAACAGACACAGAAGGAATCTAAGCACATGCATGAACTTGTGAAGGTTTAGTCCTGTAATTGTTCTTTAGAAGAAAATATCTTAAGTTCTCATCTTCCTTCTCGCTAGAGGTCTTTCTCCTAAGAGAGCCAGTAAATACTGGCAGGCAGCAAGACAGGGAGGGAATAGGTAACAGGCTGAAGAACCAACCCAGAGGACATTGGTGGTGGCGGAGCTTTCAGTCGATAGCAAACCACAGCACAATCTGCACCCCTACAGCACATAATGCTACCAAAAGTGTTTCTAGCCCCTTCTCTCCATTAAGCTAATGTCAAGAAGGTCCAGTACTAAAGAACAAGAAAAGGAAAGAAATACATTTCAGTTCTTGACTCATGCCCTAGGCTATGCCAGTGGCTGAGAGACACAGCAGCTGGGGAATTAGTGGTTTAGAAGAATAAAATCGCTGTAGATGTGCCATGATATTATAAAGCAACTGATCACAACATGATTTCTGGACACATGCATTGACATAGACACACATATATGCTGATCTGTGTACATGTGGCTTTCAGGTGCTCTTAGGAGGACTATGGAGAAAACTTCCTAAACAAGTGAAGGTGTTTATTTTGGGCTTGGTTCCTGTCCCTCTCTCTACTTACCTGAAGAAATCATATTATTGGTATAATTCACTCCAAAGCAGCCCTAACACTTCCTCTGAACTATAAATACATGTCTCTCCAGGATAAGCAGTATATAGAATTTAAGAAAATTCTGACAGTTGCCAAATCTAATCCAGCCAATCAATACAATTATTGATGCTTCTAATTTATGATATACAATGGTGGTGAACTGCTGCATAAATAAAGATCAGAGAAATTTTGACATACATGGAACAAGACACTTTGGAAATGTGCATTCACGTATGGGGTTTTATGTGATGTATGTTTTCCATTGCTATTGCTGTGCCATAGCAGTGCTTGTCTGGGTGACTGGGGTGTCCCTTGGAAAGACAGATCCAGAGAGGTGAAGCCCCACCCTGTTTTCCAGTTGCTATTTGCCACACTTCCTTTCTGCTGCTGTAGCAGACAGAGCTTGGATACCAGGGAGTAACGGGGCCTTTCCTTAAGGCTGCTGGGGTATATGGTAAAGATTAAATGACTTGTGAACATGCAAACATATTTGCAAGATGAAACAGTAACTATACCTAAAATATTTGTGGTTTGATTCACTTCTTAAATCTGCCTACCAGGGATAGACATAATATCCAGCTCCAGGTGGCTCAGAATCTTTCTCTCACTTTTTTTACTTTTCCTTTATTTTTAGCTCACTTCTACAGGCAGAGTGCTATTGTGGCTTATGTTTTCTACATTCCTTTGTATTAATTTTCAGCTTCCTTTATTCTGAGTGAGAATTCTTCAGAGAGGAATTTCTACAGTTGCAGCATCTGGTGAATGATTATCTTTTTTTTTAATTATTGTTTACAAGAAGAGGAAAAGCCATAAGCATGTGAGGAACCCTAAATGAAGCTTAGCCGAGTCCTTCAGCGTTCTCTGTGGAACTGGATAGGCAACAGGACATCTTATGTATCCAGGAGAAGAGGAAGACGATCCAGAAGCAAAGGAACATTTGCTAAGTCAAGGGTTTTCTATGGCTGCCATGAGATAGACTTTTCTCAAGCACTCAAAACTGTCAGGAAATTTTGCTCCCTTCTTTTATCTAGAGGAAAAAAGAGCATTCCCAAATGTCACATTGTCTCTTCTCTATGAAAGGCAGAGAGTGAGGGGTTACTCATATTTTCAGCACCTCACTACTCCATTAGAATATTGAATATAGAGCCAATATTCCATGCCAAGTGTGGGAAATTTGGTTGTGGAACAATTAAAATGCTAGCATTATTCCATGAAATACTCTGTGGTTAGTTTTGCTCATCCCTTCCCTCCTTATCTGTGTCAATACTGTCATGGGAATGGTTTAATCCAGATTCCCTTGGATTTCAATGTCTCTCAGGCAAGTGAAAAGTTCAGCAAAGACAATTTTATTGCTGCAGTACATTGGTATAAAATGCCTCATTCTGCTTCTCAGGGAGCTATGCTGCAAGGCTAAAGTATCAGCCCCAAATAGCTATCCCAGAAAACAGTTGGGCTGAGAGTAATTTAGTCAAGCCATTGAGACTGTTAAAAGCTCTACGTGTCACAGAGAACATTTGTTATATTATTGCAAATTTTTAAGTTATCTTTCTGTATCAAGAGGCTCTCTCCACAGATAAGAGCAAATAACACTTCTGTTCAGAGAAGAGGCATTTGAGCATTGTGTGCATGTAAATATTTGCAGCTCCTCCATCACAACAGGTTTCTCTAGTTACTTTTATGGTTATGATGGCTGCTTCCAAGTCCCTAGCTTCTCCACATGGCGCAAGGTCTGCAAGACACCTCTTTTGACCCTGAGCATCCGTACTGATGGCATGGGACCTCAGGGTATGTAGCCAGAGTGATAGGTCACCATAGCTGATAGTCATGACATCAATGCTGGTGCTTTTCTGTTGACCCTACCCTTGTGATCCTTGGGCTGTCTGTTTAGCTACTTAGGACACCACGACCTATGGCTCTTTAGGTTTCATTTCCTCCATTTTCTGGACAGATTCTTCACTACTGAATCACTTGCTAAGCCAATCCAAAAGGGGACAGTCACAGCACCCTAGTATCACCATGTCTTCATCCTGCAGGTCTTTCCCAGGGCAGTCTGTTTTCTGAAACCAGCTCAGAGGCGACTGCTGCTTTCACCATTGCCCTAGGCATTCTAACCACACCAGTACTGCACCTTTTGACTTAACCTTTACCAATCATGTTAAATAAGCAGGACACTAAAATCTCTTCATGACAATGCAGGTCAGCAATTTCATTGTGGTCTTACAAATATACCAAGGGTACATTAGTAGATTAGCCTTTCACCATAGACAATGTTAAACTTAATTGTTAAGTTTGTTATGTAATGTAAGTGACATTACATTAAGGTCTTATGGTGCCTTAGTGATCCCCTCTCCCTTTCTTTGAACTGAGACCCTACAGCTACTGGGTTTCCTCTTACAAATTCAGACAAAGATTATTCCTTTGCTTTGGTTCTTCATCTGTATTATCTGCAGTCTGCAAAGTATATATCACCTTACTTGCTATGTGACACAGCGTAGGCCATTCAAAGTGGGCTAAGCTGCTTCTTTCCTGGATAAGTATCGCTAATGAATCAGACACAGATCTCATCTCCCCTAAATGGTACCAACATTTTTTTGTGGTCCATACTAGTTTCTTCATAACATTGTGGGTTTGTCCCATTTCATCTCTCATCAAATCCTGAGAATTATTTTTGAGGGTTGAAGGAAGAACAAGGTTTGTCTTGTGACTTCTCAGGAAAATATACTTTGAATTACTTTTGCTACAGAGCATTACCTGATCCATGAAACACTCAAAGTTTTGGGAGGTTTTCAAATCACCTATAGTATTGCATGTGCAAATTCACCAGCCAAGGTCAGAAGCATGAAAAGATGACTAACACTATGCAGAGTTGGGCACACTTCCAAGCCACTCACTCATTTCTGTTGTTCTTATGCAGGTTAACAAAACATTTACTAATAATTGCCATTGGTTTGGATTTGCTGAGTTGTGGCTAAGCAGGGCAAAATTTCTACAACAGAGTCATGACTCACCAGCTTGGTTTTGCTACCAGAGGAGATGGCTATTACTGAAGGTTGAGGAAGCCTTCAATAGTAGACGTGGGTGCAGGACCACCATACCCATCAGTCCTTCAGGACACAGCTGATTGAATTCACTAGTGTTCATCTTCCCCAGCAAGGCCTATGGGACTTCAAGCTTAATTTCACCTACTTTTTGGTGATGTTTTATGCATTTATTGATGTTCTCTAACAACATTAAAACACACTCAGATGAATGGAAAATGCCTCCTTGTGTGGTAGTGCTCAGAGACAACACTTCAGCAACTACTTTCTGGTACATGACCTTCCAGCATTCTATATTATTTGTCTGGGTTTTGCCATGCTATGGAAATAAATAACTTACCAAGCTGCAAGTAGTAACAATCCTTGTATGAAGCTAAATATCACTTCTAGGAGACTAGCTGCATATTTAGTACCTACTAAGATACATGGTGTATATTGTACTTAATACATAACTTCACAGATATACGTATATAAAGACATTCTTTGGGGTTTTTTTTCTCGCTAGTATTTCTAATGAAACTGTAAGATAAGGAACTGTAAGTCTTCCCCAAAACTAACTGCCTTCCCCCCCAGTTCTCTAGGAACTGGAAATTGCATATTTTGTCCATGCAGAACCTGCAATTTAGCTGTCATATGGCTCCCATCACCTCTGTGCCATGGCACTACAGCTTACATGACTGCCTGCATCTGCTCCCTAGCCAGTTTCTCAGTGAGATTATCTCTCTAATTAACCCTTATCAAAAAAAATTTTGGTTTGTTTTTTTTTCCCTTCTGGGAAGTTGACTGTTTAAAAAAAATTGATTAAGAAGAATAATCAAATGAAAAATAAAATTGATTGAAAAAAAGTAAGTTATTTTAACACAGGGAAGAGTAGAAAGTTAAGCTCATTCTGAAATACTTTCATGGTTAGATTTTGAACTGCATGCATACTTCAAATATTTGTTGGTTTAAAAAAGTGCATGTGAAGGAGGAAGCCATTTTTTTTCTTAACTAAGGAATTTGAGCTTCTTTGGGGTTTTTTCAGTTATAAATATCATAACACAAATATGTTTTATTTACACTTTACAGAAATATCTCCCTGCAATAATATTTTTTTCTTGGGAACAATGGCACTTTCAAAATATTAGGTACAGAAATTAATAGATCTACAGAAGACATCAGGAGGTCTTTAATTTTTTGCAGACACTTATCCCTAATTTAGTAATTAAACTTCTGCTAGATTGAGTTTTCAGACAGCACTGGTCAGTTTTTTTCATTAGTTTGGTGGTGCAGAAAGTGGATCTTCAGGACACTACAGAAAATCAAAAGCTGTAAAAAAGTGGTGGCAGATGAAAGTCTCCAGCATGCATCTTCATGACTGAACTTCCGGATAACAATATTTTTCTTTTGGTGTCTTAATACCCAGGCTGACTAAGTTATATAAAACAATCGCCTGGACAATCAAGTGAAACATTTGATTCCCATGCTTGTTACCAGTCTAATTTCTAAGTCCTTGACAAGTGTGAAATACATCAGAAAAAAAGCTAACACATCTAATGTGAATCTTCTAGGTGTTCATGATTTCAGAGTTTTCATAAAAAGAATTATTTTTGCAGTGACTATGCTTGAAGGAAGGTAATATAAGGGCATAAGTGTGCCACTTCAACAGTGTGAGAAGCCAATGAAGAAATGTTTCAGCTTTTAATCTGAAGTAATAATATTCTCATCCACTGCTTGTGATATCAAATCAAAGGAACTCACAATCAGTGCAGATTGCTTTCAGTAATGCAGCATTACAAAATTAATACTGCTAAAGGATGCTGAGCAAATGTGGTGGGTTAGGCTCAGTGCCAAAAGACTGGGAAGGTGAAATATTTGGGTTTTTTTCTTTTTTTGAGGAACAAAATTTAAGGCTACTCTCTCTTTGTTTTCTACTTTGAACACGGCAGATTCTTTCAATCAAAGTACATCCAGTTTTCAGAAATCATTAAGATTTGGAGAAACAGTTCTTGAATGATTTTCCTAATCATTCCTCTTGCAATAAATTTTTCTTGAATATTAGATAGCTTCAGTTCAAAGGCAAAAAAATGTACTTTAAATCAGATCTCCCAGTTGTCAGGCTGTGTCCAAAAAGCTTCACATAATATAGATAACCTTTGCCCACACAAATCTTGCCTATTATTAAGAATGGTCTCTCTATTTCCATTAAACACTCATGAGACCAAATTATGTACTAAAGAAATAGCCTGAAGCCTCTTCACCACAAGGCTTTTCTGTGGCATTTATACTGTGTTTGTGTGGACAGAAGCCTGCTTTAAGTTCTTTATGCCACTTGTTTCCCTTAACACATAATTTGATTCCTTGCATACGTGAACTGAGCTGCAGATGTTAATAGTCTAATCATGCTTCACAAATGAGTGGGGGTTATGTGCCATACCTGTTTGGATACAGGAGAAATTATTTATTTGTTGGTTTGTTTGTTTATTTGGGGGATTTGAATTTTATGCCTGTTGATATCCCAAACATACCTAACTACCCTATGAACTAGATATGAGTACTAGGCACCCACTTACCTTTAAAAATGTCAGATTTAGCCAATAGGTAAGTTGCGAGCCAATTAACTGCTTAGGTTGTTATTGTTCTATGTCATAACCAGCCACTTTGCCCAGTGATTGAGTTCAAATTGGCCTGGAATTCTGTCATCTTCCATGTTTAACATGAGCCCTTCTCTAGAAGAGTTACTCTAGTTTAGAAAAGTAAAAATTATTTAGTTTATTCGTCATATAATAATAAGAGAGGCATTTGACACTTCATTTAAGCACCGTGGTAACAAATATTTTTACTAGACAAAGCCTCATTTTTAACTGTTAAGCAAAGACCTTATCACTTGAATTTTTTTGAGCCTGATAAGTGTTTTCCTGGGTAAAAAACAGAATAACAAAAAGCAATATATAAGTTGATTTCCCTTTAAGGGCCAGCTTTCCTTAAAAAGATTTACCTTTAAAATGTTTTTCTGCTTGCTCACAAAGTAACTTGATATGCACACTCAGGAATAATAATTTCTTGCATTGTACATACTTTTTTTCAGCAATAATAATACAGAATCTACACATTATGTTTAGTGCAATAATAGTAAACTGCAATATAGCTGACAGACTGGAGAGAAAGAGAAGGTATTTAAATAGCATGTCAACTTAATTTCTTTGCCCTAGTCAGAAAAGGTGTTGTGTAATAACAAGAATTTCTCAGGCTGGAAGAGCCAGTCAAAAGATGCCAAGTAAGTTTGCTGAAAGCTTGTCAGGTAGTGAGTTGATTATTTAAATTCACTATCACCAAATATCAACAAAGTATTAACACACAATGACTAAGTTACAGGAAGTTGTTCCAATGAACAATCCAAACAAAAACTCATTTCAATACATAATTTCTTGGGGAAATATTGCTGCACGCTTATTTGCCATTGTAGTTGAAGCAGAATGAGGGACAGTGACATCACATTGTTACAAGAAGACTTGGGGCTTTTTTCTGAGATTCTTGGTCTTTCACTTTCTTTTTTTTTCCTTTTTTT
>WAAB01003529.1:1122-18582 GCA_013389865.1 Piaya cayana | reverse complement strand
GGTGATTCTATGATTCTACCTTATGAAAAAAATTACTAAGCTGTGTGACGAATACATACACAGACCTGAAAATTATTAAACTCAATGGATCTCTACTGATCTAAACTAGATTCATGTTTTTAACTTGTTTTAGAATATTTGGTCACAATAAAAGTAAAACAGCTAAAGTAAGGCTGTTACTTTGAAAGAGCTTGTTGTACCTCCCTGAAAGTACTTTTTGTTGAATTGAGTGGTAATCTCTTTACGCAGGTATTATGTTGCCATCTAGTGTATGCAGTATATATCGTAAAACTCAGGACACAATTCCATGGTATAAAGCAGATTAATTTTAGCTGTCTTTTCTTAATGCATTATATTTCCCAGAAAAGCAAATTGACTTCAAAAACTTATGACTTAATTTCTCTGTAACATGAATCATAAGCACCATAAAGCACTCTGGAAGCAGTCACTCTGAAACCCATTCTGTTGCATTTAGCAGGTACATTCACTGCAAGATTTAGGAATTTCAACTATTCTCATGCAGCAAAGGGTGCCTGGGATTCAATAGTCCTCCCCTGAGGGGGATGCCACCTCACCCCTGACAGCAACACAGTGGCCCCACTCTGGCATGACGCTGGTTTGCGGAGAGATGAACAATCCAAATCTTTCTCATCCTGCTTTCTGTAACTAATTAAGTTCTTATCAAGAAAAAGATAGAGGCTAAACTGCACTGACAGGTCCCTGGATGGCAAGGGGGAATAGTTCATTTTGCACTGGCAAAAGACTGATCACTTCACAAACGGCCATGGAGTGTTCCCACCATGGTCCCCCAGCCACTGCCACAAGTGGCTGCATTGGATTCTCAGTTGTCTGGAAGGAAACAGGGCTTCCCACAGGCACACTGCCCTGTGCCAACTATTAGCAGCTGCATATCCCATTCTTGAGTACTATCCTGCACTGCATGATGAGAGCCTCCAAATTCACTAGCTGTGAGCACTGCCTGAGGCACTGCACATCCCAGATAAGGACAAGCAGCCATTTTGCCCTTGCAAGAGTTGAGCTTGGCTGCTTTAAAGGCTTGCAACACCAAGCATGATTTGCCCTTAGTTCATCTGAGAGAGAAAAAGGCTGTCTACCAGAAAGAAAGACTAGAAAATAATCCTTATTATGATCAGGAAACAAAATGCTATCTCAAACATATGTCTGCTTTAAAAAAAAAATCAGACTTCTCAGTTATGGAACTGAGCTCCTTTAGGTCCCAGCCATCTTTTGTAAGAACTGGCTACAGCTATTCATTTCAGCACCTCATCATTTCAACAAGGCATCAGGTGCCTGATATTCTGCATAACCAGGAGATTTTGCTAGCTGTTAGGCTTTAATTAGTGGTCCTCCTTATTAACATATTTGCCTAACTCATCTTATAGTATATTTCTCAAGGTGCAATAACAATAAATGTATTAAATAGCATCTAGCTTTTTGTTTAGTCATTACATTACACTTGCATTTGTTATTACTATAGTTAATATTCAAAATATATCCCTTTATCAAAGATAGTCTTGGCTTGTTATTGATCCACATGTTACTTACATTGGTCTTTAGGATGCAAAAATGTATGCAGACCATAAACAGCTGCACTAGGGAAGGAGGCTAGCTGGGGCCCTAATTCATTTCAGTCTAAAAGAGCCAAGTTAGCAAAAAACACCTGTTCAAGCTTACCAACATCATTTCAAATGAAACAGTACAACTGTTCTGTCAGCACAAAGAGACCATTCCCTTACAGTAAGGAAGGAGGTGAAGGACAATTAAGGCTGACAGCTTCTAGTTAGTTACAACTGTTGGGTGTTATGCCAAGAAAATAGTTAGCAAGTGTAGAATTCCAAGATCTTTATGATTCCATTTTTTCCTAAATATACCGAACACTAATTCAGTAAGATACTGATACCTGTACCTACCTCTAGTTATGTAAAAATCCTCATTCTCTTTAATGGGACAGCAACTCTGTCACAAAAGGGAAGCAAATACTTCAGTATCTTGCTGAATTAATTCTTTAATGTAATAACCTACAGATACAGAACTAGCAAGAGATTTTTGTACACATGTTTCATCCCCTCCCTTCATTCTATTGCTATCCCTAAAATTACAAATTTTCCTAAGTAGATACAGCATCATCAAAGTTAGTTCAGGCATACCTCTAGGCTTTTGACATGTAGTCAGAAAAAAGGTAATTCTTCCTGTAATAATTGCTAGTATTTACCTTATTTTCACTGAAAGAAAACTGAATTTTGGTAAATAAAGAAAAAGCTGTTCCAAATAAAAGAGATTATTTATTACCAAGTCTTTTCCTAATGATTTTCATATGTTTTTTTTTAAATCCAAAGTGGAAACAGCAGGGTGTTTACATTAAAATTCAGAGGAGAAAGAACTTCTCTAGTTAGATGCTCTATGACATAGGAATTACAACATCCTATTAATGAGCTGCAAATTGTTTGCCAGCTGTAGCAAGAATGTTCAGCATCTAAGTTAGCAGCCAGCCTTTCATTTAACTCTCCTAGCATGGGAAGGATGTGATACATGCTGTAAAGATACAGGTACATTTAGCTTAGGTACTTGGACACATAATTAAGACTCAAACAAGGTCACATGTCACTGTTTTCTTGGTTATGAAGCAAGAAACAAAAGAAGGATGGAGGGAAAAGAGCAATAAAGATAGCTACCTCACAGCATTGCATCATCCAATCAGTCCAATGCTCAGTCTGCCAAAAGAAAATTCCCCCACCCTCATGCTTCCTTTGCCCCCTTATATACTCGGGGTCACACCTTGCTAATAGGCTCATTTCACTTACACTGCCCCTTATTTTCCCATCAAAAACATGCACCTGTTGAGGCATATTCAACTTCTGGTAGTTGGTTTGCCTGGTAGCTGTATCTATTAACAGGGTGGACCCTACAAACCCATCCTGCTCAGTGCTGCAGTCCATGTACATTTGTTCTCGGTGGTGAAATCTTCAAATTAGATGTGATGTTGAGACAGACAGGTTCTTTCTGTGGTGTACTACAGGATGTTACTCTAAGGGACTAGAACAGGGTAAAGGGACTTCTGAAGGCACTGTCCTTGTAATTCCTGAGCTAGAGTTGATGGGGAAGCTTGTACCAAGAGCACTTCTGTGTGCCAGTTTGATGTCAAGCATCAGTAGCTGTCTGAAGTCACACAAGAGGTTTCTCAAGCTGTTCAGAATACAACTTTACAAGAAAGTGTTTGCTGATCATATGGTTCTGCACAATTTTTCACAGTAAAAGTATACAGAAAAATATGTTTTCTAGCCATGCAGCTACAGAACTGCTTCCTAAAGACTATCAGTTGCTGAACGTTCACCACAGTGGATGGCAAAAGTTGCCACTGAATTTAACTGTGATGGACATATGACTTCACCTGGAAGAAGATTTTACATTCTTGCCCCCCCAAATGATATCTTCCATTTAAGCTTCTATAGTGTTTTGCATGGTTACTACTATATTTCATTTTTAATAAAAGAAGCAGTTAAACATTGGAGGCAAAATTATAAAATGGAGGGGAAAACTTTAGTGGAATTTCCTGTGGCAATGCGAAGCTTTTATTCACAAAAGGGGCAGGCATCTCAAATCTAATAACCAGCTGTGTCCAGAACTGCTGGTTCCAAATATTTCAGGTATAGGAAGTTTCAGAATATGACATGTTATGCCAAAAATGCACACATGAGAGGAAACACATAATCAGGAGGGAGATGTGCAGTAGTAGCACATGCCAAACTGTTGCTGATTAATATGTGAAAGCTGGGAAAGAGGATCTTTGTGGTGGAAAGAAAAGGGACACAAGGTCAAGGTCTGCTCCCAAGAACAGCATTTGTAATCCAGAGTAATTCCACCAAAGTAAATGGCTTTAAATATAGAGAAGAAAATAGGCTCTGATTGTTATCCCTTGTAAACACAACAGGAGGTGGAGAGTCAGTTCAACACAACTTTACTTTATGTCTCTCCTCCTCTCTAAAGACAGCTAGGATCAGGTCTAAACAGGTACCTAAACACCTGCATTTGCAGATTCACAAAAACTGTTCGATTAAGGGGTGATACAGAGGATGATCACCTCATCATCAATAATTGTTTGTCCCATCTCTCTAATAGAGCATACTAAACAGTAGCAGTGGTAATTTGAGTCATAAAGCATTTCCTGCTTCATGGAATTTCTAGGTGGAAACGTAACAATGTGGTCTTAACAGTAATAGGTAGCATGGATGTACAGATTTTGTTTTAAGCTTTGGTCATCCAGTACTTACGGCATTTACATAGTTCTTAATTTTATGCTCAGATTTTCCATGTACACAGAATCCAAGTCTTAGGNTGGGTTAAAAAAAAAAAGCTGTAGCAGGAAATGTTTGTACAATTTAATTTTTATGTTTTTATTATTTTTATCTGCAATTTCCTAAAAGGAAAACATTCTTTGGACAGGTGTGACATGGGATTTTCTTCCCTCCATTTTAAGCTTCTAAATGAATTCTAGACCATAAAGAAAAAGAGAGAGAAGAGTTTATATTGCTGTTTTGCTCTTTTCACATCCTCTAAGTAGAAAGACAAAATACTTGAATAACTCAAGAAAATTACAGATTTTATTCTACATAGTCATAGCAAGTAATCTCTGCTTATGTCCTATTCTGTTTCTGCAAGTAGGAAATAATTGAGATACATTTCTTGAATTTACAAGACAAACAGGAGTTGCAAGACTGTATGGAAAAGACCCGTCATCTCCACACAGCTAGTGGACCTAACCTCAAAATCCTAGAGTTTCAAGGCGTAGTCAAGTTTCAAGGTTTCCAAACCAGAAGAAATCTCTGGAAAACATCAAAGGAAATATGTGCTGAGATTGACAGAAACTAAATAAAGGTGAATCTGACTTTAGAGGGACTATTGCCAAGGAACTTTAGTTATTTAGCTGATACAGGGAAGTGTAGAGAAAAAGAATAAATCAAACAGAATCCCCTTTTTTAGTTTCCCCTCCTTCCCCCTCAATAATCTACTCAGGTGTGAAAATTCATGATACAATTGCGTGATGCCTAGCATAGAGCAATTTTGTTATTTTCCTTCATTGTACGTTCAGCATCCCCATAAAAATGCAACTTTCAAGTTCTCAAGTTTGGCTGTAGTCAAGAAAGAGCCTCACTGGATGTACTCCTGGAATTTTGTGCTCTTAGCTGCTTGACTAAGGTTAATGAAGCTTATCCTGATAGTTCCTCTCCTCCGATTTTGTCAGAAGCCATTTTCTTTTGGAGGAAAAATGTGCCTTGCAAGGCAAAATGAGAGATAAAACATGCATAAAACTATGAGATAGTCCTGAAGTTTGTGTCACCTACAACTGATCATAATGTGCTAAAAAAGTGCTTGCACTGCCACTAGTTTTATATAATAAATTTCTCTATATTGCAATATCTTACACATTTATTGACTTTCTGTAAAGCACAGGCCGTACCAGGATTTAAACATGCATCTTGGAGACATTGGAATGAAAAAAGGAGGTTGTGGAGAAAGAACAACTACAAAATGCTGAAGAGGGGAGGAAAAAAAGTATGGCTTTGACATCCCATCCCTTGCCATGGAAGCAGATGGATTTGAGAGGAAAACAGCCTTGCAATACAAATAATTTTCTTGGATATTATGGGACCTGAAGCTGCTGACATTATAAATATCATGCAAGCAAGCCAATCTAATGAGTACATCCTTGTTAAAAATCATTCCAAGAAAACTGAGAAATACAGAAGTCTGAAGGAAGAAAGCTCTTTTAAGCATTTTGATTGATCTTAAAATAAAACACATTCCTACAACATTTCAGAGGGTTCTATTACAGTTGAATATTCAGTTCAGAATCAAAGCTAAAAAACTCCCTTGGCTTCATTCAGAGCACAGATAGTAAGGGAACCAACCCAGCAGCTAACATAGAAAATCAATACCCAGATATTTTTAATGGCATATAGATACTGTCCACAGAATCCAAGCCTGAGTTCTCAAAATCCTGTAATTACTTTAAAAATGCTCTTAGATTGATGAAGCAGAAACTAAAAGGGATGTGTGATTGTCAAAGCCTCGGGAAACAATTAAACCAGATGGGACAATTAACTGAAAGGGTGTACTCATGAAGAACAAAGGATAGGTTCAGCCAAGGAACACAAGCAGCATTTAAACAGTCTTTCAAAACTACAACAGTCCCGTAATGAAAAATCTAGTGTACAGCTATGTGAACTACTGCAAAGGTGAATTAGCCTCATTAAGAAAATACGGAAAGTTAGTTCTGCTGCTGAATTTGCCTAGTTTCAGTTGCCAAATATTTGAACTTGTTCAGTCTTTCTTTGCTGGACTGTGGGTTCAGTTATTTTGCTACACTAATATAAACTATGAAACTAGTATGAAATGCTCTAAAGCATAAGCAGTATACCAATACCATGACTTATCAAAAGTCCGAATTAACATTTCAGAAATGAAAGATTCAAGTGGAAGCAGAATAGCAGGTTTTTCAAACCTTTTTCAAACCTTTTCAAACCTTTTCCTTTTACCTTTCAATAACACTTTTTAAAAATTATTTTTCAACTTACAGTTTTCAAAGGCACCTAAACCATCTAGGAAGTTTCTTCATAAGTGAATTGGTTTGATAGATGTATATCCACTCCAATCTTCCTACAGTCTTTTAAATTGGGGGGGTGGGTGTTATATTTTTATTTTGGGATTCATAGTGTCTTTTTATTTTTATCTTGGCTTCAATTGTCAAAAATTTAAAGTGAGGTTTTTGACATAAATTAATTTTGAAATACACTGTGAACCCTTCTCCATGTTTAATTGCTTTGCTGAAGAAAAATTCCACTGGGTAAATATCTCATTCTTCTATGACTCTTGTCCAAGTATATTATATGTAATTTTTTAATTTGGACTTTGTTTTCCTCAGAACTATTTATCTGAGAACTCTTAACATAATGTGCCAGAAACTTATGTAAGTCCCAAAATATTGGCACTGAATATTTTTCATCTTAATTTGAATTTTTCTTGGCATTTTGTAATACCATCCAGTGCATTGGCAAATACTGAATGACTTAACTTAGAACGTCCTCTGAATTTTGTTTCTTTTCAATGAAAATCCCCTGCAGGCTATGTCTAACTTTTGAGACATTACCAAAATGATTAGAAGACTCTGCAGATGTTTAACATCTTGCGTAGTACCACATATATTAACAGGCATCTGATGTTGAGGCCTGTCGGTTGTATGTGGAAACAGAAAGCTGAAGATAGAGTCTATATTTGGAAGGGCATATGCCATGTCCTGGTATAACAAAGGTGAGAAACAGTTTCTTTTCAAGCAGTGTTTGTATCCTGAAGAAGGCATAAGAAATCATTCACTTCAGAAGTTTATTTTACGAAAGCCCTGTTAAAACAGTTAATCAATAGGATTTTTCGGTCAAAATGCAATAAAAGATTCAGGCCTAGAGGATTCAGCACAGTGCGTGAAGGGTACCTGGTAGAGCAGACATGATGCAGGGCAGCCTGCATGCTGAGCCAGCAGCCACCAGTGTCATTCTGACATAGTCACCAGCTACGTTAGAGCTGTATATTACGTACTTTAAAATATTCCTGCAAACAATAACTGGACCCCAGGCTTGCCCAGCCTCTTTGGTAAGGTGGTCGCCTGACCCTCCCCACTGAGAGGCAACATAAAACAAGGGTCTGCCTTGGATAATCTTGTCTAGCATAGTTATCTGATCTGGATATGATTCATAAAACTATGAGTCAGTGTTCCCTTTATGACACACAGAAGAGGTGTCCTCAAGGATTTCTGGGCAATTAAGTGCTTAAAAAAGCCTAGAGAAGATGATGTGCATTCTTCCTCTGCTCCTTTGCTCCCACACACATTTGTCTATGTACGTACACAGTGAACCCAAAAGATAAGCTTTGCAGCATCTAAGTCTTTTCTTTGCAGCAATATCTTTCTGGGCAAACACCTGCAGGAACTGCCTCCCAACAGTTTTTATTACATCCTTCAAACTCTAGTAAAACCAGGGCCAGAGTAAATGCACCTTATTTCCCACACAGTAATATTAAATGCTGTGCAGCACAAGCCAGTTAGTTGTGTTTCAGTGTGCTCCTCCTCCCAAAGCTGCTTCAGTATTTTATCCAAAGCTTCCTTGCACTAATAAGCATTCCAGTCTCTGCAGGAAACACAAAGCAGCTATGCTGATATATGTATATACAGAGATAAATATCACTAGTATTATACCACTAGGGAGATGTAACAGCTGTTTTTTACCCCTACTGGATGAAACCTAAGCATGAAGGCCAAAAGAAAACTACACTGCTGTGATGCCCATTCAGGAGACCAGAAGATGCAGAATGCCAGGCTACACCATAGAGGACCTACTTCAGTGCAAGTGCGTATTTATGATCTTTAGACAAAAGAAAGCCCTGTCATCCACTCCTGATGGGGTTTGGCACAAGTGATCCTTGAGCTGCTCAGGCTGGGCTAGTTTTTGACACACCCAGAGAGAACTGGAAGCAGCCAAGGAAAGCCACATGAGCGGATATTCAGTGAGCTGACAGGAGGGAAGTCAGACTGTAATTTTCTATGTACTGCTCTCAGCAGCCAAGTCCTCTGGTGAATGTTGTCCATCGTTTCTGAAATGTGTTTAATTTACCTTCTGTGTAAGAGGTGCTAGAATGTGGAAGAAAGATGTTGGTTCTGCACCCTTGGCCAACAGAACACATTTCACAGTGGACAACAGAACAGATGCTGCTCTGAGTTCATGAACTGAAATATCCTGTTACTGGATGGTACTGGAACACTGTGATCCCCTCTAGTGCTGCCAGGTGAAAATTTAATCTAGCTCAGTATTTTGTCTCTAAATCGTGGCCCTGACCACATCCTCAGTGGGTAAGCAAAATGGTAACAGTAATGGCATCATGACTTACCCTCCTATCTTCCACTAAGCAGCGGTTCAGAAGCTTAGTGAGCTGTAGGTTGCCACTAGTTCAGCTAATTTCCATTATTTCTATTTTAGGTCTTGTGATGACTCTTAAAAAAATCTGCACTTTGTGAAAGTTGACTTTATTTTGTATCTTTCCTCTAGAAAAGATGAAGAACAATTACTGCTAATGTAAAACAAGCAGCCTTGGTACCAGTTAGCCCTGGCTACTCGTATTCCAGGCTTGAGTGTCTGATAAAAACCTCAGTGAAACTAATGGGAATCTTTCCAGAGTAGCTTTACCTAAAGTCTAAATACAGACATACTATACTTCTAGAATTCTATAGTCTTATTCAGCCTTTTGCCCTTTACTAAAGAATGATTAGCAAAAAGTTCTACAAAAGCTACTTATTTCACAACACTAAACTGCTTCCAGTGCATTCCCAAATGTCAAATTCCCTCTACATTCCCAATGTAGGAGCCAAACTCATCAGCATCTCTCTTTGACAATTTCCACTCTGCACAGAGTGATGCATGATTACAAAAATCTGTGGTGGCTTAACTGAACATGAAAGTAGGACAAAGATAAAATAGCATTAAGTATTAACCATTAATTCAGGGGGAAACTAGCACTGTGTGCCTAATCATAGATGTGTTTAAGTCATTGCTGAAATATAATGCCTGGGGCATGGAGTGGCACAATAAAGAGAGCTGAAGAAACAGCACTGCAAGGCCATTTAACATACTCCCATTACCACAGTTAGTAAAAGTAAACAACAGTTGTTTCTAAATATCTAATTTTTATATTGCCTATTCCAATACTCCTACACTGCTCAACACCTTAGCTCCTGGACACACAGGATTATATCAGCTTCTCAGTTGTCATAGTTCTTGTCCCCATAACACAGGCTTTAAAAATGGAAACTTGAAGCAAGTTCACTCAAAACCCTCACAAACTAGGAGACAAACCATCCCACTGGGTTCTCCTAAGCCATGACTTTCAAAAAATCTCCCAAATGTTTTTGTTGTCTGGATTTAATAGTAAAAGTCAGAAATACTGGAACAGAGGCTACATCAATGACCAAACTTATGAGTCAAATTAACAAGCAGTAAATTACAACAGATGTAGCTCTACATTAAAAAAAAAAATTGTTCAGGGAGAATAAAAGAAAATACCTGCAAGGAAATAAACAGAATGAGTTTTTTGCAAGATTCTGGAAGGCAGAAAACAAACACTGCCATGATGTTTCTGGGTCTTGTGTTTCCAGTGATAACTGCAAGTAGGAAATAAGACAATTCTCCAGTGGAGGTTTACGAAGATCTAGACAGTTGCTGTAACTCTCAGAGAGGTGGACATCAAACTGCTGCTTTTCCACAGCTTCTGCAGGCCCAAGTCAAACAAAGCTCAGACACAGGACAGAATCAAGCTCATGGGAACTGTGACTTTTATCTCTAAATTTTAACTCCAACTTTTAACTCTAAATCCCAACTCCTCTTAACCAACCTGACATCCTTCTTTGAATCCTCTACCCTTTCATGGACTAGTTATTACGTGTTCCTAACACACCTGTTAGATCAGTTAAAACACTTCAGAAAAATAAAATTGGAAGCAATTCTTTCTTATGTACCATCTCACTTCAATGTATATTACTATCAGGTGAGGAATAGATAGGACCATGTATGAATTCACATATAGACACGAATATCACAATCTAGGAAAAGGAATTACATTATTCTCATGAAGTGATTTTATTTGACTTACTTCGCTATCATAATCCTGACCACTGGAGTTGCAAGATATGTGTAATACCACATATGATATGAAAAAATAATAGATTTCCAAACACAGTAGAAGGAAGAGGCACACAAAAGTGCATGCTTTGACCCCATCAAACCTGCATGGATGTGGAGCACCTCATTGTTATCCATGACTGTACTCAAAAATCTACATGTGAAAGGCACTCAGAAAAAGGTATGCTCCCAAAGAAGGATATGCTGGCTCAAAGTTAGGGGTCTATGGGTGGCTCCCAGTCTCATTTACTTTTTCAAACAGCAAATTAATTGGCACATGCACCTCACTGAGGATGTTTATGGCATACTTTGCAGACACATACATTTTGAACCTGTAAATTACTCACACATTTTACATTTTAAATAAACCTGTAGATTTATTGTAAAATAGTACAGCATGTGTCTTTTTAACCAAAAGCTCAGCATCACACAACACTTCAGTCTTCTAATTAAACATAGTCCTACGACATAGCTCAGTTCAGCTAGGAAAGTTACATGATGAATCGATTTATTGAGTCTGCTATGCTGTTCTTAAGGATGCCTACCTACAGCAGGAACAGTGGCAGTGGTTTTGGTGTTGTAACATTTAATCACTTTAACCTGTTCTCAGCACAGTAACAGCAAGCAGTCATGTAGAGTAGAATGAAGAGATCATTTAAGGGACACAATATTTAATTGCAAATGTATGAAACAGAAGTCCAGAGGATCTCACACACATAATGCGAGTACGGATTAGCAATCTGTAATGAGATCACTTTGATGAAATATCTGCACTATGCCACACAATCCACCAAACAGGAAGACTGGATGAATGACAGGCAGCACACCATGTAGTAATAGCATTTGGATTGAAGTTGTTGAGTTTGGAAGAGGCAGAGTAGGGTGTTCTGTACAAATATACACTTGCCTTATTAAATTAGTTTCCAGTTCAGAAAAACTCCTGTAGCCATATGCCCACGGGCCAGTATTCTCATTACAATTCATTTTTAAATTGTTTGCTTCAACTTTATTTGGTTCAGCCAAAAACAGTATCATTACTTCCAGACACAGAGTGTGTTTTGTGCTATAGGTCTCAGCCTTTCAGACTATCATGAACAGCTAAGTTAGTAAAACTGGCCACCCTTTACACAGACTCTTGTGCACAGCCAGCCACAAGTTATTACGAAGACACGTAAGGATAAGATTCTTCATTTGCCACAGGGGTTCCTTATCACAATGGAGATATGAAGTTCATCACTGTATAACAACTGACAACAACTGAAGTTCACCTGAAGTTTGGAATTAAATATTTACTAACCAAATGAGTTACAGGTTCCACAGCAAATTCTTGATTAGAGAAAGTTTATGCCTTTTCATTGCTGTTGAATTTACCAACTTGGCTCAAACCTTAAGCCTGCTACTATAAAGGATCAAGTGCTATTGTTATTAAAGAATTTAGAATTCTCAGAATAAATTTTCAGTAGATTTTTAAATACCCAAAGGAGGTAAATTTGGATCCTACTCCTGAACATATGAATTTTTAGTTATGGCAGGAGCATGATAGTGCATTGTTGGCTGTTTCTGAACAGCGCTGAATTACAACATCAAGTAAAATAATATGTTAATCAAAACACAGACAGGGATACTAAAGAAACAAAGGGAGGGAGTCTATATCAAACATTTTATCTTGAATTGAAACAGACTAGCAGTAGTTTGTAAGTTTTCAAACACATGAGATACTTAGCTGCTATCAAGTAGCATACTGGCAGTGGTCTCAGAAGAATTATACCAAACTTGCCCCTACTATGGTTCATGTCTGTTCTCTAACTCTGCAAACTTCACTCATCTTAAACAAAATACTAAAGCAAGTTAATTCAAGTATACTTTTTTAAAAAATGGGGAAAAGGATCTTTTTAAATAAAAACTGGGTTTTTATCATCCTCAAGGATATTTAGAAAATTTTACCATGCTGAAAAAAATTTCACTTATCCGCCTTGCTTCTAGTTTTAGATGAGACTAACCACCAGAAGAAACAAAGCTGGAAACAAAACCTTTCTTGGCTTCTAAGACTAAATGCATGTCCTCAGTAGACTTCCAGTTCATTGTCTATTCTTTAATGTTTGGATAGCTTTTGGTGAGCATATGAGCTCCTGGCTGATTATCTAGACAGCACCGACACATGTAAAGATCGCTGAAACAATGGTCATCTAATTAAAACAGACGCCATCTGAAACTATGTTTTTTCTTGCCATAAACCAAACACAAACAGCAGATTAACAAGATGCACAAGCTCTTCTTTGCCCATTCACATTTTTTAATTTGGTTAATAAGTAATGAGGAATAAATTAAGACCTGATCTTGAAATACCATTAAAGTTTAAGGAATCTCTACTATCTCCTGAATTCATTCCATGCCATTTTTAATAATAGAGCTTACGCAGATTTCTCCTGATTACTAAAATTAGTGTCAGCTAATTTTTCTTAACATATTTAAATAGCCCAAACACCAGAGACATACAAAATGTTATACTGCATTTTAATCCTTTTAAAATATTATTACACCACACACTGTTATTATAAATCTTTTCAATAACATCCATTATAGAACTCAGCAAAGAGCACCACCTATTACTATGCACTGTCGAATATATCTGGCAGTGCTGGGAATCAACTACAGTACATTTCTTTTTTAAAATCAAGAGTTAACCTATGTACTCTGAACTTGCACATAATACACAGCAGATTGTACTTCCATATAGGCTGCAGAGACATTAATTAATTTTTTGAGTTGTATATAAGCATAAATTTTCTATAACAATATGAAAGAGAATTAATAACTTCTTTATCTAGCTAGGAGGCTAGTAGTTATTTCTAATCATATGAATCAAAGGATGACTGAAAAAATTGAAGTTGATTATTGTGAAGTGCACAAAACCTAGAATATAGGGACTTCCCACAGTACATTATACTAAGTCAACATATAATAGATTAAAAGCTGTAAAGCCAAAATCTTCATTTAAAAATTTAATGTTTCTGACATCATTTTCCACCATTCCATCAATTCTTCTTTCTCCTCTTCCTTTCTTTCAGATAATGACTCCAGTTCAAAATCAACCTGAGTAAGAGAAACAATCAAAAACACTGGTAAGATTTGTAGAAAGAGAGAAGTGTAGGCTTTTAAGAGTCATTTATTGAAAGAAGTTGTTTAACACAGACATGACACTCAGGGAGGTACCTTCCATTTTCTGCTAGGTTTATTCCAAAGTCTCTCAGGGATGATTTCAACACACGCAATACTAGTATATCAATACAATAAACTTATCTAAACCAAATGCACATAGATGAGCAAAATTTCCAAAAGAAACCCGACATTTGCCAAGTCTTTAACTTGGCTAAAAACATAAAAAATATGGGCCAATGAAACTGTAATTGAGTATCAGCCAGCCACATAAATCACTTTGCATATAATAAAAAGTAGCATCAGCATATTGTTGTCTAATACCTAGCAATGAAAACCCTCAGGTATTGAAACACATACAATTTTATGACATCAAGAAGATCCAGGGTGCTTCTCTGACATGTGGCCCATTAACGCAGATATGACACGCTAATGTAGTATATTCTAGTGTATGATACACACTAGAGAAATAAGCATTTATTTTCATTATTAAAAGTAGAATCCACAATCTCTATAGGGGAATCAATTAAAAATCACAGAATCATAGAATGGTATGGGTTGGAAAGTACCTTAAAGATCATCTAGTCCCAACCCCCCTACCACGGTCAGGGACAACTTCCACTACAACAGTTTGCTCAAAGCTTCATCCAACCTGGCCTTGAACACCACCAGGGATGGGACATCCACAATTTCTCTGGACAACCTGTTCCAGTGCCTCACTACCCGCACAATAAAAAACTTCCTTTTCATATCAAATCTATCTAAATCTCCCCACATACAGATTAAAATCTCGTTCTATCATTGCAGTCTCTGATAAAGAGCTCCTCCCCAGCCTTCCTGTAAGCCCCCTTTAGGTACTGGGAGGCTGCGATATGGTCTTCCCAGAGCCTTCTCTTTTCTAGATTAAACAACTCCAACTCTCTCAGCCTGTCCTCATATAGGAGGTGCTCCAGCCCTCTGATCATCTTTGTGGACTTCCTGTAGACTTGCTTTAACAGATCCATGTCCTTCCTGTGCTGAGGACTCCAGAACAGAACACAGAGGTCCAGGTGAGGTCTCACAGGAGCAGAATAAAGGGGAATAATCACCTCCCTCAACTCACTGGTCACGCTTTTTCTTATGCAGCTCAGGATACATTTGGCTTTCTGGGCTACAAGCAGACACTGCCAGCTCACATTGAGCTTCTCAACCACCAACACCCCAGTTCCTTATCTTCAGGGCCACTTTCAAACCATTTCCCCCACACATCTATATTTGTTCAGAAATGCTTCTGAACTCTGACTCTAGGTCTTATTCACCATACATGTTTTCTATCTACACAAAGTATAGCTCCATAACTATCTTTCTGCCCAGAGCTGAACACAGCATATAACTTATGCAAGTAGTCACTTAACAATTTAGATCAAAACCATCCGGTCTCAATGAACACCTCAACACCTCCTACTTTTTATGCTTCACTATTTAAAGATACTCTGTAATCTTTGATCTGATTAATGTTCACATATCAACCAATAAAAAAGGTTTAGGAATATCAATATTACCCTTCTCTGTGTCTTTTTCATTTTAAAGCTGACCAACAGGATATTAAATGAGTACAATGCAATTATTTCCAGTGGCTTGTGCAGCAAGTACTAGCTGAGTATAATTTCCGGTTTGCCTTCTAAATTAGCACGTTCTGAAAAATCACCTTTTACTTTCAAGTGTACCATGAAGGAAAAAAGAGACCTTTTTTAATGCACAGTAGATGATAACCAACACACACATGAGCACTTACCACAACGACAGGGATAAAGGGTACAGCCACTTTCTTAGTTATTGCTAGATACCCTGGTGCTGAGGCTGTAATTTTGTAATTTCCAGGCACAAGCAATCTCCAGTAATCACCATCCTTGGCTGTAGAGAAGAAGAAGAAAATCCAAATAAATACATATAAAACTAAATACTCAGCTAAAGAGAAGAGACCGTGTATCTGGTCAGAGTCTTTTGTATCCCTGCTAGCCCCTTCCTTTTGTCTGTCTGAAAGGACTCTTCTGTAAGGGCTGTATAAAAACATCATTATAGATCTTCCTCTTTTCACATAATCAAAACAGAGATTTCAACTCTGAAGTTGCGCTGCAGCCTCCATGAAAGTTTTTGCTTGCTGAGTCCAAAGAGTCTCCAGCACACTAAAGAAAAGGACAATTTGGGACATAATTCTACTTTAGAAGCATCCCCCGGCCAATGTGCAGCTCCTGTTAAGTGTCTGAGTACCAATTTGCCATGCAAAGTGGATTTTTAATGTCCTTCAGTATTCCCAAAATCCAAACTTTAATTGATTTTCTTCTCATCAAATATAACCGAACAGGACCACTTTTCTCAATTTATCTTGCACAGAAATCTATAAATGACCATTTCCTGGAACAGTCCATGTACATCTTCCCTGAAGCATCACTATCTACAAGTCTCAGTACCCAGAAAATGTGAAGGCTTGTTTTACCCCAGTTTAGCTAAACAAAGAAATTTAAGTTTGATCAACTCAGGACAAAGTAAGGTTTCTACCGCACTGAGCATTACTACATAACAGCTTTTTCAGTAATAGAATAATAATGCATCATCCTCTTCTCTAGAAATCACCCTCTCCCATTTTCACAAAGAATCATATCTGCCCTGCACCAGCAGTAGGCAACCATCCAATATGTCATAGTCTAATACACTGAATTTCTCTAGCTCCACACAGAAATTCAGAAAACATTGCTAGGCTATTCTAAAGGTCAGTTAGATGCCTTTTCAGTGCATCTGCAGTTAGATAGTGCACTGAGGGAAATATTACTTAACCGTCTGCAGTTCACATGGTCAAAACCCATCAGTAGTGAGTCCAGTTGCTCCCAGACTTTTCATAAAAGAGAAAGGAAGGAAAAAAAATACTGCTGCAGAGCTATGATAATGATCTGTTCTAATTCTTGGCACTGGAACAAAGCTGAATTTTAACTCATGAACAAAGAAACAAGGGAAAAAAAGCCAGAAGAATATTTATTCTTCTTTTTGAATACAGTAAAATTCAAGTACTTGTTTTCCTCATGGTTTGACAATATATGACTCCCAGGCTTAAAAACACACAACAAAGTCAGAGGATTCATGATTAGAATTTTTTTGTACTGTAGAACTGTGAGTTGCAGTATCATAGGCATCACTCTCTCATACCTCAAAGTATCTCTCTGCACAATTTATTCATTTTTTATCATCCCTGAAAATTTATTTCCATCCTTCATACTTTTTGCCTTCTCATACACAGTGAAAGAAGATGGCTAATGTTATCATAAACTGTTCTCCTGCTTGGCAGAAATCATAGAATCATAGAATCATAGAACAACCAGATTGGAAGAGACCCACCAGATCATCGACCATTCCTATCAAACACTAAACCACGCCCCTTAGCACCTCGTCCAACTGTGCCTTAAACACCTCCAGGGAAGGTGAATCAACCACCTCCCTGGGTAGTCTCTTCCAATGCCCAATGACCCTTGCCGTGAAAAAGTTTTTCCTAATGTATAGCCTAAATCTCCCCTGGCAGAGCTTGAGGCCATTCCCT